>JBBBDQ010029819.1:155000-278937 GCA_037127315.1 Ascarosepion bandense | reverse complement strand
CATCACATCACATCACATCACATCACATCACATCACTTGTAGGATAAAAACGTGTAATTAATCCACCGTTAGTGAGCAGAGATGAAATCATCTGCATTTCAAAATAGTTAAACAATATGTAAAAGCTTCAGATAGAAATGGCGAGCAGTTCAAATACATAACTACAAATCGCAAGTACGGTAAAAAATATATAAAATAAAATTTATGCTACAGTGAAAGCTTTATATCCCTGTTTTTTTTCTATCGTTATAATGTAAGTTTACTGTAGTTTGAACTACTTGCATTCATGAAACTTGAAAAACATAAAAATAAATAAATAAAAAATAAAAATAACGCACGACTTAATTTTTAGTCCTACTTTGAAAAATCTGGAAAATAGAACATCGGCTAATCAGGACCTAATAGAGCCAAACCGAGTTGAAATTCGTTTTCACTACACAGAAATTACCTAGAAGTAAGCGTAAGAATATATTATTTAATAAAATACGTGTTCCCTAATGTAACCAGTAAAAAATAATTAATTAATAAATGCAAAACTTACTAAAGTAATTCATAAAAAATGAAAGTAATTGAAAAGTTAACAAAAACTATAAAAAAATAACTATAAGATAATCGCAGTTATATTCAGTAGCTACCAGAATAATTTAATATGATGGTTGCCGCCGATTCGAGATATAATCTAGTAAACATGAACTGGAGATTAGGTTCAAGCACGAAGCAGACTTTCTTATATTTACACTCGCTTTCTCACATATATTGAGCACTTTTAACGAATAAAAATATCGTACCGTAAAATTATCTATCTATAGAATGGTCCAAAACTAAGCGGACAGTTAATGATAAAATTTATTTTAAGATTACATATACAATTATATATTGATTATAATATATATACATATTCATATATATATATATATATATATATATATATAGATATATATATATATGCTTATCACTATACTCGTTTCGATAGTATAGTGATAAGTTTGCATTTATCCGAGTGAGTACAGAACGAAGAAAGAAATTTTTTTCACAGTCCAAAACATTAATTTAAAACAGTGCTCGATATATAATGTATAGAGCTGTGAATATTTATAATTTATAATTTATAATATATATATATATATATATATATATATATATATATATATGTAAACTTGTACTGTACTGTACTCGTTTCGAAAAACCCTCCGCGTATATACGCGGAAAAAATGTTTGTAAAAAAAGAAAGAGCGAAGCACATGAACATCAGCCAAAGCGATTCGAACCGAGCCAGCACGTAGCCCAAAGAAAAAAGCCGAGACGAGTAATCCATAAAAAAAAAGCGCTCAATACGTAAGCACAGCAGAATGAGTAAATTAACCTAGTGAGCCAGCAAATCTACCAAGGTTTTACCTTAACGGATCTTCAGGAAAGGCTGGCTAACCTTTCCTGAAGATCCGTTAAGGTGAAACCTTCGTAGGTTTGTTGGCTCACTAGGTTAATTTACTTATATATATATATATATATATATATATATATATATTAATCATATCACCCCAAGCAAGGCGAAAACGCCACTGATGCGCAGGGGGGGCTACGTAAGAGTGAAAAGATTGGAAAAAAGAAAAACCGGAAACCACATCCTAAACAGGAAACAAGGGATGAGCCTCTTCACCTGTTCAATAGACGTGGGTGGAGTGTGAACCGGGCGATAGTTTAGTCTATCTACTCCAATTGAAAAAAAAAAAAGAGTGAAAAGATTGGAGAAGAGAAAAACCGGAAGCCATATCCTAAACAGGGAACAAGAGATGAGCCTCTTCACCTGTTCAATAGACGTGGGTGGAGTGTGAACCGGGCGATAGTTTAGTCTATCTACTCCAATTGAGATATATATTGATTATAATACAGCTGTGGAATTCCATTCGATTATGACAAATATAAATTTTCAAAGTATAACGATGTGTAAAAGATGTTTGTTGGATGGGTCAGTAATTTTTTTTCTTAATCTATTTCTGACAAAAACAAAGAAAACATTTGTTTTTGAAGTTTTCAGTTGTTGCTTTATATAAATGTTTGCTGAATGGGAAATAAATGGTTGAAAAAGTACCAGGTGTGAAAAAAGTTTTTTCTTTTTTTTTTTTTTGTATCAGAGAAACAAAGAACCCATTTCGTCTGACCACCTACGACTGCACGGAAGGACAGCAAGATTCGAGTGGAATCTTCTTTTCTCTCATTTCTGATGCTCTTTTTTCTGCTTTCGCTAATTTGTTTACCTGCCCTAGGTAGTTGTTTTCTTTGTTTTATAACGTTTCCACATTTAAATCCTTCATTTGAACGCGGGTAACATTGAGTATTACATTACACTGATATATTAAGCCACCAAAATTAAATAATTCCTAAAATTCCTTGGTAACTTCATATAGACAATGAAAAGATAATGACTACATATATAGATACACAATAGTAAAAATATCATGCATCGAATAAATAGAGCTTAGGATGATTGTGCTGTGCCATTTTTTGAATTACATAAGATATGCCCAATGATATAGACTCAAACTTATACAAATGTACACAAAAATATGTATCAGCGCACACATATGCATACGTTCCTGCTGACACACACACACACACACACACACACACACACACACACACACACACACACACACACACACACACGTGTGTACGCGAACTCACCTATACGCACACACACATAAACACATACGAACGCACACATACGCATGTTAACGATTGTTTAATGCATTTACCAAATGTATCCCAAATATGGCGTGTCTTACAAATCAAATGTAGTTGCGGAATCTCTCGTTTCTGCACCTTACTAATTACATTTCTTTACTTTTGTTTCAGCACAATTTCATGCTGCTAAACTTTTCTTTTCCTCGCAGACATTAAAAGCAAATTAATGAAAACTTATGTTTCGTGGGTGCTGGTGATGGTGGGAACAATTGTAGCTTGAGTGTTGCCTTGATAGAATCCATAATTATTTACAAAGTACCTTATTAATATTATGCACAGCATAAAACAGGTTCGCTACCATTTTATATATCATCGTCAAGTGCGCAATGAATCACTAATGTTCAGACGAGTGACGTTCTAATGTTGATTTAAAAAAAGGAAAAGTGACGTTCTTTTTTCATTAGGAATTTGATGTCACATTTGTAAACCTTGAAGAAGTCTCAAATTTTATTTTCACAAAATTTCATTTTCAGAAAATTAACAAACGTTTAAAATCTCAGGCAATTTCTACCTGTGAAAAGATTTTTTTTATTCAAACAAATTCAGAAAACATGATGTTTGACATAACTGCGAAATTTGAACACTATAGTAGTGTTTTTAAGCATATTTAATTAGGCAATAATATACTGAAATAAAACTTTTTTAAAAAAGAAATTAATAAGCAAATATTATGCATTAATTATCCCTTTTGCATTTATCAATAATTTAGTTCTCTATCATAGACGATATAAATATATTCTAAAAATGCTACCTATATATGTTGCTTGATACCAATTTCATTTTGAAAAACCATGACTTGCATCATAAAATCTGTCATAATATAATTTGTACATCTAGAAAATTCTAATCAAGTGGTGGAGTACAGCAAAATTACAATGATAAAAACAACATTACATTGCTCATATTTAATTGGTTTAAATACATTCAGTGTTAAAATACAACTGTGTTTATGATTCCATTTTCCTCTACCGCTCTTACAACCAGATTTTCTGTATCACAATTATGTTTAATCATTAGTGTAAATGAAAATTTTGAGGACTTTTGTTTAATATAACTTAACTGTAATTTTTCAGGCTATATAAACAACTAGCATATTTATTAAGTTAATTTATTCTAAAAGAGCGGAAATAAATTAGAGGCAGAATTACTGTTTTGTACTCTTCTTCAAATTTTGCCTTAAAATCAGTATTTGAAATATTTAATTGTGATCGAACATAAACACTGGTCTTTGTGAAAAATGTGCAGCTTGATCAACAATGAGACATTCTATTGCACGTATATATATGTGATGTAATGCAGGCGCTGGAGTTCTTAATTTTCTCATTTCTTTCTTTTTTTTCAATGGATTATACGCATTATTATCTTCAAAAAGCAAACTTTTTTTAAAACATGTTTCGTTGAATATGTCAGACAAGGAAAATTTAATTTTTATTTAGTTTATATAGCATTCTTACGTTGCTTTATTTGGTGAGCGTAAAGGAGTGCAAAATTATCCCTATTGTCTATTATCCCAAGCGCTTTCGGCCACTTATTTAACCATTTTAAAGAAGGATGTTTTTGGGTGTTGTTAATCTCTCTTCATATTTGACAGTATATGTGTTTGTATTGTTTAGGAGTGTTTATTCCGAGTTTCGCTTAAAGACTGTGGCTGGAATTCAAATGAGCATCTTTTATTGTTAAAATAAAACGTCTCATTACCACTGCTAAATAAGGAGGGCTGATAGTGGGAGTAAAATATGTTATATAGAGGGTTTCTTTCACAGCGAGATATCTCAAATCTTGATTTTTATAGAATTTTGTGTTTTCAACCAGAGGTTTTCTTTGGAAATCTTGTAAACGGTGGGTGGCTATGTGTGTGTGTTTTTTATGGCACTTTTATCTGATAAGTGACTTGTGAGTCTACTCAAGGAGGTGACAGTAATTGATTTATTACAAGAAACAATCTATTGTACTGAGCAGTGAAATTGATACACTATATTTGTCATCGTTATTTAATATAAATATGCGCGTATGTATGTGTGTGTATGTGTGTGTGTCTGTGTGTGTTTCCCTTACCATTGGACAGTGGTTGGAATGTTCGTTTCACAGCTTATTCGTATAGTAGTCTATAGTAGTGAGTTCGATCCTGGGTACTTCTCTTTGTGACTTTTCAAGTTAAGCTTTGTAAATATCCATAAATAATCAATTAAAGGAATGTGGATAACTGGAGCAATATCGCCATGTTTTAAAGTATGTTGTGAATAAGCCAAGAAATTAGAATAAAAATGGGTGAATTGAATGCCAAGGTAGGTAAAGAGAGGGAAGGAGAGACGACCGACAACTTTAGATTAGGAGTCCGCAACGAACAAGAAGAAAAATGGGTCCAATGGTGCACAGCAAATGACCAAGTAATAACTAACACCTGGTTTCAAGAACACCCACGACGTATATGGACATGGAAAATCCCAGGAGGCGACACGAAAAAACAAATAGACTACATAACCATAAACAGGAGATTCAGAAACGCAGTGATTCAATGCAAAGTCTATCCAGGCGCCGACTGTGGAAGCGACCACGTCCCAGTCATCTGCAAACTAAGGGTGAAACTCCAGAGAAGGAAGAAGCCTAGTACAGCACCAAGACTGAAATACAACAGGCCCGTGAACAACCTCAACCTGCAGAATGAATGCATTAGCAGCGTGAAAATCAAATACGAAGAACAAATTGGAAAAGGACACTCGAAATGGGACTCACTAAAGGAAACGATAGTAACATCAGCAACAACATGGCCCGAAAGGAAATCAGACGCAGAAGAAAAAAACGAGTGGACGACTGAAGAGATTCTTGACATGATGCAAAGGAGAAGAAAATGATGCCAAGACATGGAATGGAATACAGGAAACTACACAAGGAAATAAGGAACAAATGCAGACAGGCTAAAGAGGAATGGCTCAACGACAAATGCGTAGAAGTAGACAGATTGAGCAGGACTAATAAAGCAGACACGCATAAAGAAATAAAAGAACTGACAAGACAAAAAAACCTGTTCTTCAACAGGATGTATAAAATCCAAGAATGGAACGATCATATTGGAGAAAGAGGAAATACTCCAGCGATGGGAAGAATATATAAAAGATCTTTTCCACAACAAGAGAAAGCAACTGATAATAAACAAAGATGAGGACGGACCTGAAATATTAAAGTTCGAAGTGGAAGCTGCAATGGCCAAACTGAAAAGAAACAAAGCAGCTGGTCCAGACGGCATTGTAATAGAGCTGCTAATAGCTCAGGAAAAATTCGAAACTTACAGAAATAATAAATTAAATTTATAATAGTGGTGTAATACTAGACGAATGGTGTAATACAAGTCGATTTTCATAGCACTGCCTAAGAAGCCAGGTGCAAACGTGTTCGAACTCCACCGAAATATCAGCTTAATGAGTCATATCACAAAACTGATCGTCCGAATTTTGATGAATAGAGCGAGAGGCAGAATCAGGACAGAGATACGACAAAAACAGTGCGGGTTCGTCAAAGACACCGGAACAAGGAACGCCCTATTTATAATTAGGATGCTCTCCGAAAAGTCAATACAAATAAAGGGACTTGTATCGATGATTTATCGATTATGCAAAGGTATTTGGAAAAATGCACCACAATGAATTAATAGAGATGCTCAGCAGCCTCGGTATATTTGGGAAAGACATAAGAGTAATTAAGAATCTCTACTGGCAGCAAACTGCCTGCATACGGACAGCTAACAAATTCAGCAGATATACAAAGATAGAAAAGGGTACAAGACAAGGATGCGTCTTTTCACTGGATCTGTTCAACTTGTACAGCGAGACTATTTTAAGAACCCTAGATGTTATACCAGGATTTGTAATCGGAAGCCACAATTTGAATAACATAAGGTACTCGGATGATACAGTGCTGATGGCAGACACGGAAAGGAAACTACAAGACCTACTACAGAAGATAGCTGTAGAGAGTGACAAAAAAGGACTACAAATAAACTGCAAGAAAACCGAATGCATAGTCATCAGCAAAAAGAACAGCTCAAAATGCTAAATACAGTTGGGAGATACTAAAATCAAGCATGTACACAAATTTAAATATCTGGGAAGAGTTCTAACAGAAGACGGAAAGTGCGACACAGAGAGTCGAAGGCGAATTGGCATGGCGAATTACGCCTTCCAGAAGCTGAATAAAGTATTAAGAGACAGAAAACTTTCACTAAAAACAAAGAAGAGAGTACTAGATTGCTATGTGATATCAGTTCTTCCGTATGGCAGTGAATGCTGGACAATATCATCAAAGATGAAGAAAGAACTTTAAGCAGCTGAAATGTGGTTCTACAGAAGAATGCTGCGGATATCGTAGACCGAGCATGTGAACAATTATGAGGTTTTTGAAAGAATGGAAACAAAAAGGAAATTAATATTGAGCATCAGGAAGAGACAACTAAATTTCCTGGGACATGCAATAAGGAAGTGGGGCTTGAAGAACCTGATACTAACAGGCCAGATAGAGAGAAAGCGAGACAGAGGAAGGTAGCGGATAACATATTTGAAGAGCCCGAGCAGGTGGATGACAGAAAGGGGGTTGCATGGTGTTACAGGAGAAAGTGTACTTAGAAAAGCCACCAGGTATAGGGAAACAGGAAAGCCATAATCGCCCATGTCCTGAAGGAACAGAGCACATAGAAGAAGAAGAGGATGAATCCATCTCCTCCACCAATTATGAGTTGAATATCAAGACAGACTGGGTTCTATAGCTTACCGCAGAAAGAAATCGCAACTTACTGTGGGAAAATCTAAAAAGACATGATCAGTCAAGCGTGTATCACATCTCACGCTTAACTGTGAGTTAATAATAGTTATATTATTTTTCTTTTTGCATTTTATGCTTAACTAATTGATAAATTAAAAGTGCAGATGAAATATAAAATTAATCGCGCAATATTTAATTATAATCCCAGAAGATATTTTTGTTTTTAACTTGATTTAACCATACTTAAATATCTATAAAGGAAGAACCATAACTATCTTAACATAACCTCATGAACTGTTTACATGTATCAAGGCGAACATAATCTGTTGACTGATAAGTCTCCTTCCAAGTTAATCTCTCGTGGGTGTCAGACGTAACCGGTTTCATTAAAAACTTCTCTTTCGTCCAATTGATAATAGAAAAAGCCATAAAAAGACGAAACAAACAATAAGCAAAACAAAAAAAAAGTCTACATTTCATATATTCTCACATAGACATGTGAACGTAGACACGAGAGCACGGAGTAAGCTGAACTCGTTATAAATCTCTAAATGTACACTTATTTTTTTTGTACTATCTGATGGTTGACTGCTGCGTAATGAAGAAATGTAGGTTAACTTCCGCTTGGAACACATTACTAATGCGTGTCGTGTTTCGAAGAAGTTTATTATTTTGACGATGTTTCTATCATCGTTCAATTCGAAATTGTGTGATAACAGAATTCTGTGAGAAAAGTTTCCCGCACCTCTTACTTTACCTTCTTTTTTTCTATTTCATTCAATCTCTTTGATAATGTTTCGTATCATTTTACATATATAAAAATGTAAAAACAATCATTATAACTGTAAAAAATGTTTTTACGACAAATTTGAAATTCAATTTAATAAAGTCGAATTCACAAAAATACTTCACAACTAAGCGTAAATTAAGACGATTATAATTTTCTAGAAAACTGTAAATTCGGTAAAATTTATGTAACTGTGCGAAATCAAATTCAGATTTTCAACATAATTAAAAATAAGTATGGCGAATATGATTTTGGACATTTTCTACAGGAATTATAAATTCGGTAAAATTTCTGCACCCTGCAGACGCAAACACAACTTTTAAAAAATTACACCAATCTTTTTAGAAATAGGTAAGCAGAGTTTCTTTTTAGAATGTAATCTAAGAGCTTGTTACGTCAATTATATACTGTAAGTTAGGAGAAAAATTATTAATTTTGTAAAAAAAAAACCCCAAAAAAACAATGTGCTTTTACATCCACCAAAAACTGGTAAGCCAACTACTATCTATGGTGTCGAAACTGGTCATATACCTTATCCACTTGCACCTCGTCGGACACCTCACCAACACTGACTTCATCAGAAACAAGGAAGAGTGTCAATGACCTCATAATCGAAACATTTCTTCAAAAATGGCTAACCTGGATCTATATCAGAGATGAAATATCATCGACATGACTAGCTACGGCCAACACAATAAAGAAATGCCACGAAAGAGATACAAGGATACTTTAAAAAATACCTGTGTTTGCTGCGGAAATGAACACTGGAAGGAGTAACGGAGACTGTGAACATAATTTTTTACCCCCACAAGAATTTTCAGGTGATCGTCCTCATTCAAACAATCTATAGGTTCTTGTAAAAAAAGAGAAGTTATAAGGGTAGTCTTGGCATTCCTTACAACTATTCTCGCGTTTGTACTGAAAAAGAAACCGCCTGTCTTGCACGAAGCTTGCAAAGTACAGGTGAGCCTGCAGCTGACGTGAAGCTTCACCTGAATAGTAGTTTCTAAGGTAAAGTTTACACACACACACACACACACACACACACACACACACACACACACACACACACACACACACACACACACACACATCTGCCTTATTCGAATTAATTATGCAAGTAAATAAAATTATTTACCAACAGATGTTGCTAAGATTTTCAATATGTATAAGTAAATTTCACTTCATAATACCAGTCATATTAAATATATTTAAAATAACATATTTGATATGTGAGCTTTTATTAAGCAACAGAAGAGTTGTTCGTAATATTGTAATATATAATAGAATAGTTATTCGTACTTATTTCGGTTATGCCCAGGTGCAAAAGAATGTAAACTCCATCGGACAATCAGTTTAATGAGCCACATAACAAAACTCATCATCCGGATTCTGATGAACATAGCGCGCAGCAGAATAAACCCTGAGATAGGACAAGAACAATGTGGGTTCGTTAAAGATACCGGAACGAGGAATGCGATATTCAAGCTCAGAATGCTATCTGAATGAGCAATACAAATGCAGAAGGACCTTTATCGGTGCTTTATAGAGTACGCAAAGGCGTTCGACAAAGTGAGACACAAGGACTTGATAGAGATGCTCGACAACCTTGACATTTTCAGAAAAGACGTTATGATAACCACGAATCTATATTGGTTGCAAACCGCATGTGTATGGATTGGAATGGAACTCAGCAGATATGCGAAAATGGAAAGGGGCGTAAGACAAGGATGTGTTTTCTCACCGGAACTGTTCAACCTGTACAGTGAAGAAATTATGATAGAAACAACAGCCTTGCCAGGATTCGTCATTGGCGGCCACAATCTCAATAATATCAGATACGTGGATGACACGGTGCTGATAGCAGACACAGAAAGGAAAATGCAGGACCTTCTACAGAAGGTAGCAAAAGAAAGTGAGAAGTAAGGACTGAGCGTAAACTTAAAGAAAACTGAATGCATGGTCATCATCAAAAAGAAGAGTCCAATATGCCAACTACAAGTAGGAGAAATTAAAAAAAAAACAAGTAAAAAATTTAAATACCTGGGAAGTATTTTGACAGAGGATGGAAAGTGCGACATGGAGTTCCAAAGACGAATTGACATGGCTAAAGACGCATTTCATAAACTAACCAGAATACTGAAAGACAGGAAAATCTCATTAGAAACAAAGAAATGAGTGCTGGATTGCTATGTGATATCTGTCCTTCTGTATAAAAGTGAATGCTGGACGATCTCATCAAGGATGAAGGAGAGGATTGAGGTGGCAGAAATGTGGTTTTACAGAAGGATGCTGAGAATACCATAAACGGAGCACATGTGCAACGATGAGGCATCAGAAAGGATGCAAACGATAAGAAAACTCATACTAAATATCAAGAAGAGACAAATGAGGTTCTTGAGACACGTAATGAAGGTCGGATGAAGGGAAGGAGAGACAGGGGAAAGCAGCGCAAGACCTATTTGTTAGGTCTGACCAAATGGATGGCGGAGCGGGGCGTAAAAGAGATACCAAGAGAAAAATTATTGAGAGCAACAAGAGACAGAGCCAAGTGGAAGTTCATGATCACCTACGTCCTGAAGGGACACGACACATGAAGAAGAAGAAACATTATGAATTATTTGGAAGATGTAATCTCAAGAATAAAAACAATATATTTTAATGTTATCGATTAAGAGGAACATTGTGTTGGAAATTGAGAAAATTTAAAAAGAGATTATCAAACAATCAAAAAATAAGTTGTAAACATTGGTATGATAAGAGCAAGAAAAAAACTGTCTTTAAGAATGTCAGAAAAACAGATATGAGAAAAAAAGGATTTAATAAGCAAGTAAAATGGATTAATAATATATAAAGAAACTGATGTTGCAAATGTAATTATATATGTGTAGAAGAGAAACGATGCAAAATATTAAGAACATTGTCTAAAGACATGAAAGCAACCAAATTACCACTTTGTGATATCACCAACTTAACATCACAAAAAGAAATGTCCGAAATTGTGGAAGAATTATATGGATAACTATTTCTCAACGGGAACGTTTAGTGATAAATATAGAGTTATTTTGCTTTGACCAGAAGGCTAGACTACCAGTTCGATCATTCATGGAAAGGTGTCAACCAACACAACTTAGTAATAAAGAGGAAAGGAGAGTAATATTTTTAGTAACACTTCATATTGCTTTGAATTTAGTGATAAGGATGGTTAAATACAGAGAAGTTAGTGACGATGATGGTTAAATACAGAGAATTATTGTAAATTCTTGGACAAGTGGTCAATTGGGTTGTCTCGGACACAATCAAGAATTTCAAAAAAATGTATCTTCTAATTTTGTTAATTAACAAGATCAACAGATGAAAAACAAGTGAGGATTTTAGAATTTCAATGATACTATATTAACATGGAAAATAACTAAAAAAAATATTCCAGTATATTGTATATAGCTTGAATCAAATGTATATTTCTCTGGTCATAACAGAACTTGGATTTATTTATAACTGAATTTATGCTTCACTTAGTATAATAACAACCGAAATCCACAAAACTAATTATATACAGATATGATAAATTTTTCAGATAGATATAAGTATATATACAGATATGATAAATTTTTCAGATAGATGTAAGTATATCTTTAAAATGTTACTTAAAACCATTTTTATTGGGAAATATTGATTTAAATAATAAAATCTGGCATCTATACAGATTACGATGGGTAAATTGTTGCAATTTTATAATTTCCATTTCGTGCATGGGTGTGGTTTGTTTTTAAATTTGGCGACTGAACATTATAGTAAGGTCAGTTGGGTACCTCTGTGAGAAAATGAGCACCATGACGCAGTTGTGTGTGTGTGTGTGTGTGTGTGTGTGTGTGTGTGTGTGTGTGTGTGTGTGTGTGTGTGTGTGTGTTTGTGTTAGGTAAAATTTTCGTTTAGACAAGACATTTTACATATTTTGGTATTAACTTTATTGAAGAACGTATTACCCGTATACTGTCTTTCAGCTTGATATTTCTATCACCCCATAATTTTTTATTTTCCTGCTTTTGCTGAAATTTGTAATCTTTCAATGCAGTTAAAATTTATCCATTAAAACATTTTTAAAAAATAGCGGAATGGTTCGTAATTCAGTAAAAGTAATGTCTGCTTAATGCGGTGCATAAGTGAAAATTTCTCACATATGGTCTAGCGCTATATTGATAGAATATGCTATCGATTGCTCCCTAAGTCGGAACAGTACTTGTACGTTTCAATTGATTGATTCTCTAAGAATAACTCATAGGAGGTATCAATTCTAATCCCTCCATATACACAGTATAGCGTTATTTAGAAGAAAACTAGCGTTTGGTACACTTAGTTTTAGTTCATTTCAACACTCCTCCCACATCTATTGAACAGGTGTAGAGGCTCATCTCTTATTCCCTGTTCAGGAAGTGGTTTCCGGCTCTCTTTTTCTCCTCAGACCTCAGTATTGGTGCTTCTGCGATTTTCTTGCGATGTGCGTGGTCGGTGGCAACGTCTCTTCATTGTGAGGGTATCGGGTTGGCAGTTTTCTGGTTGCTGCTTCCGACTGGTAGTTAGGAGCCCTATCTCTTGCGTAGCGTCAAGAGCAACTGCTCTGATCAACAGTTGCACAATATCGGGGTTCTTGTAGTGCCTTGTCGCGCATGGATAGGTGTCTCTGCAGGCGCTTTCGGTGGGAAACCCCGAGGCCACACTTTGCTGCAACCCTCGCCAGTTCCCTTCCAGTGCATGTCACAGCTAATGACCGTTTGCCTCCTTGGATTAACTCTCACATCAGACCTCAAGTGGAATAACTATATAGAATCCATAGCTAAACCTGCTGCTAAGAAGGTCGGTTCTCTGTGCGGGGCCAGGACGTTTTTCCCGTCTGAAACAATCCTGCACATATACAAATTTATCATCCGCCTGTGCATTGAATATTGCTGCCATATCTGGTCGGGTGCTCCTGGTATCCACCTTGGGGTTCTTGACAAAATCCAACGGAGAATCTGTAATGTGATCGATCCCGACTTGGCAGCTAGGATACATTCGCATTCTCACCGACGCATTGTTGCTTCTCTGTGTCGCTTCTACAAATACTTTCACGGTTTCTGCTCCGATCAACTTAGCTTACTGGTACCCACTATATATGAATTTCCTCGAGCCACAAGATTAGAAACTAGGTCCCACCCATTTACTGTGAAACCGATAAATTGTAAACGCAAAATCTACTCCATCAGCTTCGTTTCTCGCACTTCCCGCCTGTGGAATTCCTTTCCGCTTACTTGCTTTCCAGACAGCTACAATCTTTAAGAATTTAAATGTAAAGTCAATAGTCATCTCCTGTCTCACTAACTTGCTTCCTCTCTCTCATGTTCTTTTCTCCGTCCACCCACTTTCATCAGTATTCTCTTTCTTCTCATATCCTCTTCCTGACACCTCCTGTAACCTGTCACTCTTTCTCATAACATTCCTCCTATGTAACCCTATGCACAACAGTGGCAGTAAAATGCCTTGCCTGGGGCCACACGATTATAAAAAAAATTACTCTGGGACAAAGTCACAATAGTAGGAGAATCCTTACTTACGGTTTAAATTCACAACACGTGTAATTATCTCCGCAAACTACGGTACAGCTATCAAAATGCTTTTGTGTGCGGACGACACATCTGTTGTTGATCACACATGTTCTGTCTTTGGCTGATGACTTGCTTTACAAGAGCCAGATATATTTTCCAATCGGGATCAACATTAAGAAAATAGTCATCCTATCTGAACCTGCACATCGATAGGTTATAATTAGCTTTGCATCTCATTCGGCTCAACAAAGCTGTAAGCAGTTCAAAACTTCAATTATCAAGATTATCTAATTCCAAAAAGACAAACAACACTCTATCTATGGCTAAAAGAATGGTGATCTATACAAACATCTTATCAGCAGCAAAAACCCCAAGAAAAGAGATTTAAAAAAGTCTAAGAAGCCATCATGCTGATTCTCCTACTTTATGAAGTCGACTTGAGATGATGTACAAATGCCATCTACGAACACTTCTCTCAGCGTTGTTTCGAAATCATTCTTACTGTGCAGAGAAGTGACCGAAGATAACCAATGTGTCTGTGTGTGTTTGTGAGATATAGTTGTATCTTTTTTCTCTTTTCCCCATCTTATATAACTCTCCCTTGGCATAAACAAAAGTAAACGTAATAATAACAATCAACAATAAATAACAAATCAATCAATACTAAAACTAACAACCAACATAATCAAATAGCCACAAAAATGCGCACGGATTCACAATTTTTCCTACTCAGAGTGTTGATATTAATGTCCACGGTTATATTTATATTTTCATATGCTCTATCCATGATATTGAGCATTTAATCTATAAATATAGAATTCCTTAAAACTAAATTTTCATTATGTATGTATGTATGTATGTATGTATGTATGTGTGTGTGTGTGTGTGTGTGTGTGTGTGTGTGCGTGTAGCATTAATAATAATCTGCTTGCCTCATTTATTATGAATACTTACAAGACGGCTATATTAATTTTATACGACCATATGTACTTTTAGAGCGATATTTTCCACCATATAGTGTTTAATTTAATTCAGCAAAGTCCTGTACAATACCACGCGAACCATCGACAAAACATATTGCCATGTTGTCTAGATTCACTGCAATGTCCAATTTTAAAAGGCCTTTATCCCGATGGACTGGTTCTATTTTCATATTACGATTGGGAGTGGAGGTGAGCGAACATTTTTGAATACAAGACAGCAGCCAAATGTCTTTAGATGATTAATATGCACAGCTACACTGGAAACTTGTAGCAAAACTGGCCACTAAGTTTCTCTAGTAAATAGATTTTGCCCAGTATAATAATGATGTGCAATTGTGTCCCGTCTGTTGACAACAGCTTCTGTCACTTAGCAATATATTTATCTAATTTCTATTTCTAACTGAATACAGTTACAAACTTATTCACCTTTCTCTCTTTCGCTTTTTTTAACGCATTTATCTTTTATTCACTGAGCCTAACGACCTGTTAATGAATATCAAATCTCCTGCTAGTCAGATACAACAATTGAAAGCAAGATTTTTAAACGAGAAGTCATGAAGTATACAAGGCAATGTCAAAATATAATTTGACGATCTCCTGTTCAGATTAAAAATTCCTTTACTAGGAAAATCACAGTCTGTGCTTTTGGCCTTAGTGTGATTACAGTCATTTTCAGTTAAACAGCACTACTGTTATACATTTAATTCGTTTGTATTGAACTTTTTTGAAAGCACGCATTTTGTTTTTAACAATATTTCATCATTTGTTTTTATTCAAAATTACTTCTATGACTAATATGACTAATATGACTGATTTGCTTTTATTCAAAATTACTTCTATGACTAATTTGTTTATGAACATTTACTTCTCCACATCGAAGCCTTTCTAATCAACGCTGAATTGTATGTTCTGTAGGTGAATTATGGCTGAATACAGTTTCTTGAGCTTTTTACACAAAATTAGAAACAGTGAAAGAAAAGTAAAATTTATTTCCGTTCATTTTTAGTAAAGGTGGTAGAATTTACTTTTAAAAGAATTAAAAAAGCAAGGAACTATGCGAACTTCTAAATAGTTAATATCAGTTCATTGAACTTAATAAGGTGTTTTATAGGCATTAAAATAACTAGATGATTGAGTGAGCATTTAGGATTAAAGACAAGAATTATATTAACAAATATAACACAGAATAATGTGTCAGTTTACAACTAAAACCCAACAATTTACGTAAAAATATTAAAGACTATCACACCCACACAATCACACACACACAGAGACACACACATACGCATATATACATATATGAGATAACTATGTATCATTTTTTTTTATATATTAAGAAATATTTTTTAGGGAAAGATGTATGACAAAATGAAAAAAGTTTTCGTGTAACACGTTTTGTCCTATAGAATAAGTGTGTTTATGTTAGTGCGACTAGACATGCGCACAAACGAGAGACACTAAGAATTTTGTATTTATTTATTTTTAATTTGATTTGGATATATATTTTTTGCGTTTTTGTTTCCATCACATTTGTTATTACATATATCATATTGTCAAAAGTGGTGAAATGTAAGAAACTTGATATAAACTATAGTTGAACTCTTGATTAAAGCACTTTCTATCACAATATACAACATCTTATTCAAAATTTGGAAAACTACACTAAAATATTAAACAAACAGATATTGTTGGTTGTATTTAATCAATTTTCTATATATATTGTAAACAATATCTGCTTGTCTAATATCTGTTTGTTTAATATTTTACTGTAGTTTTCCAAATTTTGAATAAGATGTTGTATATTGTGATAGAAATTGTTGATGAACTGTCCGAAGTTCATGTTTGTGCTGATATTTTTTTTCAAGTAATTTTGACCGTCTCAGTCATTTTCAAGATCCATATGGTTACAATGGGGTAGACATTACTTCGTTGGCTACATCCTTGTATTGTTTAGAAAACTTAAAGTATCAAAAATTGTCCACAGTGACTATGTGTAACGCTTATTTAGTTAGGGGAGACCGCACCAAGAAGAATGCGTCCCTATGAAAGTTAATTTATATAATGTGCATTTTGTAAAATAATAGCTACTAGGATGTTGAGTCTTTTCTTGTATTGGGTGTTGTATAGTATTTTGGGATATGCAACATCTTGTCCAGAAATGGGAAAATACAAAAATAAATTAAACAAACCTTGCCGGTTGAATTTAAGTAAAATTGTTTGGATGAATGATTCGTGCTTAAATATACCGTATATATATATATATATATATATATATATATATATATATATATATATATACCTAGAGCCAACGGATTTACCTAGGTTTCACTTAACGGATCGTCAGGGCAACTTGCCCTGACAATCCGTTAGGTGAAACCTAGGTAGGTCCGTTGGTTCTAGGTTAGATTTATACTTATTTGTTTGCTCTGCTATTGTATTGAGCACTTCACGTGTGAGGGTACTCGTCTCGGGTTTTTTTCTTTCGACGAGTACTTTGATTTATGTTCAAGTAATTTGTTTATTTCTTTTTTGTTTCCATTTTTTTCCCTCCGCGTTTATACTCGGTGGGTTTTTCGACACGGGTTTAAAAATAAATTTATTGTTATATATATATATATATATATATATATATATATATATATATATATATATATATATATATGTATATCCCGTTAGTCACCCAAAAAATGATCGCTTGAAGATGGAGTCATAGTTAAAATAAGATTCCAAAACATGGGAAAATTTGTATCACGAAAATGTTAAATTCATTATATTACAATAATATTTAGCTCTACTTTTGTATTGAGCAGTGTAAAACTAAAAATGAACGTTAAGGAACAGTACATTTCTTACTGTCCTTTCTTCACATTATTGTATACCAGCTCCCCTGTCAAATTTATTTTTAATACCATTTTCTGTACAACATGGAAAAAAAGATGGATAAAATCAATTTTGAAATCTCCTTAAAATATCCCATAACCAAACAAAGAGGAATATTACATCCGTTCAAGAGAGAAAACTGAAGACTTCATCGGCAGAATTAGATAAAATGCCTTCTATTTCTTTCGGAAAATAACCAATAACAACCTTTAAGTATTTGGCTTCAAGAGTAAAATAACAGCACCGTGTATAGAAAGATTGGTTTCCTTCAAGTACGACTTACTGAATATAACTAACAATATCCCTTCCATTATCATAAAAAACAACTTTCAAAGACATTTGGACTGGTTACTAAAAGAAATAAAGAATACAGATAAAACATTAGTCAAGTCTGCTAAAACCGGTAACTTTTACAAACTATCAGCGAATGATTATAATTTGTTAATCATGAAGGACCTAAATGAAAATATAAGAAGGCTAACAGTACTGTGCATCAGGAAAAGACTGCTGAAGTTCCTGAGACATGTGATGAGAAAGGAAGGCTTGGAAAATCTGATACTCACAGTTCAGATAGAGAGAAAGAGAGACAGGGGAAAGCAGCGAATAACATATTTGACAGGCCTGAGCAGGTGGATGGCAGAGCGAGGTTTGGGTGGGTAACAAAAGAAAGCCTGCAAAGTGCAACCAGGGATAGGGAGACGTGGAAGTCCATGATCGCTGGAAGGGACACGGCACATAGAAGAAGAAGAACAGTAACAATTCAAATATGATAGAATTCATAAATAAAACCAGTAAAGAAATAACCGAAAAAAAAAAATCAGCAACATGGCTAGAATACTTACCAAGTAATAATGCTACATAACGAGGTAACCCACCGACAAAAATTATTAACCAGACCAGACCAAAAATTGGAAGAATTCGTAAAAAATATTTGAAAGAGTCAAGTTAAAGATTAATAACTACTTGGAATTAAACCTATTGATTAACACCAAGGATGTTGCAAGGATGTTGCAAGGATGTTAAATTGGTTCTCAAGGGTTGATGAAAAACTGAATGTGCCCTCATCCAATTTGATACCGAGGATTACTACCCGTCAATAACAAAGAAACTCTTTTTACTAAAAATACTGATGATAACTTTGACATAAAAATGGGGTCACTCGGCAAAACAGAATCCCAAGACCTCATAGGACTATTCATTTTATATAACCTAACCGCATCCCAAGAAATTGGCACTGGAGATATCGGATTGCATAGGGACGATGGCCCTATGGTAGTTAAGAAATCCACTATTTTTAAAATTGATAAAATTAAAAAACTTGTAAATAGTGTTTAAGAGCCTAAATGTAAACGTAACTATTAGCACCAATATAGAAAACATACGTACTAGATATAAATTTAGACTTAATGAAAAATACACACAAACCCTACAGCAATCCTCTATATATCCACCCTAAGTCAAACCATCCTCCTTCTATAGTTAAACAATTACCCCTATGCATTGAAAAAAAAGTCAGTAGAAATTCCACAATCAAATATATATTCTACGAGCATAGCAAATTTATAATAAGGCTTTGAAGAAAGGTGGCTGTAAATGCCCCGATAGTAAATACAATAGTATCTACGGAATAATAAATAGTAAAAGAAATCATAATAGACAAATCATTTGATATACACCCACTTTCAACCAAATGCGTAAAAGTAATTTAGGATACAAATTTCTCCAACTAATCGAAAAACACTTTCCATAATATAGTAAATTTAAAAACATTTTCAATAAAATCACCTTAAAATTAGGATATTGTTCTAATGATAATTTGGAAAGAAGCATATAAAACATAATAGAAAATACTAAACAAACATGACCAGGGACAAAAAAATGATAAAACTAATAAAACCAAATAAACTAGAATAAAGAAAGATTTTGTAAATGTAGAATTCCGGAAATCTGTCCATTAAATAATAAATGCCTTACTGAATCTGTAATTTACCAATGCACTATCTCATCGATACAGTATCCATATATTAATTTATTTTTACATAGATAACACAAAGAATAAATTTAATCTAGAGCCAGCGCCTTTATTTCTTTACAAATAACAATTGCAGAACCCAGACCTCTTTAGCTAGGTATTTCTGACACTTAAAGGAAACAAATAAAACCCCCACGGTAAAATAAAAAATATTAAATAAAAAACAAAACAAAAAACAAACATGTAGGTATTTGAACGACCCATGCTCTTTGTGCTTACATGTAAATTTATATATTATCAAAAGTATGAAAAATATAGTTTTAATAAACTTCAGAAAAGAAACAACAGTGTTCTGTAGACACTGTTTAAGCTTCACATAAGATAAGAATTAAAATTAAAAAAATAAAGAAATATAAACATTAATATATGACAAAATCAATAAAATAGTGAATTAAAAATAACTACATAGAAATTACTATTGCTTTAAACACAAGTCGTTTTTATAAAGACAAAAAAAAAAAAAATGAAAACCATAAGGTGGGTGTGAATAAAAATAAAAATAAAAATAGTAGTAGTCGTATATATAAAAAAGGAAACAGCGATAAACTTGATACCCTTTTAGCATATGGCACGTTAAGAATAAATATTTTACTCTGTAATTTGAGAACCTAATCAAAAGCTTACCTTGTAAGTAAAAATATCTCACTTTTGGAAAAAAAAATCCGTTAGTCACCCCTAAAAATATCGCTTGAAGATGGAGTCATAGTTAAAATGTGATTACGAAACATGGGAAATTCTGTGTCGCAAAAATGTTAAATTATATATCTAGTTTGATATCACTCCAAATTACATGCCATTCTCGACGATCACAATAAATTTAAAAAAATAACTAGTTATACCACAACCCAACTTAAAAAACATATTAATAAACTTGTTACTGCAAACAATGCTGAAATAGGATCCTATAAACTTCAAAAGATTATAGGTGATTATCAGCCCGGCTACCTTTATGGAAATGTAAAAATCCATAAAAAAGATCATCCCCTCCGACCTATCATTTCTCAAATACCCACACCAATATATAACCTTTCCAAAACACTTAACAAACTAATTACTCCCTATCTTCCTGGTAAATATAGTATTAACTCCACGGACGAATTTTTACAGATTCTCCATTCCGTAAAACCTAATAATCAAATGATTGCATCTTTGGATGTCCAAAACTTATTCACAAATGTTCCCGTCCAGGAAACAATTGACATCATTATCCGTGATGTATACAACCATGCTACTCTCCCATCAATCAATATTAAACCCACTATATTAAAAAACTATTATTAGCATGCACCACACAAGTACCCTTTCACGATCCCTTAGGCAATATTTATACACAAATAGATGGTATTGCGATAGGATCTCCTTTAGGTCCCCTCTTTTCTAATTAGTATATGGCAAATCTAGAAAATAAAATAATTAATGACAACAATAAACCCTCTATATATGTAAGATACATAGATGACATCTTTGTTTTAGCTAAGAATATCGATCAAATTAAATATCTTAAAAACAAATTTGAAAGTCACTCCGCCCTCAAATTTACATTAGAACTTAATATTAATAACAAACTCCCATTCCTTGATGTATTAATTGATTCTAGCACACATAAATTTACTACCTCTCTATACAGGAAACCAACTAGCACAAATTCGTGTCTTCTTAATTATAATAGTCAATGCCCCCAACGATATAAGTTAGCTGTTATAAAAAACTTACTTCAACGCACACAAATGATATCTTCTTCCAAATCTATATTTTATAAAGAATTACACAACATTAAGCAAACACTAGTCAATAATGGATTTCCTAACTCCGTTATTGATCAACAAATTAAAATGTATATCAACAAAATTAACAATAGCTCTAACAATAATGAAAATATTAATAATAATGGTTTACATCAAAGTAAACATAACACTATTAACTTATACTATTGAAACCAAATAAATAATAATTATAAACAAGATGAAAAAATTCTCAAAAACATAATACGTAGAAATGTTAAACCAGTCGAAAGTAATAATCAAATTAAACTCATTATATATTATAAAAAGTTTAAAACAATTGACCTCATAGTCTATAATAACCCAACAAGCACTAAACTAAATTCTTTACAAAAACCAATGTAGTGTACCAATTTACATGCCCATTCAGAGATTGCATCTCTGATACTAATAAAAAACCTAGTACATATATTGGTTTTACTACAACCACGCTTTCCCGTAGACTTACATGTCATCTTTCTGATCAAAGTTCTATTAAACAACATTTCTCTGAAAAACATAAACATGTAGGTAATATCAGACAGATTTTGGTCAACAATACGGTGATCCTTACTCATACACACAGTAAGAGGAACCTGCAGATATTGGAGGCCATGTACTTCAAATCAAAACAACCAACACTCAATAAAATCAACTTTAAAACAGGAAATAACATATTACATTGCATTTGACTACATGGTTTTGTTGTCATTTTGCGCTATCCCGCAGTGTGACGTCATAAAACCGCATCATAAACTTAAGAACTGCGTTTATTATTTTTGGTAACTATTGAGTTTTATGTCAACACAAAATAAAATCGTCGGTGATGGTGGATTTTATAATATTTCAGTTTAAACTACCTCTCTGAAGATGGCTCATGTGAGCCGAAAGCTTAGAAGAAAACCAATAAATAATTATCCAAATGTTGGAGAATTTTTGTCTTTATTTTCAACTGAAATTAAAGCAAAAATACGACGTTTAGAACGGCTCATGATTAAACATAATAGACATTCATTGTCTCTTATATTTAATAGAATATGTTTAGAAAATTACTTGCTGCCTCGATATACTAAATATATATATATATATATATATATATATATATATATATATATATATATGTGTGTGTGTGTGTGTGTGTGTGTGTGTGTATTTATATCTGTGTGTGTATTTATGTGTGTGTGTAGAAATAAATAAATTACCGTATTTGAAATAAGAAAAAAAGAAAAGCAAAATTATGCACCAAAGAAAACTTGTTAACAAATCAAACAGTAAAGATAATGTTTTTGTTGCAGTGAACCGCTAACAGAAACAATTGGTAAATATCACTCAAGCTCTTGACAATATCTTAACAGGGCTTAATTCAGCAAGTTTTTGTCATTGATGAAAAACATTACAGCTAAAAAATACTTGAACAAATTTTTGTCTCCACCTCTTGATTACCAATCTGTAGTACTGTCTGCTCGTTACGTATCAGTATAAGAGAATTTTTTGACAGAAGTCACTGATTTGGGCAGCAAAGACCTTTGATACCTTTTCTTTGAGGTTGTATTAAGAATGCGGAAAGATAAAACACTTTAAGATTTAAAGATTTTCATTGAAGACTCCGGTCCAGTAAGACATGAAAGGCATTAAAATGCTATGTATAGATTTCATGTAGATTGCAAATTTGATTTAAAAAGTGGGGGGCTCATTCATTAAAAAATAAATTTTATCGTTTGATTTATAAATAAAATAATTCCTTTATTTTTCAATTTTTGTTTTCAAATATGGTAGTTACTTTATTCACACACACACACACACACACACACACACACACACACACACACACACACACACACATGTGTATATTTATGTGTTCATGTGTGTGTGCTACGTTGACTGTGGAGATAAAAATATGAAGATAGACTAGCAGACAAGTACCACAGCGGTAAATTTTATTGTAAGTCTTCCAGACTTTTTGACATTTTGCCTCACTAAACTAAACTTTGCTAACACATACAAATGAAGAGTGGACACTGACCACTAATGTCGGTGGGAAATATATGATTCATTCATCAGAACAGGATTTATGTCTAGTAAATTTCAGTTAAAATAAAATATCAGCCACAAAGAATGGCCGCTTTCTAGCAGCAGCTGTGCAAAAAGTGTATCAACGATATATTTTGCCCAATTCATGCACATCCTCATAATTTGAACTACCGCTTAAAGGGACAAATATTGTTGACCCTGAGTGATTCGCCTTAGCAAATCCACTATATTTTGGATTCATATAACACATAATGATTTGAAAAAACAAAAACAAAACAAAACAAAAAACAAAAACAAAAACAAAACAAAACAAATAAACCAAAAAGCAAAAATAAAAACAAAAAATAAAAACAAAACGAAACATTTTAATCAATAGTCTGACCTGTTAACTGTTATCCAGCCATGACCATACATTCATTTGGTGAACATCATATGCTGTATGAAGAGGCACTGAAACGTTTTAGGTCAGACCCGCTTGAAAACATCAGTATTCTGATATTTGGGTATTGAAATATTGACTTCGGGAAGTAGGCGATAGGTAAGCACACATGGGTATAACATTTTCTATGAATATATAACTTCATTTATATTTTAACCCATGAATTTTTATATTAAAAGCACAAATAATGAATTAACACCTATGAATATTTTATTAGACCATATAACACTTGTTACTCATATTAATCGTTATCTAAAATACAAATCGAGCTGCAAGTATTTTATGATGATGAGGCAGCAATAAGCAATATATGTTGAAGCTTCACTATTTACATAATAAGTTAAAATATTTCACTTATTCGAAAATATTTACTAAGATTAGGTTAGTCTGGTATAAAGGCGCGCTAATGAGACAATTCGATGATAATCGAACACTAATGATCTGCTTAATGAAATTGATAATCATTACTCTATGACAAAGCGATCGCAATACCTTTTTTTACTGCTTAATTACAACGCAGTGTAGGGCACAGAGGAACGCAAAATGTAGCGTGTACAGACGAGCTTGATAGCTACTGTTCGACAGCGAGGTAACTAAATCATTGTTCATAAAGAGATAAGTATATATGCCTTTCCGTCACTAGAAAATGATTTAAATGGATGAGTATGAAACACATAAAAATACACACATGGACAACGCAGAGAGAGAGAGAGAGAGAGAGAGAGAGATGAAACGTCAGATTTTCAATACTCTGTTTGAAAAATCTGTTGTCGGAAGACTAATTGTTATTACATTCGCTACAAATAAGCTCAAACTAAGTACGCCTATAAGTAACCAGACCGTGTCTGTTAAATTTGTTGCATACAGACGAAAAAATGAATCTATCATTACATCAGATTTGTCTTTCAAGCGTTGGGAAATTTGTTGATGTTGATTTAAGAAATTTCTTGTCTCAAATTCACTTTAGTACATTACCAAGTAGTAAAAAGACATTTTTCTTACCACTTTACTGGTCAATTACCCCCTTACTTTCTTGATACGCAAGAAAGGTTTCTCTGTCAGCTTCCACGCATCATACCGAAAAATGGTAGAAGAATTAAAACATGTTGTGAGCTTAGAAAATATAGAGAAAGATATAAGGAGAAAAGTTCAACCTATCGGTATTTGCTTTAAATCTATTCCATCTTTAGCAAACCCACGCATACCAGATGCTAATATCATCACCATTAGTCATAAAGCTTTTCTAAAGCCTCATGATATTGTCAGTTACACAACCGTGGCTCTGCAGCCTCTCAGACTCACATTCATTTCTGCGTGTGTCACCATAACACCTCCAGTTCAGTTCGCTATTTACAATGTGGACCAATCTCCTGTGTGTTTTATGATAAACACCCACTCATAACTCGCTATCATTCTATTATTGCTTGATGTCTTATTCTTCGTCGCCGTTAGCAAATTTTTCTATTCTTTCTATCATTTGTTTTGTTTTTAAGCTAGGCTTGCTACCCCTTCTAACGAAGATAGTGTCGGTGGGGATGCCAACAACGCCTGATATGAGAGCCCATTTTTTGTTTAAAGAACGAAAAGAAAACAAAATAAAGTTAGGATCAAAAACCATGCTTTAGTGTTGGAGAGAGAGTGAGTGAGTGAGTGTGTGTGTGTGTGTGTGTGTGTGTGTGTGTGTGAGAGAGAGAGAGAGAGTATAGGAAGACACAAAATACTTTAAAAATCTGCGTTCAAAATTTTAATTCTCATATAGTTTCAAATACTTATGATAATAAGAAGTACCCAAATTCTCCAGCTACTCAGGTCAATTGATATTTGCTAAACTTTGATGAGCGTGAGAAGAGGTTAATTTCGAGAAAGCATAAAAATAATTGTATTGCACGATCGACTCTGTCAAATAGAGCATTGTTTATTTTGAAAACCATTCTAATTCTTTATTTTTATTCGTAAAATATTTTTATGATAGTAATTCATTTACATGTAAAAAATTTTTTTAGAATAATTTAACGTCCTGAAATGAATCGCACATAATCTTCATCGCATCATAATAAACCTATTGATAACAAGTATAATTCACAAAATAAGTATACTAATCTGCATTCAAATCTAGCACTATGGCCCGAGATCGATACCGCCCTGACACCAGAAATTTTGTAAATGGTTTTATTATGTTACATTAAATTGGTTTTCATTATTACACAAAAATAAATCTAAATTTTAACTTTTTTCTTCTTGAAATCCTGATATGGTTTGATCGATAATGATTATCTGGACATGCTTAGTAACAGGCTTAGTTGTACATTTATCTCCGACAGTTGAAGTCACTGATAATTCTATATGAAAGTGAACATTTTAAATACAGGGAAACTTTTATTATATTGGAGGATACGTTATCGAAATCCACAATAAAATCACCTTCATCACCTTAAAATTAGGATATTGTTCTAATGATAATTTGGAAAGAAGCATATAAAACATAATAAAAAATACTAAACAAACATTCAGACCAGGAACAAAAAAATGATAAAACTAATAAAACCAAATAAACTAGAATAAAGAAATATTTTGTAAATGTAGAATTCCGGAAATCTGTCCATTAAATAATAAATGCCTTACTGAATCTGTAATTTACCAATGCACTATCTCATCGATACAGTATTCATATATTAATTTATTTTTACATAGATAACACAAAGAATAAATTTAATCTAAGGTAGAGCCAGCGCCTTTATTTCTTTACTAATAACAATTGCAGGACCCAGACCTCTTTAGCTAGGTATTTCTGACACTTAAAGGAAACAAATAAAACCCCCACGGTAAAATAAAAAATATTAAATAAAAAACAAAACAAAACAAAAAACAAACATGTAGGTCTTTAAACGACCCATGCTCTTTGTGTTTACATGTAAATTTATATATTATCAAAAGTATGAAAAATATAGTTTTAATAAACTTTAGAAAAGAAACAACAGTGTTCTGTAGACACACGTTTAAGCTTCACATAAGATAAGACATAAAATAATAAAAAATAAAGAAATATAAACATTAATATATGACAAAATCAATAAAATAGTGAATTAAAAATAACTACATAGAAATTACTATTGCTTTAAACACAAGTCGTTTTTATAAAGACCAAAAAAAAAAAAAAAAATGAAAACCATAAGGTGGGTGTGAATAAAAATAAAAATAAAAATAGATGGTAGTAGTCGTATATATAAAAAAGGAAACAGCGATAAACTTGATACCATTTTAGCATATGACACGTTAAGAATAAATATTTGACCCTCTAAATTTTAACTTTTTTCTTCTTGACATCCTGATATGGTTTGATCGACAATGATTATCTGGACCTGCTTAGTAACAGGGTTAGTTGTACATTTATCTCCGACAGTTGAAGTCACTGATAATTCTATATGAAAGTGAACATTTTGAATGCAGGCAAACTGTTATTATATTGGAGGATACGTTATCGAAATCCACAATGAATTGACGACGAAGATTCGGACACAAATCGTCACAACAAATTGGCGAAGAAGACTCGAACTCACGTACACGGAGTCGCCACAACAATTTGGCGACGAAGACTCGAACTTACGTATATCCACAACAAATTGGCAACGAGTATTTCGAACACGAGTCACCACAATAACTGGACGACGGAAGATTCAAACTCACGTATACTACACAACAACAGAATTCATGCAGAACAACGTAAAAAACATAGTGCCGCACAGGTCGACCACTCGCATTACAACTTTGGAACGAAAAGAGAATGAAAAAACTGTAAAAAGGAAATTGAAAGTCAATATTTTTTTCCTTCAACAGGAAAATTTTTCCACCAAAAGATTTTTTTACGAAGTTAATTGCCAGAAAGCAATAGTTAAAAAGTGAAACCCCTCATGGAATCAAAGCAGCAAACCATGGATGAGTTTCAGAAAGGAATACTAGAAATCATAAAAGAAGTGAATAAAGACAAATAGAAGCACAAATTAAATTAGAGGAAAAACAAATGAAAATCCAAAGGTTGAACGAAGAAAGACAATTACAACTACAAGAAATATTACTAAAATTGACAATTAACACACAAGAATGGAACACGGAAAAAGAGGCGACGTTTTTGCAAGACGCCGTGTGGAATGCGATAGAAACCTTCTATTGATGAAGACAAAAATTTTGGAGAATATTACAGGCGATATGAAGACATTTTTAATATCGATTTTCAGAACTGGACAGAAAGGAAAAATTAAGGCTTTTGTTCAGGAAATTAGGTACGGAGAAATACACTAAATTTATAAATTATATTCTGCCAAAGAAGACAAATGAATTAACGTTCGATGAGGCAGTGACATGCCTCACTGAGCTACTTAACCCCCAATTTTTTTTTTGTTTCACAAAAGGTGGAAATGCCTTAATCTCGTGAAAGACGAAAACGAGGACTATTCAACATTCGTAGCCATCGTCAACAAACATTGTGACAACTTTAAATTAGCTGTGCTAATTTCAGACAAATTTAAATGCCTTATATTTGTTCAAGGATTAGTCGCTGCTAAAGACAGGGAAATGCGAAAAAGAATGCTTACCAAACTCCAAAATGAACCAGGTTTAACGCTATAAAATCTATCAGAGGATTGCCAAAATGCCTGAGTATAAAAAGGACAGTAAAGATATTGAAGAAACAGGAGTCGCGCATATTCGTAAGTTAAACAAAAACTTATGCTTTTCATCCTCCCCAAAAGTAAAACAAGATTTTAATGACATAATTACAAGATATAAAGCAACTAGTGACAGAAATCAAATAAAAAACAAACTCCCCCACATCTGCATGTTACAGAAACGCATAAACCAAATACAGAAAAGAAGGAGTGAGAAGCCAAGCTCGTCACCCCAAGAAAACGATGATACGATGAAAGAAACCTTTGAAACCGTTGAGAATCATAAATCTCAAGCGGAAAAAATAACTACCCCACAAAAAGAAGCTAGGGAGGTGGGTGTTGTAGGATCTCTTCTTTGTATATGATAATGGACTCGATTGAGTATACATATACTCCTGCCATAGAGAGAACAGCAGTTCACAATTGAGTATTGCTTGATTTACTAAACTGCGTTCAAATTTGTATATAACGTTCAATATAATTTTCTTTTCTATCTCAATATCTGTTTTGGTTGCTCATTATTTTGTGCGGTTCCTCACTCGGAATCCACAACATTAACATTAAAAACAAATTAACAAATTATATGGTGACGGATAAAAACATTTATACATGCATCGCACGTTGTTTGTTTCCTGGAACGAACAAGAAATACAGAACTCAACTAATTAGTCATAGATATAAAACGTCATTTGATATGCTGTAAAGTGTATTGTATAGTAGCTATTGTAAAACGACCTGTAATATACGTGACATCAGAAGAATTCAGTTATACCCACTTTAAACTAAATTTACTTACTTGAAAATTGCCAGAATTCGCTATAATAATAATAATAATAATAATAATAATAATAATAATATCATCATTTGTCTATATTTCTGAGATGAGGTAGTATTTGTGTTGTATATCGACAAACAGGAAACACGCATATATATAAAAATATAAGTTATATTTTTATTAATGACGATGAACCGTGTAGCATAGGGAACAGAGAGCGAGAGAGCGCGCTTCTAAGGGTTGACGGGAGTGTCGTCGTATCTGTTGTGTGTCTCTCTCTCTACTGCTACTCTGGTCTGTCTGGTGAATCCGTGCGCCGAGGTCTTTTTATAATCTCCAAACCGGGACTTTTTCTTCCGGTTTTGCCTCGCCCACGCACGCCTACGTAATTCTCAGAGACACCTGTTCTGTTTGCCTCTGTAGCCATTTCCGCTACTGCCGGAAATAAGGTCAAACAAACATCCGTTCCTTTCAACGACCGGAAACACCCCCGCTTGCATCAGCCTTCCTCGGGTGGGGCCAGATTGTTATATTACATTTGCACTATTTACATTATTCGGACTATTGTCCTCATCTTTGTTGCCTTTTTCACAACGTTTTGGCCGTTGTACTCTCCGGCCTTCTTTAGGTGCTAGGACGGAGAAAGAGGATCACTGCCCCCTATAAGATGAAGTTGAAATAATAGAGAACGACACTGGAAACTACGTAAACTTAAGGAATCAGCACATATGCTAGGCTGCAAAAATCTCCTAAGCGGACCACGCATAGAGATCAATACAATATGGGAACCAGTAATACGGAGTGCCAGAGAAAATCATTAGTGTCAAAAATTGCAATATGAGCTCTTGTAAAAAATACGCGAAAAAATTGTTAACATAAAAAATACTAGAGAAAACCATTAACAGCAAAAATTGAAATATGAACTCTTGTAAAAAGGTTACTGAAACATTAGTCCCTGAAATTCAATCGCTGTTTTCCTCAAGGACAAATAGGCGTTGGTTAGTTTCAGTGACTTGATCGAAAAACTGGTGAGTTCAATACCAGGCTAAAGCAGTGATGAACAAATAACTTAGAATGTCGGGTTAAAGAGAGATAACACATGACTAACAGAATCGGCTTCACACAAGGAATGAGAATGATATACACCAGTGATTGTAATAAAGGGTTTGCTTCGAAATTCCTAGCACCTGAAGAAAACCGGAGCGTACAACGGCCAAAACTTAGTGAAAATGGCAACGAAGATGAGTCTGAATAATATAAATGGAATCATAATCATCATCTTCCGATTTCTACTATGGTCACACTAGTCTGCAGCAGGACCTAAGGAGGTAGTGGTGTGTTGTTACGGCTACATTTCATGGTTTGTTTTTCTAACTCTCAAAACATAACAAGCGTTTCAAGGACAAATTTCTGCTTGGTGTGCTGGCAATTTTTTGTATTTCTTTTAAGTTGAGATTTCCAGGGATTTTTTTCAGTGTGTTGTTGTGATCCTTCTTTTATCATTCCAAGCGCACCTACTATGGCTGGTAATATTCTTGTTTTCAATTTCTACATTTTTTCTATTTCATTTTTCAGGTCTTTACACTTTGATAGTTTTTCAAATTACTTAGTTGTTATGTTGCAGAACGCTGGGCAAGGCATAGCAATTAGTGGGCAAGTTTTTTTCTTTTCTGTTTTTGAAAATTAAGTCAGGCCTATTTGCTTCAGTCTTGAACGGTGAAATCTTGAATGCATTAATTTCAACTGTTCTTATTAGTAACTGCCTTGTTTCTTTCCAGGTAAACTGACATTTTTGATGTCGAAAGAAAACGTCATAGATGAAATTTTCAGCCCACTCTCGTATGCCTGCAATATTTTAATTTGAAGATACAAAATGCAAACAAATAATGTCATTTTGAACTTGAGATCTGGCAGTTTAACATAAATGCATTTTGATCTCTGATAATAATGATATCTTTGCTAACTCCATTGATTCTTGCTTATCAATAGCTCTATCACTGATACTGAACGCTTTCAAATAAGTCCGGCGCATATATAATATATAAATAATATAATATATATCACAAATTGCATATATATATATATATATATATATATATATATATATATATTTCACACACACATACACACACACACACACACACACACACACACACACACACACATATATATATATATATATATATGTATATTCCAAAGCCTATTAGCGGCTTTGCAAACGTGTACTGAACAACACCAAATCCTCCATCCCTCCCTTAATAAATTCGAGGTTCTTACGGCATCTGTGGACAAGACTGAGTGCTTTGCTCGCAGATTCTCATTGAACTCCACATTTGACTCATCTGGAGTACCCGCACTCTAATTCTCTCATAGAACTGAGGCGCAACTGAAAGATGTTTACATAACCCCGTCCCTGGTATCTAAGATAATATCAAAACTTGACCCCCATATGGCGAGAGGAGGTCATGGAATTCCGGTCATTGTCGTGAAAAAATGTGCTCCTTAACTCTCGTTTGTCCTCTCTAAACTCTATAATTACTGCCTTTTTGCTTCCTGTTTTCCTGCCTCCTGGAAGTCCTACTCTGTGGTTCCTGTATTTAGGAACTCAGGGGAACCCTCTGAACCATCCAACTATCGTTCTATTAGTCTCCTACTAATTTTCGGAAAAAGTATTGGGGGCTATTATCAATGCTGGAATCATTCAGCATCTTACTGCCTACAAACTATTCTCAGACAGGCAGTACGGCTTCCGCTTTCCCAGGTTATATGGCCGATATTCTAACGACCATCACGGAGTACATATACCAGGCCCTCGATAAGTCCGGCGAGGCTCGTGTTGTTGCCATGGATATCTTGAAAGCTTTTGATAGGGTTTGGCACGGTTATTTTCTTCGCAAGCTACAGTGTTATGGTATCACTGGACGCTTGCTCGAGCTGATTCAATCTTTCCTATTTAACCGCATATTGAAGGTAGTATTGAATGGGCATGCCTCCATATCCTACCGCGCGAATGCTGGTGTCGCCCAGGGTTCAATCCTAGGCCATACACTCTTTCTGATCTTCATAAATGATCTCCCAAACGTGATCAAATCTCAAGTAGGCATCTACGCAAATGACACCACCATTTACTCCCGCATCAGTAAGGAATCTGGCGAGGCGGACAAACATATCCTCGCTGCTGATCTTCAGAAGGACCTCCCCGCAGTGGTGAACTGGGGTAAGGAGTGGCTTGTAAATTTCATTGTTTCCAAAACGAAACTGCTATCTGTCAATCATCACAGGCAATTTTTTCTGCCTCCTCACCATAAGCATGGACCAAGCAAGTTTTCTTGAAAACAATATACTGTGCCTCCTCGGCTGTATCCTATCTTCCAACCTGAAGTGGAATCATTACATTGAGTCAATAGTTAAATCCACTGCTAGGAAGGTTGGATCACTGTGTCGGGTCAGGATGCGATGGATAAATTGTCGTCTAAACTATGCAAAAAAAATGAAAATAATACTGATTTTAACAGAAACCGTACAGAGTGCCGTTTTCAAATTTCTAGCGGAGTGAATTGCATCATGGTACTCTCTTTCTTACAGAAGGTGTACAACTGACTCTACTATATTTTGCAGTTAACAAAATAAAAACTAAACAACGTGCATGCGCGAAATTGAAAATATAAAATGATGAACATTTTCTAATCGCATGCTGTATGTATGTTTATATATTTTTTCGTTACCCTTCATACTTGTTTTTTCTATTGTATAAGATAAAGCCACGTGTTCTGCTTCTCAAAGTCATTCTTTGATTTTTATGAAATCAAGAGACCATCACTATTTGATTAGTAACAATATTCATAGTACTATCTTCTTAATTTGCCCAACCTAAATCATGAAATCATAAAGTTAAGTAATTTTTAGGCCTTTTAAATTAGGCTTTACTAGAAATATATTTTAAAACAAATCTATTTAAATTCTAGTACACATTAGTAATCCACGTTAAGCGTTGAGATTACTTACGAACCTCATAACATAAAATCGGACCTCGTGTAAGATTAAACTACCAACTCTGTATAATCCGCCATTTAGAAGTTATTTTGTATCCGCAGTATTACTCGTATTAAGACTCAGATCGCATGGCGTTGATTTTGAGTTACATTTTTAATCTGTTTAGTAAACGTTTGAAATACATTCTTTCAATCCCTTTAATAAAACCCTCACAAAGTTCAAACTCAGTGATAGAAAAGCCAATAAATGACTGAAATGTTTCATCTTGAAATTTCGAGAGAGATTACTCTTTATATCATTCATACTTTTCAAGTTTGAGACTGCAACGATTAAATCATCCGCGCAGAGTACTATTGTTATTATCCTTGAAATATTTGAAATTTTTGTGAACACACAATAATCATTTAATGATTGTTCAAAATATTGGTCTGATAAGAATTGACAGAGCAAATTGTTCTGGCCCTTTTCACTTCGAATAAAGATTTCTTTAGTTTACAAACACGATCTTAATTCTTTTCATTTGTTTGTTGGTTGTTCAACATATATTTTACAATCGATCTCAGCGGCTATTTAAAGTCTATCCGATGTACAATTGAATTAACATGTGATGTTTATTGCATTAGCATTCTTAATGACGTAATTCTCGCTGTTGGGTATAATATATGTTGGCAGTGTATATTTTCAGTTTGGGTATATCATTTTGTTATATATATATAGCTTTGAAGTGTTTCTCATTGTTGACCTTTTTTACCAAATAAACCCCACCTACCCCATATACATTCAATAATCTTGTTTTAGGAATAGGAGAGACTTCATAAGTTTACATTATTTGAGTCTCTTTATTTAATCACTCATAGTTCTTTACCATTTATTTGCTTCAGTGAACGTCATAGCGTTTTCGTATCTTTTAGGAATATCTCTCTTTCTATAGCAACAATCTGTAGTGCAGTTTGTTATATTAAAATTATCAGGATATACAAAATATTTCAAGTATTTTGGCTTATTGATTTTCCTCTAGGAATATCTTTTTGCAGTTTTCTTTTAATTTGAATTTGATGTTTGAAGTTGTTCTCCAGGTTCAGTTGTACTCATTTTATTCCCCTTAATAGAAGTTCTTAGCTCTTTAAATACTCAAAGAAGTCATCCTTCAGATATGAAAGAATACACACCTCAGTATTTCACTTTTTTCTTTATCAGCGGAACTTTCCGCATAATATTCAGCAAAAAATATTCTGTTCACTTCTTAGGTTTAATTTCTATTTATTTATATGTAAGCAAAACATCTAGAACCAAAATCGTCCATGTTGCTGGTGCGAAGTTTTTCGGGTGAAAACATTTCAAAAGTATTTTTGTGTCCTCGAATTAAAACGTCTATTTATTATGCGCGCCGAAGTTCTAGCTGCGTAGTTCCATAGCTTCTTAGATAAATTGCGTATGTATGAATAAGCATTTTGCCATTTTAAAAATTTGATCTTTTGACTGTTACATTTTGGTGTGGTGAATAAGTGGTTGGTGATTCTTGTTTAATTTTAATTCTTAAATTAAATTTGGAGTTAAATATCTTTTTTTTATAATCATTTCACCCCAAGCAAGGCAGTACTGCTACTGATGCACATGGGATTACATAAGAGGTGAGTGATGAGATGGAGAAACAAGTTACAGGAGATGTCAGAGAATGGGTAACAGAAGGCTGAGAACACAGGCGAGAGAGCAGAGTGGAAAGGAAGAAGAACATGATACAAGGGTTGTCAGGGAAAGGATGGGAGCCAAGAAAATAAAAGATGGCAATTGACATTACATTTAAATTCTTGGAGATTGTAGCTGTCAGGGAACCAGGGTTACAAATGGGATTTAAGTCGTAACTTCCTGCTTAGGATGAAAACATTGATACGAGCTTTAATCCACGAGGAGACCTCAGATGCACATTCTTCAACGGAAGACTAAAAACTTTCTTCCAAGGGACGTCACACAGAAAATTGCGGAACGAATTCCAGTCTGCTCTTTGGTAGCAGTAAAATATTCTAATGGTTGGAGGTTCCTAAGGGGAAGAGAAGTAGAAGGAGATATTAACGGAAACCACAGCATGATCAGTTTTGCTAAGAGGGTAAAGCTGCATGACATGGCAAGAGTCAGGGATAGAAGTAAAACAGAGATCTAGCAGTGAGTTAGGTCCATTATGATTATTAGAGAAACGTTTAGGGAAATCCATCACTTGCGTAAGGGATTAACTGATGAAAAAGTTTATGGTATGGACACCAGCAAGATTTGTGACAGAGTTTTTCACCCACTTATCGTGGTGGACATTAATTCTCCAAACACACATATATGAGCGAATGGATGAGAGGAAATGATCTTGTCTATATTGTACGAGATGTTGTCAAGTACGGAATGGTCAGGAGATGAAGAGGAGCGGTAGAAAGAGAAAAGAGATAACCGAGCTTAGTAGAGAGAAAGACGGAGACTGTAGGAATGATCTGGAGAATCAAGAGAAATCACTCTAGATAGAGGGAGATGTTCGCTAACATAAATGCCAATTTCATGCATATGGAACAAGAGGGCGAGATAACCAGGGATGTAGAAATCAGTAAAAAACTCAAGTCGTCGACACATTTATCCATGTGGACATACAGGGTCATTAATCTTTTTTCATTTACTACTTTCATGTTTTTAACAACGGGTTCTAATTTTAAAACGTCTTTCATATTACAGTGTCCAAATATGAAGAATTGTTTTTTTCGGTTTTCACATCATTAAGAAAATAAAGCCTGCCACTTTTCTTAAAGCTGGACATATAACCATTAGGGGCTTTAAAGCTGGACATATTACCTTTAGGGACTTCAGTTTGAAGAAATCTTTTGAAACATCGTTTTCTACAGTAGTTCGGACAAACAATGTACTTTCTGTATGAGAAGTAACGTATAGAGAATCATGTAAAATTACTGTTTCTTTCCTTTAAAGTCTTTAAAAAAATAGCGACATTTTCTTTGACAAGAACTATGTTGTTTGAACATTTTCTATCATCTAATTCTATAAAATGTTTTAAAAAATAAAAAGCTTTATTCTGATCAATTTAAAATTATCCGTAGTTATATTAGCTGTATCTTCACTATCAATTAACAGAAGAATTCATTTAAAAGTTATTAACATTTTCAGAACTAGTTAGTCTGAATATGTATGAATTCTCTTCTTTCATGTAAATAGCTAAATTTTTCTTCCTGCAATGTTTTGTACTGTGAATTCCATTTTCAAAAATCTCATATTATCAATTTTGTGTTGTTAATTTGTTTTTTTTAAATTTAATTCTTTAAGTTCAAGTTTTTCACAATTTGAACATTTTCCAGTTGTAATGACTTCACGTTTTACTTTTATTTTCCTGAAGCTGCTGTCGTTAGGTGTATCATTTAATTTCCTGCAGGTTTCTGCTTCTTCATAGCTTCACAAAGAAGATTTAAATTCACTGGATTTTAGACATTCACTTTTCTTGTTTATTACTGTGGAAAAAGACTTAAAATCTCCCGGTAATCCCTTTAGAAGTATTGCAATTTGTAAGCTGTCACTTATGTTTTCTCCTGCTGTTTTAAGTGATTTACCAACTTTCACAGCTCTCATAAAATGGTCGGTAACAGATTCTCTGAGTATCATTTTTAGTGACGTTTATTTCGTGTTTTGAAATAATTATGGAGCTACTATTTCAAATATAGTGGTTTCTCTATAATTCCAGTGTTCGCTTTCCGTAATTATTTTCATTTCTTATTATAAACTTCATCATCCAAGAACAAGTAATGCAAAAACGAGTTTTATTATATGAGGTTTTGACTCTTAAACTTGATTCAAGGATAGGTTTTTCTAGACGGAGATATGACAATAATTTTACTTATTATTGATCAGACTTTTTCATCGCCATCGAAATCTAATTTGTTTTTGTTGGCCTCATAACTTTTTGCGGTAAATGTGGAAATTTCATTCATATTTTAGCATTAAAGCAAAACAATTCAGATGGTGACGGATAAAAATATTTACAGGTGCATTGCACTCCGTTTATTTGCTGGTATGACAAGAAATACAAAACTCAAAGTGAGTTCAAATTTACAAGGATCATGAGATATGCCGTAAGGTTTCGCAGTGTAGCATTCATAAAAAGGGTCGAAATATTTACAACATCAGTACAATTCAGTTTTAGTCTTTCCTAACTTATAATTATAAGACTAAATGGTGATATTGAGAATTATGGATAAACGTACATGACATTAATATTTTTGTCTAATACAAAAGTGAAATTTAATGCAATTTCGATGTACATTTGCATGATATTTGCTTCTGTATCATATGAGTTCTGTTGAACATCTAAAAAATAAATGAAATAACTTGCCGTAAAAATCAAACATTGAGAAAGAAAGCTGAATAAGGAGACTATCAAATTAAACTAAAGACAAAATGTAATATGAACTTATTCAATTTATTTGTTTACATTTTCAGGATAATTCACTTTTGTTTACCGTGTTTTATTTTATCTATTCATTAGAAACAAACTTTTCCATGTTTGTTTTCAAATATATTTTTGCCAGTCATCTTGACATTTTGTAGTAATCAATATAACCGAAAAAACAGAAGCTGGTCAATCGCTTCTCGCAATAATTACAAAGGAAGTTGTACTTATTGTTTCTTATGGCGGATGGGAAACTTTCGTCATTTCTGGAAGACTATCGATAAAATTTTAGTATTCTTTGCGATTTTCATTTGATAGACAGCTGCACTCAAAGAAAATATACTTACGTTTCTTTTATTTATTTTTGAATCAATAAAATCTAATCCAATAATAAAATCAATAAGAATCTTATCAGTGCCAATTGTTTACAAAATGATTGTATCCGACTTCGTTGTTTTTCTAGAACCTTTGAAGACATACACATCAGTGAAGAGCTTAGTTCTGAGAAGCGATTTGATGGGATGTAATATTATATCAATAAGTATGGTTATTTTTTTATTTCTACTTCATGCAAAAATCAACATGAAGTCAGTTGTTTAATGTAACTTTTTTCTACTTGACACAGAGGCGATACAAAATAATTTAATTCATAGAAACTTCTAAAAAATCTGAAAGTGTCGACAAAACTACAAATAGTAAGAAATATTTTTATAATAAACAGATATGTTGAGGTACCAAAGATTACTGCCTTATAATTTGTACAATTTTAAAGACTGAACTTTGGAAAATCTGCAATTTCAGAGACGCAGTACCGTTCTTTAATTCAAATTGTAATATGATATGAGTTCAGAACAAAATATGACATCTTCAAGTTTTATATTTTTATATTTTAATACATCAAACAGCAGAAAAACAGAGAATATGGTATACTAGCAGTATAGCCCGGCATTGCTTGGGTGTAATGAAAGCTTTAAAACTAATCCATGGTCCTGGAGCTCAGACTCTTTGGCCGTTGGCACGAAAGACTAAAAAGCAATAGTTGTTTTCAGTTAAAGCGAAACCATAGACTGAAAGAAAAATGGATGGATGTAAATCAAATTTTGATTTCCTGGTATCGATATCAAATAAGTTTTTTCGTCATAAACTGAATTTTGAAGGCTAAATAAGTCCTCTGAGTAAATGGTATCATTGTTGAGACTAAGAACTACAATTATACCTACTTAGAGCCAAACCCAAAGCAACAACTAAAATAAAAGGGCTGAAAAAAATACAGACATGCAGGCAGATAAATAGACACACACACAAACATCTTGCCTTATATATATATATATATATATATCATCGATTTTCTGCACTATTGTAAGAACTGCAACCTTGAAATTTCTGAATATCGTTTCTTATGTCTTTGTCTATGAGTGTATCAAATTTGATTAAAATCGGACCACTCCTTTTATAACCCGATTTTCGATATTTATCGGGGGTACCTCGACACAAAACCTAGCTAAGAACACTCGCAGACGCTTATAGTAAAAATGTGTACATTTTCAAGAAAATCGGTTGAGCCGTTTCGGAGTCTATAGGTAACGGACACACACACACAGACACACATACACACACAGACAAAGTTCCATTTATAAATAAGTTTAGATGTTTAGTTGGCGATATAGCTGTAAAGTAAATGTCTTTAATTTTGAGGATAATTGAAGTTTCTTTAGCAATATTTTGTAAAATGCACGAGGGGAAGTAATTTGATGAGGAATAAGCTGCCATTATACTAGGTCAATTATTTTTTCGTTAATATAAAATTGTTACAGATTTGAAGGCAATAATATGTATTGATATTTATCTAGTAACCTTTGTTTTTAAATAAGACAATTTAAAAGACACAAATCAATGTACATGAATATAAACACACACAAACACACACACACACACACACTTACACACGCACACACTCTCTCTCTCTCTCAGTCACTGTTTAATTTGTGTGTATATGTGTGCAACAGTTTAAAATATTAACTCTCTAAAAAGTAATTTATTAATAGGTATCAAAGGCTCTGTTTTTCAAAAGTATCGATAAATCTCTTAGCGGCTTTACAATAAAAGTGATAATATATATATATATAATATATATATATATATATATGTGTGTGTGTGTGTGTGTGTGTGTGTAGCATTAATTTTTTATAAAGTAATGATTAACTGGAACATAAAAACTGGTTGATTAATTTTTCTGTTTTAACGGAATATCAACTCTATTGTTTATTTAATGCCGAAACGATTTTTTCAAATATATAGCTTGCAAATAATATTTTGGGTCATTGATTCTATCAATTTTCAATGATGTCTCTAAAACGAAGTTATTTAGTGTTATAATTTGTGGTGGAGACCAACCTCCTTAAAGTAGGCTAGTAGGATAGTTCTCTAGACTAGTCATTTCAAAATCGATGGCGTATACGGGTAAGATCATTACTTCTTCTTCTATGTGCCCTGTCCCTTCAGAACGTAGGCGATCCTGGCTTCCTATCCCCGGTGGCTCTTAGCACGCCTTCTCATGTTACACCATGCAACCCTCGTTCCATCATCCACTTGATTAGGTCCTTCAAATATGTTATCCGTTGCTTTCCTTTGTCTCTTTTCCCCTCTATCTGGCCTCCTTCCTCATTGCATGTCCAAAGAACTTAATCTATCTCTTCCTGATGCTCAGTATTAATTTCCTTTTCGTTTCCATCATTTCTAAAACCTCATCACTGCTCACATGCACGATCCATGATATTCGCAGCATCCTTCTGTAGAACCACATTTCAGTTGCTTTAAGTTTTTTCCTCATCTTTCACTGCAATATTGAAGAAATGACAATGTATAACAATCCAGTACGCTCTTCTTTGTTTTTAGCGAAATTGTCCTGTTTCAATCACCCAATCCCTTACGCAAGTGGTGGACTTTCCTACGCTTTTCTCCAATAACCCTAACGGAAGGGACTCACTACTAGACCTTTGCTTCACTTCCATCCCAGACTCTTGCACTACCAGACAACTCTGCCCTCTCGGAAACTCTGATCACGCCGTAGTTTCCGTCAACATCTCATTCCACTCACACCCTACCTAAGAAACCCAAACCAGCAGAATATCCTACTGCTACCAAAAAGCAGACTGGGATTCGTTCCGAGACTTCCTCTGTGACGTCCCTTGGAACAACGTTTTTAGTCTTCCCGTCGAAGACTGTACATCCGAGGTCTTCTCCTGGGTTAAGGCTGGTATCGATGCTTTCATCCCTGCCAGGAAATTTCAGTTAAATCTCATTCGTCTCCCTGGTTCTCGCCCGCTTGCTCGGCCGGCATTGCGCACCGGAAACATTTCTTCCGGCTCTATCGCGTCGGACCAAAACAGGCGCCTTTTCGCCTCAGCTCGTAATAAGTGTAAAAAGATACTTAACGAAGCTAAGATGTTGTTTGCTGCCAGAATGAAGCAACGCATAGCATCCTGTAAGTTCGGCGCCAAAGACTACTGGCGACTCTGTAAAAGCGTGATTACTCCCGCTAATCAATTAATTTGCCGTTCTCCTTCTCAGCAGACAAGGCTGAATGCTCTGCTCGCAGATTCTCGACCGATTCGAGACTGGATTCGTCTGAAGTTTCTACACTCAATTTACCACCTAGAACTGAGGCTCAACTGAATGAAGTCCACATTACACCCTCGCTGGTTTCTAAAATAATCTCAAAACTTGACCCTCACAAAGCAAGCGGAGGGGACGGAATCCCAATCATAGTCTTGAAGAAATGTGCCCCTGAACATTCCTCTGTTCTTTTTAATCTCTACAACCTCTGCCTATCTGCTTCCTGGTTTCCTCCCTGTTGGAAGTCTTCCTCTGTAGCTCCTATATTTAAGAACATTGGAGAACCCTCGGACCCGGCAAATTATCGCGCTATCAGAATTCTTCCGATTTTTGGCAAAGTGTTCGAAGCCATTCTCAACGCCGAGGTGGTTCAGCATCTCACAGCCCACAGGCTCCTCTCGGACAAACAGTATGGTTTCCGCTTCACCAGGTCTACTGCTCATATACTAACCGAGTATATATACCAAGCTCTCGACAAGAATAGCGAAGCCAGGACCGTTGCCTTGGATATCTCTAAAGCGTTCGACAGAGTCTGGCATGCTGGCCTTTTATGCAAACTGCGAAGCTATGGTATAACTGGACATTTGTCTGACCTAATCCAGTCTTTCTTCTCTAACCGCACATTGAAGGTCGTATTAAACGGACATACCTCCCAGAATTACCATACGAAAGCGGGTGTCCCTCTTTCTGATCTACATTAATGATCTCCCCGATGACATAAGATCCCAAGTAGGCATGTACGCCGATGACACCACAGTTTACTCTCGCCTCGATCAAAAATCTGGTGTGGGCGACAAAGCGAACCTCGCTGCCGAGCTTGAAAAGGTCATCCAATCCGTAGTGGACTGGGGTAGGAAATGGCTCGTAAATTGTAATGCTTCCAAAACGAAACTGCTATCAATTAACCATCATAGACAATCGCACCTACCTCCCATTAGCATGGAACAGGCTTGCCTCCCAAAGAATAAAACACTATGCCTACTTGGCCTCACACTCTCAGCGGACCTCAAGTGGAATGACTATATCGAATCCCTTGCTAATTCCGCTGCTATGAAAGTCGGTTCTTTGTGCAGGGCCCGGAAGTTTGTTCCGTCTGAATCTATCCTGCACATATATAAATCTACCATCCGCCCGTGTATTGAATACTGCTGCTCCATCTGGTCGGGTGCCCCTGCTATTCTCCTCTGGGTTCTTGACAAAATACAACGGAGAATCTTTAATGTGATCGATACCGACTTGGCAGACCGGCTGCAGTCACTCTCTCACCGGCGTGACGTGGCTTCCCTGTGCCTCTTCTATAAATACTTTCACGACTTCTGCTCCGATGAACTTAGATCAATGGTGCCCCTAGGTACAAATTTGCACGAGATACTAGATTAGCAACTAGGTCTCACCCTTTTACAGTGAAACCGATAAAATGTAACCGCAATTTCTACTCCAACAGCTTCTTTTCTCGCACTTCCCGCCTGTGGAATTCCCTTCCACATACTTGCTTCCCCGACAGCTACAATCTCCAGGAGTTTAAATGTAAGGTCAATAGACATCTAACATACTAACTAGCATCCATTCTCTCAAACACTCTTTCCATCTACATCCTTACCCGTCTATTACCCTCCTTCTGATATTTCCTATATCTAACCACTCTTTCTGCGCACCTTCCCCTATGTAACATCCTGCGCAATAGTGACAGTGGAATGCCTTGCTTGGGGTGAAATGATAAAAAAATATCTCTACTTTTGCACATTTGTCATTAAGCCATTCCTCTTTTGCCTCTTGTCATTTTCTTCTTATGTCCTTGTGTAGTTCCCTGTACTCCATTCCATGATTTGATATCATTTTCTGTCTCCTTTGCATCATGTCCAGAATCTCTTCAGTCATCCATTCGTTTTTCTTTCTGCGCCTAATTTCAATTGGGGCAATGTTGTTTGCTGATGTCACTATTGCTTCCTTTAGCGAGTCCCATTTCAAGTGTCCTTTTCCAATTTGTTCTTCGTATTTGGTTTTCACGCTGTTAGTGTATTTTTCTGTAGGTTGAGGTCATTCACGAGTGTGTTGTATTTCAGCTTTGGTGCTGCACTAGGCTTCTTCAATCTCCGGAGTTTCATCTTTAGTTTGCAGATGACTGGGACGTGGTCGCTTCCATAGTCAGCGCCTGGATAGGTTTTGCTTTGAGCCATTGCATTTTTAAATCTCCTGTTTATGGTTACGTAGTCTATCTGGTTTTTCGTGTCACCTCCTGGGCTTCTCCATGTCCATAGACGTCATGGGTGTTCTTGAAATTAGGTGTTAGTCATTACCTGGTCATTTGCTGTGCACCATTGGACCCATTTTTTCCTCGTTCGTTGCGGATTCCTAAACCAAAGTTACCAGTTGTCATACTTTTCCTCTCCTTGCCTACGTTGGCATTCAAATGCCTCATGATGATTCTGATTTCTTGGCTTTTACATTGAGCCTTGGCATTATCTAGAGTGGAGTAAACAGATTCTATTTCCTCCTCAGTGCTTTGTGTTGTTGGTGCATAGATGACTGCAATTGCTATGTTGAACTGTCTCCCTTTCAGTTTGATGAGGAGAACTCTTTCAGAGAACTGGCAGTATCCCAAAACACATTCTTTCATTTCCTTGTCCAGTATTAAGCCGACTCCTTTTTCATTATTTTACCTCCTGCGTATATTATCCTATTGTTGTCGCTGCTGACGTCTCCATTATTTCGCCATCTGGTTTCGCATATTCCCAGAATATTGATTTTCAGTCTGTTCATTTCCTGCTTGAGATACTCTAGTTGTCCGCAGTTGTTTAACGCCCTGATGTTCCATGTCCCCAAGGTAATCCTTTCTTTGTTGCGCACAGTTGCAGGGTAACGGTCCAGAGACACCTGTTGCTCATGTCGTTCCTTCCCGGGCGAGTGACAGATTTTAGGAAAAACTGTCCTCTTTATGCCGTTGTTGCTAACAGTCGCCGGATGACACCTGTTGCCCATATCGGTCCTTATCGGGCGAGGAATTGCTTTCTTTGAATGCAACCACCTTCACGCCGTTAGGTTTAATATATTTATGTTGTACAGCCATGATTATATGCAGGATAGATATATAGTGGAGTGGTATCCAGTTGCCTTCTCCACGGTGATTTATTGAGAAATCATCTCTAGTTAGCTGGCCGTTGACTCATCAAGAGATCCTCCGCCCTTTTAGGTTTAATTTTTTTAAACTATCGGGTTGCTAATATTCCGTTAAAAAAAGATGGTTAGAATGTTTACAGCATATGCCTCATGGTATGCTGTGCATTCAGGAGGATGTTCGGTTTTAGGAGAAATGAGTGAGTGATATAGTCGTGCCCCATTTTGATTCTTGACAGGACGACTTCTTTCTTCAGAGAGAGACCATGACACAATTCTTCTAGAATGGGTTTAATTTTGCCAAGTTTGCTGTTTAGGTATAAGTTCCATAAATGTGATCACTTATTTAGAATTTATGAGTTTATAGTTGCTTTGAAGGCTGCATAGGAAATTTACAAATTTGAAATGTTCATTTTTAGAGAGTCCTTTGTTGCCAGGCCAGCCTTTAAATTTTTGCGGATGCTGATATATTGAGGTACCCAACATAAGAAAATTTTTCTTGCAGATGAGATTGATCCAGTTTAGTAATTTAACTATTAATAGATTGTTTCTGTTTCTATTTCTCAGTGATGTAAGTATGGACAGTGAATCTGAGAAAACTATGAAACTGTTTTATTGTCTGTAGTGATGCCTAAAGCTAAATCTATGACAATAGTTTGAACATTAAACATGATTTATCAGTGGGTCATTTTTTGAATATTATGATAACTGCTGAACATCCTACTTTCTCCATGTATTTTTGAGTCATTAGTATATATGTGCTTATACTTTGGTCTCTTCTGTAAAATATTATCAAATTCTTCTAATAGGTAGATGAACTGAATTTAGTTTTAGGTTGTTCAGCAATGTTTAGCAAAACCGTTGATTATTTTGTTAGCCAAAGTGGATTTAGATTAATTGATTCAATGGTTAGGTTAGTGTCTATTCGTGATTCATTAATAATATTTTCCATGTAAAGGACGAGTGATTTGATAGATTTATTTTCAATATATACTTATATTATGGTTGGGAAACACTGCTGAATATTTATTCGTACAGAAATGTAGTTTGGTATCGTATTGTAGGGCTGTATGCCGTTTTAGTGTCAGAGGCATGTGGTGATAGCAATTTGATACCATTTATCATTAGAGAATACGATTTGTCCTAGGATCTTTTAAAATGTCTACTGTGAAAAGCCTGTATCACAATCACAGATACAATGTCTAAAACAAAAAAGTCATTTCTCAACATCAAAATTATTTTATCCACATGCTTACTGATGTGATACAAGGTCGAGTTTAAGTAGGCGCCGACACGTACATGGATTAGAGACAATAACTGCTCCAACCTCCTCGACAACCCCTTTGTGGACGACAGGGCTCTTTAAAACATTGAATCAATGTATTTATTTAAGCACTTGATGTATCTGATAGAAAGACCACGTGGTGCTATGGTGTCTGAATGTGAACACATGACATTGTCAATTCTTTTGTGTATTTTACTGCGAAACCATTATCATCTAATAAATTGATTTTTCGATTATATAGTGGGAGACTTTTAACTCCTTGGAAGGGCTAAGATCGTTTTAATTCCCTGCTAGAAACAATATATTAGTACATTCATAATTTAAGTTTCCGAGTAAAAGTAGCCATAAAAGAAAAGGACTTTCGTAGTTGTTTTATTCAAAACAGCTTCTACTCGATGTTCGTCCAGTTAAATAGACATGTTTCAAAATTCTAATAGTAGAAAAACTTCCTGACTAAATAAATTAAACTGATGCAATTAGTTTAATTTATTTAGTTGAGATGTTTTTATTTCACCCATTTCACTGTTCTGTCTTTTGCTTATTTATTTAGGGATGATTTGAGTGACAATGTCGTTGACAGGACCAAATTTCAAGAAACCGTTCGTATTCCTCTCGTTATCTTACTCAACTTCATGCCATTCTTTGACTTAATGAAAATAAAAGACAAGATAATCGGATTTTTCAAAACGTCTTTGTCCTCAGACATCAGGATTGCAAATAAATTAACTATTAATCCATTCACTTCTTTATCTTTGTTTCTTTAGGTTAACTTTGACATTATCATCACATCCACACACTTTTCTCTATGAATTCCATTAAAAGTGTATGCTTTCAGAATGCAAAATATTTTGCTTTAAATTTTGTAAAAGAACTTTCATGATTTTTGGTTGGTATTTGTAGCGATTTTTTTCGTGAAAACCAATCTAATTCTAATAACAATAATATCTTGAACTCACCAGCCTAACGTTGTCTATGAATTTATTTTTCAATTGGAAATTGTATCTCAAACAATATATAGTATATCATCTTTCCGAAAATAGTTTTTATCAAGTAGTGCCTTAATAAACACAATCAAAACCATAGTAATATTAGGTAGCTCCTTATGAAGAACACCAAAATAATATATAGATCCAATAGCAAAGGTAGACTAAAAGTTATTGAAGCCTTCTATATCAGACAAAACCTAGCATTCACCATTGCATATAAAAATATATGAAACTGTAAAATAAAAACAACAAAAAGCATAAAAAAGACACATCAAAACACGTTCTACTCTCATTGTCGTGACAGGTAGGACTTACTGCATTTTGGACTTGTTTTATTAAATATCACCTTGCACTGAACATTCTACTTCCGTTTACTATTGTTTTTTAAATAATGGAATAATTGTATACGCCTGAGAATGACTCAAGCAAATCGAAATATTGAGCACGGCTATTATAAAAGTTTTGGAAATTTAGTACATAAGCAATACGGTTTCATTCGCAATTTGGAGAGGAAGGTAAACAAACTCAATAGACACAAAATGCTTATACTCGTTAGTAAGGCATGTTTGAAGGAGCACTTTCTGACTAATTCCAGTACATATATATATATATATATATATATATATATATATATATATATATATATAAATTTAAAGCTCTGCACACCACTCAGGGTAGAAACATGGGTAGTGAAATAACTCTTTTAAAAATGAAAATATATATATATATATATATATATATATATATATATATACACACATTACAAAAACAGAAATTCCACATTTTCTTGGGACCTGGTACATTGTAGAAGTATTCTTATGTACTGAGCATTATATTTTTTAATTGTTTCCGAGACAGAAAGAACACAAATATGAAATAGGCAGATATCGAAAACCTATTTTGATGAAAGAAAAAAAATCAGAAACTTTTCATTTACTCAGACGCATGGAAGGTTGTATGAATGATACACACAGTTTGTAAAGAAGAAAATAGAAACTCAGTGTCTGGTGACCACATCGCATTTTGCACGACTTGAGGATGTGCGCTTCTGTCTACCTAGCTAATTATAGTTCTTTGTTCTCTCTACCCAGACTTATATAACCCAAAATTCTTACGCATTTTCGCATTTTTGGGGTTGTCGTTTAATTAAGGTCATCTATGGCCAGATAATCTGTCAATCATTTTCATCGGCTATCACCTTTCAAGCCGGTTATTGCCTGTGCTCTTTGCTTTCGATGTCAACCATATTTTGTCAGCTGTTGTCTTTCAAGCATTTGTTGTAAAAAACACAAAAAAAAACCCAACAAAAAACAAAACAAAAAATAATAAGTGGGACTCTACCATTTCCGAAATTATCAAAATAGCATTCAATAACTGGAAGAGGTCGAAAATATATTTTCGCTTTGCAACGACTCCATTTCCTTCGTCAAATCTCACGTATTCACCCTCTGCTAGGCGTACTATCCTGCTTAATGTGTTCGAACTAGCCACATCCATTAACTGCACGATCAAACTATGCACGAACTGAGAAAAGTATGCTGTTCCATCTTAAGTTTTTTTAAACTAGCAACTTTTTATAATAAGCATTAGAGTAGAGTACACACAATGTAAAACGAAAAGTCACTTACATTTCCTTGCTGTCATTTGTTACCACTATCGTCCAGTGTCCTTCCAGATGGTAACCAAGTTCGTTATCAATCTATGTTTAAATAAAAAAAATACACATAGGAAGTCACTGCGCACCAAATCGTTTATGTTATGTGACACCCTGTTCTAGCTCTCGACTAACAACGACTACGATCGTTCTGTCAGACAACGACGGTGACACTGGTAGGGGTAGTGGTGTAGGAGGGTGGCCAGAGAAATATAGCGCATATCCAGCAGTCGTCAGGGAATCATTAACTAGCGGGAGTTCTCGGTTTTCTCTTTTTCTGTGTTCTGTCTTCTTCTGCCTTCTGTTCTCTCTGTTTTCGGCCAGAAACCTCAGACTTATATAACCCAAAATTCTTACGCATTTTTGCTTTTTCGGTTTGTCGCTTAATTGATGTCATCTATGGTCAATCAATTTTCACCGGCTATCGTCTTTCAAACCGGTTTTCGCCTGTGCTTTCAGCCATTGATGTCCATCATTTCTTTGTCAGCTATCACCTTTCGAGATTTTGTTGTTGCCTGTATTTTCTGTCTTTGACGTCAAACATATCTTTGTCGGCTATTGCTTGTATTTCTGCCTTTGATTTTGCGCCACGTCGCCACCATTCTCGGTTGGAATATGCATTTGTCAGTCATATTTTTTCCGGTCAAGGTAATACATTGCATGAGCTTTAGACCTAATAGGCGTTCGAGGCAAGGAGCTTAATTGAGGCTGCTCATCAGGACTGCAGCAAAATTATAGTTTACTCAACGGTGGTGAAGCGTTGTTCTGGGGGCATTTAATGAAATCCCTCTTCATTAAGCTGTAAGAACTAGGTCAGAAAATGGATCAGTTGCCAGACACTGGTCGTATTTAGGCAGTCGATATTAGCCGAATATTAAGGAATCAGGTTTCAGTGGAAGATTATTACCAAGTTCCTAACCTTTTGGGTACGTTAAGTGGACATAGCACGATTATAACCTTCAGTGCGAAAACTACTCCACAACAATGAGGGCACCTCAAAATATCTGGATTACCAGCGCCTAGCAGCTGATGTATATATATATATATATATGTGTGTGTGTGTGTGTGTGTGTGTGTGTGTGTTTGATAAAAATATACTTTTAAGATATGCTATATTTATGGGTTAAAGTGCTCAGTATCATGGACAGAGCATATGTAAATATGTAAGTGTATATTGAGTTCAACAGCCAGCAGACACAGACAGGAAAATACTTTTCTTTTTTTGAATGGGGTTCCCGGTCTTTTGCAAGTTCGCAATTTATCGACGTCCACAGTAAAAAGAGACAAATACTTCCGGCATATTCTGCCGGAAGATGTTTGATTTTAGATTATTCCCGCTATTCTTCAGCTCTGACATTTCGGGTTGTTTTAGGTTGTTAAGTTACTTACAAAACGTCTTATCTCTATGTTTCCTTGTCAGCAGCCATATTTATTTACTGGCGATAGTCGAATATACTAGAGATTAAAGTCCTTTTTTGTTTTTTATATCACCTCTATATTTTGCCGGCTAGAGATCGTTTCGCTGAATAAAAAAGACAGACGAACTGTTCCGTGAAAATGGGCTTTCCACAGCATATCTACAAAGCTTTTCGCATTGGCTGTCTTCAGTCACTGCACTGCACATTCAGAATGATTTTGAGATAATGCTGAGAGAGGTGTTCATAAATGGCACTGGTATATAATCTCGGATTCGATTCCATTAAGAAGGAGCATCTGCAAGGTGGTTGCGTAGATTTTTTAAAAATCTTTTTTCCTGAGGTTTTTGTTGCTCCAAAGACATTATAGGTACCTCCACAAAACCGATGAAAAAAACAGCATAGTAGGAAGGAAAAAGGTCCCAAACTAAATGAAAATCGGTAAAAAGTTTATATTGCCATTAAGAGGATAGAAGAAAGCATTTTTTAAATATTTTTCAAAATTTTTTAATTATTCGAAATTTTTGTAGAAAGTCTTTTTTTTTTTTTTTTACGTCAGTGCGAAACCTAAATTGCCGTTATGTTTATTAAGTAAAAAAAAAAAAACGTTTTTACACTAAGCACTTTTTTGGGCGTGAAAGACACATCAATTTTGAAATTCTTGCATAAATCAAATAAGGGTTGGATTTTGATGGAAACTTCAGAACTTATTTATAATTGACTGAAATCAATTTTGATTGCATTATTTTTAGAAAATATTGGTAAATATATATTTTTTTAAGTATGTTACCCCACCACCAATTAATTTCCAGAAATGTGTAACAATTCGACTTTGGGCCACTATAAACCTAATATAATTAAATTCAAGAGTCATTGAGAAATGCTAATCAACAATTTCTTTTTCTCCAATAGTCCCCGTCTTTCTAAAGAATAGGTCCAAATTGCGAAAAATGCAATAACTATGCTAATTTTTATGTGGATAAACTTCTGATTGCTTTTATGAACAATATAAATTAAGCATATCATAGTCTGAAAAGAAAAATTCAATGAATAATTAATTTTTACAAGAGTTATTTTCATTTAATTTTTTTAATTATAAATAAAAATTATATATAAAAAGTTTCAAAATTATTGTTAAATTTCTTCCTCTATTGGGCCTGCTAGAGTATGTAATTAATACATGAAGACTACAATTACTAATCGGAAATTTAAAAGCTTAATACAAATGATTGACCCCATCAATTTTTAAAATAATTAAAACATTTTAATTGTGTGCATTTTGATTGCCCGTATCTTTATTTGTACGGGTAGCCGTACGTGATATTTATCATTAAAAGGTCACGTGATTCAAGGGTTGTCTTCCCTTACATAAAAAATTGAATTCGTATATTTTTGTCGTCTATGGCCTCCCTACTTAGCCTTCTTGACAGTTTCCGGGTCTCATTAACAGCTGTCAACACCTAGATAAACACTTGACACCCGGACTACCGTAATTGATAAAAGATTTTCCTAAATATTTCAGATAGTAAGCAAGTACAATTGTTTGAAATCAGATAAAGGTAAGTTTTAATGTAAAAAATTGACTTTAATAACGTGTCAGTGACGTATATTTTATTTTTACCAGATTTTTAAAACAGAAATGTGGCTACTGTTTACGTAAATGTGTCGATCAATAAAAAAAAATGGCGGTACGTTTAATTTTTTTTTTAATCTGAAAAATTTTAGATTCCAATCAATATAATTCCGTTTCAAAATATGCCAGTCTATTTTGTTTACTGGAATTACTAAATTTAATTTCTTGACTTTCAATTAAAGCTAATTTTAAAGCTAAAATAGGATTTATTTATTTTAAAAATTTCATTTTAAAATCAGGTATCAAAAATTTGTACTGAAAAGTAGAGGTACCTACATTTGTATAAATAAATATTGTTTTTGACATAACAAGAGTATTGTTTATCTTTTTTGCATCAGAAAATGATATAACCTTGGTAATTGAAGTTCTAGATTGCTTATACATTTGTGTGGCTGATTGAGATGTAAAGCGAGTTATACAGCTATCGAGGTTCAGGTTACGAGTGTATGACTATTTTCTTCAGGTTGATTCTCGATCGGAAAATATCTCTGGCTTTTATAAAGCAGGCCATCGGCTGAAAGACTGAACCTGTGTGAGCAACAAGAGATGCGTCGACCGCACACAAAAGCATTTTGTGTACCGTAGTTTGTGGAGCTAATTACGCGTGTAGTGAATTTGAACCGTAAGTAGGGATTCTCCCACCATTCTGACTTTGTCCCAGACTAATTTAAACTTAGTATCTACCAAGAGAAAATATATTGAGAGCGACAAGAGACAGAGCTAAGTAGAAATCCATATAGCGCTAGACCATATGTGATAAATTTTCACTCGTGTGTCGCATTAAGCAGACATTACTTTTACTGAATAGCGAATTATTCCATTATTTTTAAAAAAAAATGTCTCAGAGGATAAATTTTAACTTGAAAGATTGCAAATGCTAGCTAAAGCAGTTTTTTTTCCAGGAAAATAAAAAAAATATGGGGTGATAGAAATATCAAGCTGAAAAACAATATTCATGAAATATGTTCTTCAATAAAGTTAATATCAAAAAATGTAAAATGTCTTGTATCTATTCTTAGGTAAACGAAAATTTTGCCCAACACACACGCACGCACGCACGCACGCACGCACACACACAAGTGTGTATATAATTGATGTAGCAGGGCGTGCGATTTCAGGATTTGAGCATTCATATTTTTTTTCTATTTCTGATAGTTGTTTTCAATTATATTTTATCATTTGACAAGAATAATTTGTGCATGCAGTAATACGTGACGGGAGCGACTAGACAAATATAAGCTAATCCCGAATACGACACGAACACTTCTGTTTGGTAATAAAAAGGGTGCGGTAAATAAATTGTCGTCTAAATTCCAGAAAACTGAAAATAACACAGGCATTTTAGTACCAACTTTTAACAGATATATTTGCTAAAATTACACGAAAACATCTAAAGAGTACATTTATTCAATAAAATTGTAATTGACTTTAGCCACAACCTTCAGACGACTTCGGAATCTCCTGCATCTCTTGTTGTAAGGGTGATGTAGTTGCAGAAATTGTCTGACAGTCATGACTGAGTTCTTCTGCTTGTGTGATATGGCGCAGAATCTTGTTGCCAGATATAGGGTTTTCCAGCTGTCACTCTTTTGATCCAGTGTTGAGTCTGAGTCCCTAGGGAGTTCTTCTCTTGTCAGAACGACCTGAGTGCGTTTTGTAAGCTGCCATACTTTCGTAATCATCATTAGACTCATTCAACTCTTTCCAAACCCTCTCCACTGTTCTTAGTTTGACACCCAAACAGCGTGAAATGTTCATACTGGGGCTTCTGGCGTGAATACCACGCAGTACAGTATACTGTTACCAAATGTACCAGCTTTTACATGCATATACTTATAATTGTATATGTACTTTCACCAATGAATAGTTTTATCTTTTGGCGTAGGTACAAAGAAGTTTGCGATAGATATTTTTCTAACCTAAGGTATTAAAATGTCCTTGCTTATGACACCAGTGAAAACTGTTTCTAAAAAGGTTTCGCTAAAATACAGTTTTTACAATCAATTGTAAATATGGATAAGCAATTTTTCAGTTTGGATCTGTCTGCGTGCTTGTTTATGTGTCATGTCCTTTCAGAACGTGAGCGATCATAACACTACTCAATTTTCTATCTCTTGTTGCTATCAGTAATTATTGCCCCTTCAACACTGTTTTCTCTTTGTAATGATCATTCTGCTGTCGATTACTTCAAAGACGTTAAATAAGTTACTCGTTCTTTCCTTTGCTTCTCTTGCCTTCAATATACCCTGTCAGATTTTAGATAAGACTGTTCCATCAAGCTACAGAATAAAGTATGAAAAGGAAAACAAATATTTTACTTGCGAACTGAAGACACTATAAAGCACGAAGGTGAGGGCTGTGTCCAAAATAATTAGCGCATTTGAAACTGCTATTCAAAACCTTCAGGTGAAATTGGATGAATTGGTGATTAACTGAAGAGTTGAAACTGTCCATACAATGGCAGGGTTTAAATTAGCGAGAGTGCCGAGGAAAGTGCCTCAGGTTTGATAGGACTGCATTTTCCCGACCCCCACCGACCAGCAATCAGATATATATGATGTAAGGATGCAAATGCATAAATAGCATAATTTTATGTACATGCACCTGTAAGTATGAATTTAATGTAAATAATGAATTCATTTAATGAGATGATCAGCCAGCAGAAGATAAAAGTCTATGCCTCAAGGTATATATCAAATAAAACTGCATAATGTATTTAAAAAGTTATTTAAATATTAGAAAAAATAAAATAAATCTGTCTATTAGTGTAAATTAAATGAAAGTTAGAAAATCTATTTAACGAAAGATCAGAAAAAGAACACGATAATAAAGAGTTTCCCTCTCTCTTTCTCCCTCTCTTTCTCTCTCTCTCTATACATATAGTATTAAATTATGATGATGCTTAGTGCTGAGAATTATGGTTTTTAAGTAATTTACTGATAGAAAGGCATTTTTGGCAATAATGTTTTTTGTCATAAAGTGTTCGATATCGAAATACAGATAGAGTATTAATTGAATTAATGTGGAGAAGTTTGTCACTTAACTGCAGAGGAACAATATCTCTGAAGAGTAAAAATATCACAATAATGCCTTCACGGAACTTGGAAATTGGCATAACTCGGCTCAGTTAAATAACGAACTTCTCCACGTTAATTATATATATATATATATATATATATATTGGGCGTGTTTATACGCGCTAAAAAGCCTGCGTTCTTCTGCCGGACGCTCATGGTCTTGGGGTAGAATCGCCGACTGACGCCGACTCCCTCGAGTTTCAATCCTGGGTTAGGAAGCGAACGGAGTCTAAATCGTACTGATGAGCTGTAAACAGCGAAACAGATCTGTCTGCGGATTATTAATCAACCGAGAAAAAATTCCAGTAACATTATACTTCGTATATTTTTAGAACGTATCGGTACAATTGTAAATAATCTATATATATATAAAAGGCAAGATGTTCGTTTGTGTGTCTGTCTATCTGTCTGTCTGTATGTCCTTCATACAAACCCACAATTGTTATCCGATTCTAACCAAACATCCCACAAATATTCTTTGGGCTTTTTGGTCAGATCATGGGGTACTTACTTTTTTCGATTTCCTCCCGATATCGGCAATCAATACCCCGATATCCGATCAGGTCTGATCAAGATCAGGATTTCAGCCCTTTTATCGTGGTTCTTGCTGCAGAATTTGCTCTAACTTGGTAAAATTATAGTTTTTAGTCTCAAACATTAGTAGATCTTCTCAGACAACTCATTTTCCCAGATATCGGAAATCGATACCCTCGATATTCTATCGAATCTGATTAAATACCGATATTCAGCCATCAATATGACTCATTTTCTCCAATTTTACTTCCGATGGGTACGATAAGTTTTCAAGGACTTACTTAGGTTAGTTTTTTCTTGGAAGACTTGTTTGACTCCGATATTGGAAATCGATACTCCGATATCCTATCGGGTCTGATCAAAATAAGATTTTCAGCCCTTTTATTTTGGTTTTTGCTTTGGATTTTGCTCTAAGTAGGTATAATTGTAGTTCTTAGTCTCAGCCATGATACCATTTACTCAGAGGACTTCAAATTTCAGTTTGCGACGGAAAACTTATTTGACATCGATACCGGAAATCAAAGTTTGACTTACATCCATTCATTTTTCTTTCAATCTACGGTTTCGCTTTGACTGGAAACAACTATTGATTTTTAGTCTTTCGTGCCAACGTCCAAAGAGTCTGAGCTCCAGGACCATAGATTAGTTTTAAAGCTTTCATTACACCTGAGTAACGCCGGGCTATACTGCTAGTCAATATATAAAACATATGATAATCTTTGTTTATATCTTGAAGCTCTTTTATCCCATTCTCAGAATAGTGTAAAATCACTGAGATATTAAATTTAATTATATATAATTTCTTGTTTGTTAGTGAAATGAACTAATGTGTTAACATAGTCAATGCACTGAAATTAAAAATATGTTTTTATTCAAGTTAAAATTGGTATTTTATGTTTGTCTGTATCTGACCAGATATAAAATCCAGATCATTTTTTGCTATCAGTTTTTCCACTCTAACATGACAAACAAATGATGCGTTTATATGGATGGACAGTAAAACTAAAACGTTTTCTGGAAGTTTACGAATCGAGTTCCTTAAGCTTCAAAACTATAATTGTCATTTTGTTGTGTTTGATACAAACAGTCGGTATATTTTATTGCCTTACACATATTTATGGAATATAAGCAAATTCAAAAGAAACTGCACTGTCTCTGTAATGACTGAGATAATTGTATGTTCTGACAGTACGAGAGTCCAATGTTTGAGCTTAGGTAAACCCCAGGTTTACGAATGCTGATATTTAAGGCTAACATGATGTTTTCAGTTGGAAGACTGACGCAGTAAAATCTTCTAATTTCAGTCCCTCTGTTCAATATTTGCTTCGGAATGTACCAAGCTAAGTTTAGTAAATATCAGTAATGAAACGCAATAAAAACGTCGAAAAATAAAAAAAAAGCTAGAAAACTTACTGCTTTGCTAAGTGATGAAACTAATTTTTACCTTGGGACATTTTCTTCTTCTTCTTCTTCTTCTTCTTCTTCTTCTTCTTCTTCTTCTTCTTCTTCTTCTTCTTCTTCACTGCCGATGATCTGGCAGAAAATTTTACCACCAGGAATTCGTCCTGGCCTTTCATCCTTGCCCTACGTTTAAGCATCTGCTTCAGAAAATGTACGACGTTACACGCATTAACTTGCAGCGAATAGTTCATCCATCATTGCTGCAAGTTTAGTGGAAAATGTTGGCAGTTTCTTCAAAAGCTGTCCAAATTCATTTATGATACACGTCAAGTCTTAGATAAATAGAGAAGAAAAGAGATATAAACAGAAAGGGATACATAAATATGAAACGACCGAAGGAGATAGGCAGACGTTAAAGGACTGAAGTAGATATTAACACACTTACATAGATAGATAGATAGATAGATAGATAGATAGATAGATAGATAGATAGATACGAAATACTGAGATATCTAGCTAGATAGGGTGAGCTATGAATAGATTGAGGTAGGTATAGAGGTGCTTCAGATAGACAGGTACAGAGATTAACTGAAATAAAGGCTAAACTAAGCAATAAACAGAACGTAATCGTAAATTGAATTATTTACAAGCAGAAACTTGGATAAAGAGATATTGATACAATTAGCGAGCGAGATATATTCTGAACTGGCTGAAAAAAATAGACTGATTATTAAGTTGTTTGATATAAAATAAATACATATTAACAGATTTAGATAAATATGAAAATACTAAAATCGATTGAGTGATAAACAGAGCAGCGATAAATATTAGGTTGTATGGAAAATAATGTACGGTTTTAGAATCAACTTTTAGTCCTAAATGCACTAAATAAGTAAAAATAGAAACTCTGGACATCAATACACTTTTGCCATCAAGTCACCTGTTTACTTATGCCTTTAAGATGAAATTAAATGTTAGGGCGCTAAAAAAATCTTTGAATGCAGTTTTTGCATCGTCTTTGCAATAGAATGGCTTTTAGCTTAAACAAATTGTCAAGTTGCACAAATTGTAGTACGTGGATGAAATATGGTGGATGTGGCAAAGTTTCTATCGGTGAGATTTTGCGGTGTTATCCGGGCAACATGTAGCCGAATGTTGACATGAAGCAGAATTGGATCAGTGCTGGTTGTATTTTGCTTAATTGCATTTGCATTTTATTCAATTATTGGCAGTAAACTTTGGCAGTATTTCTCTGGTAAGATTTCAGAATAGATAATGCAAATGGTGGACCACCAGACAATGACTATAATCTTCTGTTAGTGAAATTTAGATTTTGAAAAGTGTTAGGGTCATGATCAGCCATTGAGTCAATTGTTTACGATTGTCATAATGGATCCTTTTCTCATCACAAGTGACTATTCTATCGAGAAATAGATCATTCTAATTTTGCAAAGGCAACATTGATCACACTTCAAAACGTCGAATTCCTTGATTTTATCTGAGTTCATGTGGAACCAATTTATCAATTTTCTTCATCTTGCCAATTTGCTTGAGAAGGTCCGAGATTTTTGTAATCCTTAATCCCATTATCTGACACATTTCTCTGACACACCGATGTGGGTTTTGTTCGACTAGTGTTTTCAAATGTTGATTGTCAATTGCCGATGGATGTCATCTAACCCCATCTTCATCTTCAAGACTCGTATCTCCACTGTGAAACTTCAGAAACCAGTGAAATTCTGCTCGATCACAAGTAGAACCTTTACACCACGCTCTGTTAATTCTAGCAGCAGTTTGAGAAGCATGATGACTAAGCTTGAACTCATGTAAAAAATAAACGCATCTCTTCTTTATTCATGTTCAATAATTAAGAATGAATAATATATACTTGTGCAACTATTATATTAATATATTGTAAAACAATTAAATGTTCTATTCTAAAAGCGGACATTGTTTTCCGAACAACCAAAAAGATTAACTAGCTAGCCGTCGCTGTGTAGTATGCGTCCTATGCTAATGATAACGCACCGTAATTGAGCTTTAGGATTATTCTCAGTGTCACAATGACTAATAATCGTTGTGAACTAATGGCTTTACATCGTAATATAGCGATAAGTACCTAAGAAAATGATTAAGATTAGATACTTTGCAAGGAAAGCACGAATAATTTTAGAACTTTACTTCTTTCCTTTTACCTTCTGTGTATTTTGGCAGCAAATATTCTTTAATGTAAATTATTATTAAAACAACAGGTGTAACCCTATTTTCAGATGTCTGGTATTAAGTTTAAGCGATTTTCAAGATGAGCAGAGATTTTTCTAAAAGTTGGAGAATAGAATTATTTTTTATCGAAAAAAGTAGTCGAAGTGATAAAATTAGAAAATACAGATTAAAGGTACAATGAGTGCAGAATTGCTTTTTTTTGGGAGAAATAAGCGAATTTATCAAAGCTAGTTACCTGAGTGTAGTTAAAATATTGTCAGATGGGTTTTGACGATGTGGCCTTAGGTCAAAAGACGGTCTTGAGGATTTCCTGTTTACTGATTACCAGGACATCTGATAGGAACAGGCAGACAATAACAGAGGTAGGTTTTCCTCCCCTTTCTGATGGAAGTCAAAATGGTTAGATAATATTACTTATATTTTGAGATACTACGACGTATATAGGAAGGGGGAAATAGCAATCCCGTCACTAACTTGAACACCCCAGTTTTATCTCCTCTTAATAAAACTGGGGTGGAAAACGAAATTAGTTAGTTGGGGGTGGAAAACGAAATTAGTTAGTTGGGGCCCCGTGTTTGGACTGAGAAGGTAGAAAGAAATTGGTTGGCGCCTGCTGCTAGAAAGAATTCGGGACCAGTAATGAATTGAAGCTGACAAGATGAAATAGCCTGTCACAAGAGAAATATTGCAAGAGACGGTCAGTCCAAACTCACCAGCTGCAAGTTGAATAAACCATCGTCCCGTAGGGATATAGAGCACGTATATTATCATACTACTGAAATAACAGCCAACTGATATTTCTTTTTCGTCATTTAATTTTGACTCGCTTGAAATCTGAAATTTTTCCATATCTATAAATATATATAAATCTACACCGTGTCGCTGTGGCCTTCAATCTAGTTTTCATTATATACAATCCCTCGCGTGTCTGGGCCAACCTCGTCAAGAAACAACAAGCAATCCTGATTTGGCTAATCCGAGATTAATAACAGAACGTGTGCGGAATCGACCAAAGATCAGGTAGGTTAGTTGGAATCAACCAGGGGTCGTTTTATTTTGTATCGATTGATTTTACTCTATCAGCTTTTCAAAATTACGAATAATTCTGTTTCATAAGTAATCCTTAAGTTATAGGTAGAGACATTTGTAGAACTAGTAAGTGTTGTGACATAAGTAAAGAGCATTTCGATGTAAATGAGGTGTGTTGTGTGTGTGTTTATTTTTTTTTTATACAATGCTGACACTTAAACTATAATTGTTTTTATTTATTGATGGTTGATTTTGTTGTATGAGTAAATGTTCTAGTCTGTTTTTACTATTTGATTTTGATTGATTGTGAGTAGTTGCCTAATGTTATGATCTTTATCCTGCTTATTAATATGTTGTTCATGGTCCAATAAGTGATATGTGATTCACCGTAAGAGTATTGCTGTGGTATATCCTATGTAAGAGTTTTTTTTTGTTTTTATTTGAAGAGAAACGTCCTTCGAGCGGACAAGTATATTCATATACGGCATTTTGACATTTGTTTAAAATCTGGGATATATTTTTCTTACTGTCTAAGTTGCTATTTTTTAATTTTTGTGTATTAAATAAGAAATCTAATTATTTTTATCAACTGGTTTTAAAGCGAAGCTCGACCCGTGGCTCGAGATACCTTGAAAGCGTTTGACAGGGTTTGGCATGTTAGCATTCTAGGCAAGATCCAGGGCTACGGTATTACTGATTACTGGATGGTTGTTTGTTTAATCTAATCATTCCTATCAAATCGTGAAATAAAGGTTATTTTGAAAGAGAACGCTTCCAGATCATTTCACACGAGTGCGAGCGTCTCTCAAAGAACTATCATAGGCCCTACATTGTTTCGGATCTTTATCACTGAAATTCATGATGTCATCAGTTTCCAAGTAGGCATTTATGCAATTGACACCACCATTCACTCCTGTTTCAATAGGAAATCTGCCAACGCTAACAAGGCAAACCATGCTGCTGCTCTGGAAAATTTCCAGTGGTTAACTGGGGTAAGAAATTTTCTGTTTGTCATCAGCATGGCTGATGCTCTTCTCCTGGAGAGTAACGCATTGCATCTCCTTGGCCACACTTTTTCAACCGACCTGAGTTAGAACTAGTAGCCCTTTTATACAGAGATGTGGTAAAATTATTACTTTTATAGTCAATGGGAATCTAGAAATGGGATTTTGTTTTTTATTGATATTTAGTTCGTAAGTGATTTTTGATAGGGAACCTTTTCAAAAAGGTTTTAAATTTTTATAATGTTATTAATGAATTTGACTTGGATGAAGATGTCATTAGTATATATCGTATAAAGTTTATTTTATTGAATATTTTGTTTTCTAAGTTGACCATATAATTATTTAGAAATAAACGGCCGAGAGGGCTATCCATAGCGACGCTGTCAGTCTGGGTATAAATATTATCAAGACAATCGTAGAAAGAGAGTATTGTGGATGCTAATAAATTGTTTTCCCTTAATTTTGGGATTAATTTTCAGAGATAAAATGAAGTTCAGAGAATTTTTGACGAAATTTTCTCCTTCTTTAAGAAGGATTATTCGTAATTTAAAAAAGTTGATAAGTAAAATCAATTGACACAAAATGTTGTTTTTAATACGCACACACATACACACACTCGCATAAATGAAAGAGGCTGAAAGATGTTTGCCTACTTCATAAAATCTGGTTAAATAACTAATGATCAGATTTTTCGCAAGAGCTTCCGGCAAGATTTATTTGTAAAGCAATGTAAGTTATGAAATTCACGCGCTGTGGTCTTGATAGATTCTAATTTATCTTTCTCAAACTGTGATAAGCTAATTAAATATCTACTTTGAGCAGTCAGAGTAGTTGTTAGCCAATTAATCTAGTAAATCTTTCCGAGTATAATGAGTTTAATCCGCACTGGATGCAACTCTACACTAGCTCTGTGCCAGAAGAAAGCATGCTAAATACATAGCTCTAGATAGGCTTCTATGAGTTATCAACATAAGTTGCTTGACATAGACTTATGCTTAGCAAGTTTGCTTCCTGAAGTTTTGCTCGTGAAGTGAATTTGATAATCACTGGACACCATTTATTGCGCCATATACCTTAATGAATATGGAATACCATGATTTTACAGATCATTAGCGCATTCTTTGTTCAACATTAGATGTTGTAAATCATAAAAACAATATTCTAGTCTCGGTTGAAGTAAAAACAAAAATATTTTTCCAATTAGGACACAAAAGATATATTTTTTTTTTTTTTTTTTTAATCATTTCACCCCGAGCAAGGCAGAAACGCCACTGATGTGCAGGGGGTTACATAAATGTAGAAAGATTAATTAGAAAAGAGTGAGGAGTACAAGCTAGTTAGAAAGGAACAATAGAAAACTGAGAAAGCAGGTGCAATGACAGGTACATGGGCGGAGAGAAAGGGAAGGTTATACAGGGGAGGGGAGAGAGAGCTAGAGGCCAGTGGTTAGTAGGTGAGTATTAACTTTGCTTTTAAATTTCTGGAGGTCGTAGCCGTCAGGAAAGCAAGAATACGGGAGTGAGTTCCACAGGCGGGAAGTGCGAGAGAGGAAGCTGCAGGAGTAGAATTGTCGTCTGCGTTTGGCTAACCTGACTGTGAATGGGTGGGACCCAGTTGCCAGTCTGGTTGAACGGGTAAACACCTGTTGAGGAGGCATCAGTGACTTAAGCTCATCCGAGCAGAAGCCATGAAAGTATTTATAGAAGAGACAGAGGGAGGCCACATTTCGACGATGGGAAAGTGGCTGCAGACGAGTCGCCAGATCAGTACCTATCACATTACAGACTCTCCTTTGGAGCTTGTCAAGAACACTGAGGAGAACGGCAGGGGCACCTGACCATAAATGGCAGCAGTACTCCATGCACGGACGGATGGTTGACTTGTATATATGCAGGATGGATTCAGGTGGAAAAAACATCCTGGATCGACATAGTGACCCAATCTTCTTAGCAGTAGATTTTGCTATGGATTCAATATAGTGCTTCCATTTGAGGTCTGAGGACAGGGTAAGTCCGAGGAGGCGTAGTGTATTACTCTCCGGGAGAATCATCTGGTCCATGCTTATGGGAGGCAGAAGAGGTTGCCTGTAATGGTTGACAGACAACAGCTTGGTCTTAGAGGAATTAAAGTTGACAAGCCACTTCTTGCCCCAGTTCACCACAGAGTGTAGGTCCCGCTCAAGGTCAGCAGCGAGATTATGTCTGTCCGCCACGACAGGTTTCTTACTGGAGCGGGAGTATATTGTAGTGTCATCTGCGTAGATGCCTACTTGGGACCTGATCTCATCTGGGAGGTCGTTGATGAAAATAAGGAAGAGCGTTGGGCCCAGGATAGAGCCTTGTGGGACACCAGCATTCGTGCTGTAGGACGAAGAGGCACGCCCATTCAGAACGACCTTCATTTTGCGGTTATTTAAGAAAGATTGGATTAGGTCAAGCAGGCGACCGGTAATACCATAACCGCGTAGTTTGCATAGGAGGCCAGGGTGCCAAACCCTGTCGAAAGCCTTGGAGATATCCAGAGCAACCGCGCGAGCCTCGTCAGACTCATCAAGGGCCTGTAGCATGTACTCCGTTACAGTAGTTAGCAGGTCGGCTGTGGACCTGTCAAATCGGAATCCATATTGCCTGTCGGAGAACAGCTTGTGGGCGGTGAGATGATGAACTATTTCAGCATTTATTATAGCCTCGAACACTTTCCCGAATATTGGTAGGAGACTGATAGGGCGATAGTTGGATGGGTCCGAGGGTTCACCACAATTCTTAAAGACAGGAACGACTGAGGAGAATTTCCAGCATGCAGGAAAGCAGGAAGCAGAAAGGCAGTAGTTAAACAGTTTAGAGAGGACAGGGGAAAGTTCTGGGGCACACCTCTTAAGGACTATCACCGGGATTCCATCGTCTCCACACGCCTTATGGGGGTCGAGTTTTGAAATTACTCTGGATACTATTGTCGGGGTAATATACACGTCATGCAGTTTGGCCTCAGTTCTAATAGGGAAGTCGGGTGGGTGCACTCCGGACGAGTCGAGTGTGGAGTTGGATGAGAATCTATATATATATATATATATATATATTGCTTAATACACACACACACACACAAACACACACACACACACACACACACACACACATATATATATATATATATATATGTAATAAGCGAAATACAAACTTACTCCAGACTAGATTCGTGCAACTAATCGATCGTCGTACGAGTCTGGCATGTAAAAAAAGAAAATCGAAAAGTGTGATTGACGTAAGGATAGTAAGCGTTTCTTTGATAAGTACATATAAATATAACATGATTTTCTCTCCAGTAAAATTTTAACACGAACTCAGTATACCTGCAGCATCGATAAGGAAAACTATCATGCGTATGCTAAATTTCAGCTCGCCCTATCTAGTAATTTTGCTATCGATGTGCTCTGAACATACATTGTGATCTTTAAGAGATATTATAATCAGAGATATGAAACAAAGCTTCGGAATATCACAACGATGAATATTTCAAAATCTTAAAGCTAATTCTTAACCTAACTTCAAATATATTTCTGAAATCAATAATATTTCAATCTTTATTTAATATTTTCTAAAAAATAGATAGCGGACAAATATAAGCACAAATTTGCATTCAGTACTCCGGGATTAGTTAAGATTAACTGTTTTTATTTCCTAAGCATGTCGTTTCTATTTTAAGTGATCTTGCTTTTGTCTATTTTGGGTGTCAGAGATCCGTTTCACATTCATTTTTCTTGTTGTTTGTCTTGAAAATCAATAAGATTCAATATTTATCCATCAGATTCCTGGGAGAATAAAGACAACATCTTTAGTTCAAACCATCAATAAAAAGATCATATTGAATATAGCGCTATTCCGTGTTTCTAGGTTTGTCTTTATTTTCCTTCTTCTCCTTTCCCTCTCTCTTTATATCTATCTGCGTGTTTGTGTATGTGTGTGCGTGTGTTTACTTACAAAATGAAGCATATCTAAAAATCACGCTAGATACAAAAAGACTATTTTTAAGAACTAGTATTAAATTTGATTTGACAAGGTCTACGGAAATCGAAAAAATTAGGTAAATAATGTATTATGTCATTTTATACAGCATCCTAAATTTAGTGAAACATTTGCAGACAAATTGAGTAAATGTTCTAAAATATAAATTTGTCACTTTTTAATTAATTATTTAAAATTAAGGTAAACTATGGGGTAATGGAAATTTTATATAGTCTGGGATAGCACCATAGGTTCAATTCTTTTTATAAATTAAATTTTTATTAATGTATTTCCAAATTAACGAGACCAACTTTTAGTTTTTAGTACTTTTCGAGGATATCGCAAACTCTGTGAAATGTATGCTAATGTGTATAATATATATGATATGCTTTTTTATGTGTTTGATTAAAGAATATAAATACACAAAAATTCTAGAATTTAGTCCTGTTTTTGTAAAAATACCTGCTAAGTTAGCTAAATGACGTTTTAATTATGTAAGCAATGATACACGTTTTCAGAGTATATATATATATATATATATATATATATATATATATATAAAGCTTTTGGATGAGATTGTATAAAAAGATTATTTAATTTTATGATATTGATGATTCATTTTTCGATCTCAACCCCATTCATCGCACGATAAATCTATTTGGCTTATAAAGTTTAAATATTGTCCGCATAATATTCTTAAGTATTCATCAGTCAATACAAACCCTTGCTTGTGAAATCTATCTATCTATCTATCTATCTATCTATCTATCTATCTATCTATCTATCTATTTGTAACATAGTTACTACATATTGTATTCTGTTTCCATAGTTAATAAAGAGTAGACTTTAAATGTGATGATTAAGGGTTGAACTTAAGCTGAATTGGAAAACTTCTAATGCATGATAAACTCTTTTAATCTATCTGAATATTTACGCACTCATACATTCACATGCATGCGTCCTCTCTCCCTACCTCTTCTTTCTCTATCACACACATAGGCACACATACACACACACATATATATGTCTGTGTCTATGCAAATTTCAAAGGAAACTTATGATGGAATTAGGCTATATATATATGTATGTGCACGGTATCTTGATAAAAATTGTCGCAATATATAACCCGACTTCCGATATATGTCCTGGGAGATATTTTTGAGTAATATCTTTTTGAAACACCAGGATCTTTTCTATCATTAAATGCAGCACATATGGATATACAGTGTGTCAGATATCTGAGAGAATTTTTGCAGAACATAAACGCGAGATAACCTAACATCCTTTTATGTGGCAGGCGTCAGAATATGCACATCTTTCTTTCAGACTTATCGAATTCATTAACATGGCAGCTTCCAATGGGAAGCAGGAAATGAAATACCACGCCGTCTTCGTGGAACGCACCGCCAACTACAATGACTTGGAAATATTCAATTTCTTTTAAGTGTCTAGAAGGACATGAGAGACGTCCCCCGATGTAATAACGATGATGCACAGTAAAGTCACGTTGTCTGAAGGTCTTCGTGGTTTTGAGCAACTAGGGGCATGTTATGCCATCTTTTATTTCCCTACACACTCAGAGCCAATGTCATCATCTAAATCGAGTTGGTGAATAGATGGTCAAGCCCTGTATCAAAGAGGGTATAGACATGGTTCTGACATGGTTCTCATGACCCAGGAGTGAGTAACCAAAAATTTTCCTGATCAAGTTACACTCAACATGTAGTGCCATAGCGCTACTAAATTAGATCTCCACACACACACACACACACACACACACACACACACACACACACACACATATATATATATACAGAACAATACACACAATAAACTTTTACGCAGTTCCATTCAGGCATTCTTTAGAAACGCTATCATTTCAATACACGTGATGGTTTGTTATTATATTCACACACGCGCGTGCACACACACACACACACACACACACACACACACACACACACACCTATATATATATAGTCATTTTAAGTAATTAGTTCATTAGGGAACACATGACTTTACATCACCTGTGGACAACGATATTGATAAATGAGCCTTTCTTTACGATGTAGAAATTACGATATATGTATTTATTTTTAGAATATTATACTGGTATTCGTTTTTGTTGATCGCCAACAAATTTATTAATTCTATTATGATAAAAAATTGTATAAATCTTTTCTATAACGTTTTCTGTCATTTATTTGTGTTTATCTTAACTTATTTATAAAAGGAAATTTGTCTGTGTGTGTGCGTGTCTCTGTGTGTGTATCCGTTACCTATAGACTCCAAAACGGCTGAACCGATTTTCTTGAAAATTTACACAGTTGTACTATAAGCGTCTGCGAGTGTTCTTAGCTAGGTTTTGTATTGAGTTATCCCCGATAAATATCGAAAATCGATAATAAAAAAATCGGGTTATAGAAGGAGTGGTCCGATTTTAATCAAATTTGATACACTCATAGACAAAGATATAAGAAATGATATTCAGAATTTCAAGGTTGCAGTTCTTACAATAGTGCAGAAAATCGATAATATATATATATATATATATATATATATATATATATATATATAACACAAGATGTTTGTGTGTGTGTGTCTGCTTATCTGTCTGTATCTTCTTAATACAAATCCACAATTTTTATCCGATTCTCACCAAACTTCACACAAATATTGTTTAGGCTAAGTCTGAGCTCCAGGATCATGGACCATGGATTAGTTTTAAAGCTTTCATTACACCCGAGTCACGCCGGGCTATACTGCTAGTTTTATTCATAAATCTATAATACACAAAGTTTTTAATAATATTTACCGCAATTGTTATCAATATATATAAACCTATTACACCCAGCAACACTGAAATTAGATCCATGTGGTTACAAAAAAATTGTGGGTTAGTATGATCTATATGGGAATGTTAAAACACATAAACTTGGTTCATCTTTCAGTCTCGTAATTTCACAAATTTTCACTCCCGTATATCATTTTGTTTAAACATCTACCCTGTACGATACAGTTACCGTTTTATGATGCTTATTGTATAAGTTGCACGCCGACTTACGGTCTAGCTAGGGAGTCGCTTCTCAGTCCGATTTTATCTAATTTCTGCTCACTGAGGCAAACAAAATCGTCAGCAATTCTACCAAAACTATGATATATGTTCCATATATTGCTGATAAAAATATAAACGAAACAAAAAAGATATAAACCTTTGAAGAAAGCACTTCTTTATACGTTATTCAAGAACTTAACATTAATAATAGAATTTCTTTCTTCAAATATTGAAGGCTATAACAAGCACAATTTTAATTATTTCATTATATATATAAAAAGCCTCAAGCAAATATTCTAGCCGATTCAACTACTAAATTGAATGTGCCCAGAGATATAAAAATAGATTCTTAACATCTATTATTTCATAAAGAATTGAAAAAACACTTAATTAAATAAATATCTACTAGTTATCATTTAATAATTTTAAAAAGTTTCAGACATTTAATTTAGTCTTTACCAACAGCACGAGACCTCAAAGATCATACTTATGCAAGAACAATGTATCTCCAACACATAAAAATTGCATTAAAGTTTTACAAACAAGCAAAAACAACTATTAACATAAGACAATTATTAGTAGATTATAGTAAACTAATATGTAGTAATCATTATTAGGAAAGACTTAAAATTCTTGAAGCCATAATTTTTACAAAATAAATATATTTACAAATGTCGTAATATTTTTGTCATCAAGCGTTGCCAAGTTTTGTGACCCCTAACAGACTAACATTTTAAAAAACATTCTACACATGACATCACGTATAAAGATTAAACCAATATTTAAATTAGAAATATACCTTCCAAAATATCAGTATTGATGTCATAAGCATTTTCTCTGTAGCACTGGTAACTTCACTGTTTCTTATGACTATTATGAACCTTTAACAGTTTCTCAACAAATTTAATCGCTATAAGCGATAGTTTATATGTAAACTGAAAAATTGAATACAAATAAACCGACAGACCTTGGTAGATTTTAATAAAACTTATATATATATATATATATATATATATATATATATATATATATATATATGCACACGTGCGGCTGCTGAAAACTTAACGGTCTGACTAAGTGACTCCCAGTTACAAAAATCTGATGTTTGGTCAAATTTAGGGCCGAAAAGTTTTCAGTACGTTATTGTACCAACGCGCGTGGCGCACCCACCCCACATATGAGTTTGTAGAAAAACGTAGGCACCTAACACAGAGGAAGAGTCAGCAAGCTCATTCTTGTATGTGCCATGCCTCTCCAGAACATAAAAGCTCATTGGTATTCAATACTTTCTATCGCTTCTTGACCTTAGCAGGTGGTTTTCATTTGCTAAGGTTCTCGTTAGGACCCCGAACCCCTGTTCTGCCATCATTTCACATGGGTAGGTGGTTCGCTGACTTTCCCTATCTCTCTCAACTTTTATATATTCTGTAAGCGTGTTGAAGTCGAGCTCTGCTTCCACATTATTCGTCTAATTAACTTCATCTATTTCGTCTTAATTCTGAGCACACGCGTTCTTTTAGATGCTATTTTCCTTAAGACTTCCTCGTAGCATAACGCACCATCTATTCTCAGTATCCTTCGGTAGAATCGCGATTTTTCTTGCATACAGTTTTCTCTTCATCCGCGGGGAGATTTTCTAGTCATCACTGCCATATAAGACGATGGATAACATATAGCAGTCTAGCATTTTTATTGTCTGGTTATTTTTTCTGTTTCTCTGTACTTTACTTAGCTTTGAAATGCCTCTTCTGTTAGACCAAAGCGTTTGGATTTCTCATTTTCCACCCACTGTTAAAACACTTTCAAGATATTTAGATCTCTGTACATGCTTGATGTTGAAATCTCTAATTTGTAATTTGCATCTTAGACTTTTCCTCTTCCTAATGATCATTCTATATGTATTCTGGAAGTTGCTTTTTTTATCAAAAAAAAGTTTATTGTACTACCATGCCTAGGATGTTCTGGAGTTTTCAATTGGTGTCAGCTATGAACACAGTATTGCCTGTATATTTCATAGTATAGCTACTCAATTCATTTTATATTCGTATGCAGCCAGTATAAGTTTTTCTAGCAGTTCAAAGAGATCCTTGTGCCGCACCTTGTCAAATGGTCCTTCTGTATATTATTCTGATCATGAATATCATATGTCCTGCTTCAGTGTTCTTTACAAAACCGCACCGTTTTTGTCCTAATACTGATCTAATTCTTCTTTGCGCTCTGTTTATCAGAATTCACATGTTTTAATTGATTGACAGATGTAGCTAGTAGTCATTGGCACCTGGTTTCGAAGATCGATTTATGAAGTCCTCCAGCATCTTCTGTGATCTTGTCGATACCAAAATCTTCAAGGTTGGTCTTTGCTCAATGTTTCACTCTTACATTCCTGTGTACATGGTTGCACACACACACACACACACACACACACACACACACACACACACACACACACACACACACACACACACCGTGTTTTATATAGTTCCTAAACCATTAATATCTTTTTCTTTAAGATGTTGTCTTATATCCTCCCTCTACATTAGACAGTGGGGACGGCATTGTAAATTAAATTTGACTAGAAATTGTGCCGAAAGCTCTGCAGGTTCTTTTTAATGTGTAAGTTCTGCAGGGAAGCAATAGGTCCAATAATCTCCTTATGGAGTTTTAGGCATGTACACAAAACAACTTGTAGGCGTAAACATCAGTTAACCAAAACACACATACGCAACTGCAATGTACAAATGCATATACATTTTGAAAAAATAAAAATGTCATTTATGTCTTATTTCTTTAAATGAGACAAATCAGAAAGCATTCATATATTCAATATTTTGAAGTTCATAGTAAAAATGGTAATTGAGTTTTTAGAAGAAATTATCTTTCAGCATTTTCTACAATGAAAGGTTAAACATTTTTCAAAATAAACTTATAGATTTAAGGTAATAATATATGATTAATAGTGAAGCCAACAAACACACACGCACACGCACGTACACACACACATAAATTCTATATTTATATACACATGTATGTCATTGTTTTGTACGTGTCTGCTTGTGTGTATATATACAAATACGCACACACTCATGTAGATATAGATAAAGCTAAATGTATAGATACATGCACATTAGCAAGTAAATTTGATTAGTAGCAAAACCATTTCATTTGAATGTTTATTTGTATCATAATTTGACATAATATACGTATAATATGCATCATTTTATTCATATATTGAAATTTTTGTTACATTAACTGCATGTATAATATCTATGTAACTTACAATTAATATACCGATTCTCGTACGATCACCAAAATTAAGCAATATCGAGTCTGGTCAATACCTATATGGGTGACCGCTCGGGAATAACAAGTGTTGTATGACTGGGTATGCGGGTATTGTTATGGATAACGGATTGAAATTGGAAATCGGGGAGCTGAGTTCAAGTTCCATTCGGGTTCATTATATTGACATGCGCAAATACCCTTGGCAAAAGTATTAATTCACCACTTGTCTTCTATGATGTAGATTATTTAGTATGACTTGTATCAATAAATCATTATTATCTCTTTAAATTTTCTACAATCCTCAAAATTTTTTGGCTTTAGATAACCTGGGAATGGTTGATAAACCGTAAAAAATTAGTCAAACAATGCAGTTAATATATAATACCTAAGATAAAGTGGAAAGTATGTACTGATACATTCGTATATGGTCGGCATCTGTAAAAGATAATCTCTCATAATCCGCTGCAGTAGCCAATTGAGACAAATGCCTAATTATATATATATATATATATATATATATATATATATATATATATATATATATATCACTGGTGGAATGCCGGATGAGAATCTTTGGAAAGGTTATTCCTTCTCATTTACGGGCAAACTGAGCGTTGCAGGGCAAGAAAAAATGTGAGCCCAAAACGACGTACTAAAATTAAGGATAAAAGAGGCTTGAACAGCCTTCAAGCAAAATTCGTCTCTGGGCTTTGTGTTCAGGTCATATGTGTGCACTTTGAAATCATATGTCAAAAGTTCATGCAGCAATGTAACTGTACTATACAAATTCACCGTATCTATCTATCTATCTATCTATCTATCTATCTATCTATCTATCTATCTATCTATCTATCTATCTCCTAATACAGATCTACAGTAATGGTGTAGCCTGTAAAAATTGAACTCATTGCACTAATGAATAAGATGATAAAATTGATAACACGGCAGACACACTTAGATATTCTTTCAAACTAGTATGACATATAATACTGATTTTATCCACATTCGCATATTTAAAAATAAATTCCAGCATTATTCTTTGTACAGTGTTATCTATCTATCTATCTATCTATCTATCTATCTATCTATCTATCTATCTATCTATCTATCTATCTATCCAATAGTGCACATACAAATAACAGCGCAGTGATTTTGAACTAAATTCAGGAAGGAGGATGAAATGTTAAAAAATAAAACTTGAACAACGACCCACAAGACAGTATATTGGAAAATTAGCTTTCATTCAAAAGAATACAATACATTCTTTTACAAACCTTGTGTTACGATTTCTTGCAAAGTTTTGGGCAGATGGCGATATTAATTTTACCTTAAAGAACGAGTAGTAGGCATTAGCAGATAATAAATTTTGAAAACTGATTCATGAAGTCGTTATAAACCAAAGAATTGGCGCTACACAATCTCTAACCTATATGGATTTGTTTCTTTTCTTTTTATAAATAAAAAATGGAAAATATTATTATTTTATTGTAAATTATTTGAAATAGATAACAGTCTCTGTCTTACAACATAAATGATTGAATACTTAATTGACTCAGTGACGGTAATTATAAAATTATGGGAGGTTTTTATTGTCTTCATTTCATCCATGTTTTGCTTCATAAAATCAGGAATCTATTTTTCCAATGCGCGCCGACCCATTACAGATATTTTGACAACAGTCATAACACTAGCATACCACAATGGTTTATAGAGAAGTGATCTATACCAGTTAATAAATTCATCTTTGCAAATATCTGCTTTATGCTGCTTGGAAGGAGATAACTAATGCCAAGTTGCGTCACTTATCATCTGGGATACTTTTCATCACAACGATTCCTTGTTATGGAACAAATTAAAATATAATGCTTTGGTACAATCTCTAACGTTCTTCGAATGTATAATGAATTAATAATCCTTGAGCCATGTACAGTTTTCCTTCTGTTTGTATAGAAATTATTTCTAATTCAGTAAGAATCTTGAACACTTACAACAGTAAATTGTAATGATAATTCTTAAAAACTAAAAACATCAGCTTAATATTTAAGAACGACAGAGATAATTATAAAAATACTAGTCCAAATAATGACGAGTTTTCCTCGTAGGACATCAGAAAATAAAGAAGAAAACTTAACAGTTTTAATGCGTTTTGTGGCTTCTTGATTTTCGAATATCGTGCAGCAAATAACTGATTATAGATATATTTGTTCATTTTGCCGTAAATATAGAAGATGTATCTCACCATAGTTTGGAAGATAGATATGTAAGTGAAAATTGGGTGAAAAGGATACCTCTTCAAGTCAAGGCCCAATCGTTATGTATCCTTCTTATCCTCCTCATCTAGAGTTCCATCTGCCTCATCTTAAGTTCAGAACACATACTTCATTAATCACAATCCCTTTAACAATAATCCTCTACCATGAGTGTCTCTTGAGGTTTGTATTGGGTGAACGTTAGTGTTAAAGATTGACCCACATTAGCTTCTAACTCTTCGGACCACTGCAGAAGAGGTACTCAACTACATCTGAATGAGAATTACCCGATAAAACGTACGTTTTCGGAAATACACGGATTTTGTCTCCTGGTTATAACAATTTGACCTTATCACAGCCACAACCTTCTTATTTTTATTTACCGCATGAAAAATGTTTCTTCATATATTTGTTGATTTCGGTCATAATAATTTTGGTCAACCTATTTTGAAATTATAAAATAAATTAATTAAATCTAATCAAACGAACAAGTCAAGATTAATTAAATCGTGTCTTTTAAAATGACGAAAGACAATAATCCGGTTGTGCGTGTCGACAACTGTGAAAAAGAGACTTCACAAGAACATGTACGAAAATATATGACTTGTTGACACCGTTTATAAATAAATATTTCCACATTTCCTTTCAATATTTATTATTTAGTGTTCATGTTGCGTGAAGCGTGTGACAACACGTTTGATCGGAATTATGTTTTCTTTTCTATTTTCAGGTGTGAAAATATAGCTTTATGTTTTTAATTGCTTGCAGAAATGACGAAATATATATATGTATTTTCATTTTATATTTAAGTTCCCTCTGTTAACTCTTTCTTCATTTACTGTATCCTTCCCCCCCCCACACACATAGTGATATAAATTAATTAATATACATATGAGGAGGGTGTGCGTATGTATAGTATTATTATTCAATTGTTAATAAAACAGTGCTCAATGCATGAATAGAGCTGTATTTTATACATATTAATAAATATATATACTATCTTACGTCTATGCTACAACTCGGAGTTTCATGTGTTATGCAATCATCAGGTGCATATTTCAAACTGGTAGTTTGAAATATATATATATATATATATATATATAATGGTGACTTAGATAACGACTCCATAATTTATGATGGAATCATTACATGGAAGACCTAAGCATGCGAATATTATAACGTATGGCGTTGAGGCTGTTGCTTTATAGATTTTGTCTCTCTCAGATCTCGTGTAATCTCGTGTAATCTCGTGTAATCGTTTATTACTATTGTCGTTGAGTAATCAGATCATCTTTCCTCAGTTCGTTGTTCTTTGTGAGGATTAGAATCCATTTGTTTTGTTCTTTATTAGCATATAAGCATTTTTAGTTAACTCAAACAACGGTGGAAAAACTAAAAAAAGGAGAATTAAGATCTCAGAATCAACTCTTGCTTCTCTTAATACCATTAACAAATAATAATAGTTCATTCTCGAATATAAAATATTTTAGGCTAAAGCCTTATGCAAAAGTAATAAACCCCTTTAACAATGTTAAAACTAATACAAGTTTGGTAAAGGCTACTATCTTAAATCCATTAGCTTATGAAACTACTCATGATTGTATAACCTGGTTCGATTGAAATTTTTCCTTTTTTTCTAATCATTTCACCCTAAGCAAAGCAGGACTACCACTGGTGCGCATAGGTTTACAGTAAGAGAACATCAAGATACAGGGGATGTTGAAGAAAGATAAGAAATGGATGGAATTCAAGTAAATAGAAGATGGTAACTGACGTTGCATTTAAACTTTTAGAGATTGTAGCTTTCATATAAGGAAACAAACAGAAGTGAGTTTCACAAACGAGAAATGCGAGAAAACAAACTGTTAGAATAGAAGAGGTTGTTACATATTTTTACGATAAAAGGGTGGGACCTAGATTATAATCTTGTAGCACGCGCAAGTACATGCGGTCGACATTGACCCAGCATTTCTTGAAAGATTGAAGATAAATGACATGAGCACCCGACCAGATATATCAAAAATATTCAATGTAGGGACGAATGGTGAATTTATAATGTGCAAAATGGATTCTAACGAGAAAAACTCCCTGACCCGACACTGACCCAACCTTTCTTGCAGTAGAAGTAGCTATGGATTTGACGTAATAATGCCATCTATCTTTTTTAGCGGGGTATTACCAAATGTAAAACATGCAGTGCTTTACATTTTGAAACAGTTAAATTTGAAACAGCTGTAAATCTGTAATCAAATATAATTTTAAATGAAATATTTTATTAAATTAACTTTTGATTACTATTGTTATCATTGAAATTCTATTTATATTGGTGCCAATTTTAAGAAAAAAATTAACATCTTTGTAGACGAGGACGTTTCATATCAAACAACTTTTTGTTTGATGAAAGTTGTAGTTTTTAACGCAGTTTTTTAAAGCATTCGTGTTTTATCTGATTGGAAGACAGTTACAAGTTCCTAATCCTCTAGGTCTTGGTTTTGATTCCGTGCTTGACTAGGCTGGCCTTAACTACATTTCTATTTGCTGATCGTAGGAAAAGGTCAACTGGAGGCTATGATGTCACTCAGCACTACGAAAATCAGCAAACTGACTTAGCAATCTGTACCACGTATCTTGTTCTCGTGCTCTTAAAATATTCCCAGAATTTTACTGTACATTTTATTGTACATTCGCTGTTTGCTTACTATTTGTTGCTGTGTACCAAAGTTGGAACTGTACTGTTATTGACTCCGAACGAGTTACATCGGACTTATTCGCCGGTAAATATGGTAATTTTGAATTCTTCTCTTGTGCAATGTTCTGCGTGCTGATCCAGTCATAGTAATTTAACTCTCATTAATTTTCTGTAAAAACGACCGTGTACCAAGTAACCGAACTAACATTTTGAGTTCGACGCCAAAGAAAAGAATGTAATCAGGGGCCTTTGTCTAAGACAATCAAACCTTATGTAAACCTAACAAAAGCTTACATTTATGTTTTATATATATATATATATATATATATATATATATATGCACGCTCAGTTTTGACGGATCTTTATTTATCAGTGGACACAGCAGCCATTTTGCTGTCATTAGGTAAGACAATGAGGAAAGTATGGGTTGCCCTGTATATCATCGCACATTGTTTTAAACTGTCTACAACTATTGTATTCAAGTGTTAAGAGCATAGTTTTATCTTTTTCAGACGTTAAAATAATAGTTTTAGCATATAACAGGCAATAGAACAGAACGTAGGAAAAGTTGAACTGATGCCATTCTTAAGAGTATTAATATAAAAGGAAGGTAAATAGTCAGTTTCAAGCGATACACGAATTTGGCTTTCATCTTCCCAGTTTATAGTACACACACACACACACACACACACACACACACACACACACACACACACACACATATATATATATATATATATAATGTACTTGTGTGGCAAAATATCTAGTGTAAGTGTTTGAATTCACGTGCATCTATTTACCTTTATGTAAATGCCCTGCGTGTTTGACTATGTAGCATATGTGACTGATTTGTGGGTTTGCAGATATAGCATTTTGTTTGTTTTCTGATTATATGTATGTCTGCATATGCCAGCGAGTACCTGATATTATGTAAGTGAATTGAATGTGGCGGCTGTGTGAATCTTGCGTTATGTGGGCGTATGTGAATGATGTTACAGCAAAATCCAATTTTAATCCGGTGGTATTTGATATGATTTAAAGATTTTAGTTGTCATTCTTTTCTTTCTGGATTTTCTACATACCCTTCACTGTATATATAACATTAGAAACTTTTACTTAGTGAGGTTTGTGATATCAGTTTCAAAGAAGTGTCATTCTTGTCTACAAATAGCAAAATCGACGAAAATTCTAAATAAATAAAAACTCAATAATTAGAAATCAAAACAGTTGGGTCCTGCAGCGTGGTTAAGACCTCGCCAGGAATGCTGACAGGCTCCACAAATCAAGATTGAGAAAAAAACGTCGGTTTGGATTTAACCGAATATTTTTAACATTTGACCGGCATTATAATAAAATATCCAGCGTTTATTTTCTGTAAATCTTTTTTTAAGACCAGATTAGAAATAGCGACTTTCGTACAGCTGTAATTACTTTATCTTTTTTTTTTATAACCATGATCTTTACGGAAGTACGGCAATAGTGTAGGAGAGTTTTTGCATGAAAGTAAAAGTTAGAATATGGAAACTCTGTATCACATGTAATGATTCTATTATATACTAAACAACTGGGTATTTTATGATCAAACTTGCGAATCTAGTTCTTGTCCACGTTTTATTCATTTCTGCTTTAGTATATAAATTATTAAAAATGTTAAGCTTAGTATTCTTTACAGGAAGTGAAGAATAAAAAGACAGAATGGGAATATTCTATGTTAATTTTCAGATTATTGTAGGAGATAATACTGTATTTCATTCTCAGTATATTTTATAATATGCAAATTGTAGAAATACTAATACACCAAATTTGATATCTTCCTGTTAAAAAGAAAACAAGTAGCATGTAGCTATACGTATTCACCATTTCTCTTTCACTTTCTTTCTTGAATCTGTACGAAATTGGGCGTGACTGATAGAGATCACTTACAGGAAGTTAAGAGTTAAATGCACTGACTTTAAGGGTGGTAAACATCACTTTCAGACTGAATATCTTAGGGACCAAATAAAGTTAATCTTCTTTACTTTCTGTCCAATCATCTATTTTATGAAAAAGTATCCTGCCGTCGACAAGGCAGTCAACAAAAAAAAAAGGAAAAAAATTTTCTTCGGTAATACAATGCATGCGAAACCCTCAAACACTAAGTGAAGATTTTCATCATATTCCAAAACAAATAAGTACATAATTTTTCGTCACTTAAAAAAATTAAGATTGTAGACTATCTGTTACCTGAAATTCTGAGATTTGTATTTCTAACTATCCTTGTATTTCAGATTGAGAAACATACTTTGTATCGTTGTTGGTTTTATCATGAAATTTTGGCCGATGCATTTTCAGTCTTCATAATATTGTATACAATTCTGAGTTGTATTCTTATCCTTATTAACTGAGAATTCGGACAAATATTATTAACTTTGTTGGTTTTATCGTTACGTTTCGAATGCATTCTTTTGCTGGAGTGCTGTGATAAGATTATATTTGAACGGTTGGCAAAATATCAGATAATTGCCAACTGATTCGAAATTTATAAAATGGTAAATAATTTCCTTAGAGGTGATTCACGTATTTTAATAATTTAGTAAATGTTTATGAATTTATAAATGAAAAATTATTTTAATATTGATTTTCTTAGAAACTGATAGATGATAATTATTGAATTCTATTACCTTTATATACATTATTTTTTAGAAACTTTTAAATATAACATTATGCTGGTAAAAAGACAATATAATAAATAGTGCATAATAGTTTTGTTTGTTGTAACTGTTAGAGAACAAAAAATATATAAATTCACTTTCATCAAATGTTTAGGATTTATTACAATTCTAATAATCGCTTTTTAAATCAATAAACATTGGCGAAGCGGGGAAGTTAATTAAAATAATAGTGGTGGCAATGAAAAAAAAACATTCTTTTGACACGCCGTTTTTTCAGGCTCAAAGGTCCAAGTTTGCTGAAACATTGAATTAATCTGCAGGTAATTCAAGAGTTAGTTATTAACATTGAATGCTCACATCAACAACAGACATTTTGACGTTTATTTGGATCTATGATTTTCAATCGAAACCATCGTGCTTTGAAGTGGATGAATTCCACAGTGGCAAGCAACCGAAATGCAGTGCAACGGACCATGCACTTTGCCAAGTGATGATAATAACGAAACTGCTTGTAATCTAAAGTAAACGGAGATTCTTCACCGCACTAATATTTCTTATTCGTTCTCTTTCGTTCCATATGTAATATAACAAAATCATGCTTTGAAAGAACGCTGTCGCGTGAAAAATGTCAACAAGCGGAGAGAACCAAGCACGTTGCTTTTGAAGAACAAGAAAATTTTGCCAAAGTAGTTATTTACTCGAACTTTCTACCCTGAAACGAGCTTCTGCCAATTGTTTCCGTTTGTAGTGCTAAAAACGCTATGATTATTTTGGCGTAATTCTGTGAGTAATATATTGAAGATTTAGAGGGATGTTTACAAGTAGATGCTATTTTGTGACATTCAGTATATGTTTCTTTTCTTTGTCTGCAACATAAAGCGTGAATATTTAGGAACGTCTCTAATAAAAAAAAAAATGAAATAAATACCGATACGAGAAAGTAAATGGCGTTTCTATAAAATAGTCATTAGGTTTGTTTTTAAACATGCAGGATAAATTGTTTGGTAATATGTTACACACACACACACACACACACACACACACACACACACACACACACACACACACACACACACACACACACACAAATAAATAAAGAAAGAAAGAATGAAAGAAAGAAATCAAATTCGCTTATAAGTTCATTAAAAATGATATTTATTAAGTTTAGCTTCGTATGCCACGAAGTTAAAGGAAGTGAAATAGGGACGAAGAAGATTGTATTACACATTTATTTAAGTGGGTGGCAGGTAGATTACTCTGTAAATCAGCGTACAGAATCTTGGCGTTTTTACTGGTCTCAGTCACAGATTTTTTAACCTAACGGGGGATTACATGAAGTGAGTATATTCAAAATGGTTTCCCTTTACCAATTTCTATCTCTCTCACTCTCTATCAATTAGTTTGAACAAATACTCGAAAATCAGAATACATTTAAAAAAGAAATACATGAGACACAATCATAAAGAAAACATATAACTTTACAAATGTGATAGCGTTACATATATATTTCCATCATGAAGATGGTATTTTCTTTTATCTTTCACACACACACACAAACTCACACAAACTCACACGGGCACATACTTATAACTTGTCCCATTTAAATGATAAAAATATTAATAGCTGTCTTTTCTTCAAGAGTAGCATTGCTTATAAGATTAAAAATTTATACTTTCTCGAGCCAGACAATGTTTAAACAGCAGGACCATGATAAAATTCGAGGGAAATTTTTTTTATTTTTCTATAAATTTTATTTTATGTGCAAAAAAAAAAAAAATGATTAATCACAGTCTAATCTTGAACGTTTGTTTAACAATGGGTATTACTTTAGACAAGACCAGCGGTAATTGCAGATGTAACTCGTGGGAAGAATAACAAGAATTGAAGCCAGTTTTAGATAGAATGTCGCTATGGTTATATTCGTAAAAATAGAGTCTGTCTATCTATCTATCTATCTATCTATCTATCTATCTATGTGTGTGGGGGGGGTATAAATATTTGAGGGGTGCTGAAAAATTTCCGACTCATTCCATTTTCGAAAATTCGAAAAAATACTGGGACATAAGAATATTTTGGTGGGAACTTACCGAGACAGTAATTCCAAAAGTAATACCGCCAGAGCGGATGGTGCCGGTATAATAGTAAAGGCTAAATATTCTTGCCAATAATTCATATGTTTGCCTTGTCATAGTTAGTCTAACAAAATGTAATCTGGTATGATAGTGCATACGATGCAGAGACCCGTACTTCAATTTCTTATTTATGCATTTTACTCATTTATGCTCATTGACATTTCTTGAAAGTTTACTGGAAACCAAATAGTGAACGTGAATACAGTTATCCGTCTCAGCAGTAATGACAGTGAGGTGCGTGAAAAAGTGTATAATCTCAGTTTTTAGAGTTTTTACCTGCTTTTGTTTATCACTGGCAAAATGCAGAGGCAAAGATAGTCACTTTATCCAGTGGTGTCCTACCGTTATAGTGTTTGTGGAAATGAATAGATGGCATTACTTTTGTAGCGTCCTTTTGTATGTATCGTGATAACTTGGCTTCCAGAACAGCAATTTAATTTTCTGTTGACTAACTGATGAATATCAGGCTTCCGAAAAAAATAGGCACTTTTTCTATTTTACAGGAAAAAACATAAAATGCGTAAGGAACTCTGTTTTATAGTGATATTTCTTTATTTAGGACTGAGTGCATGTAGTGTCTGATAATGAAATTTGCTGATCCTAAAGAGTGAATCCAGCGATGGGAGAGCCCGCAGCACCTCGTACCTTCTGGCTCCGAAGTCTTCGCAAAACTGCAGTTCATATAATGTAAGGTCTTAATATTTTGACTTTTTAACTTAACATTCTTAAAGTAAATTCTAAAATTTTTTCGGTCAATGATAAAACAAAGTCCGAGGAATAATGCTTCTGGTCAATTCGTTGTATTTTATTTTAATATTTGCATTTAATAGTATGAGAGTCATTGACTAAAAAAGTTGTTTTTAAAGAGAATAATCTATTTGGACAATCATTTCGAATTTATAAGCAATCTTTACAATAAAGAAAAATACATATGAAGATACTGAGTTTGGGGTCTGTCTCTTTTTTTTTCTTACGGTCCCTTAAGTTAACCTTTTGACTGTTTTCAAATAGAACAAAGTTAACTGAATGAGTGATATCTATCTATCTATCTATCTATCTATCTATCTATCTATCTATCTATGTGTAAGATTTTATACCTCCGCTGCCTTGCGGCAATGTCCAAATCAGAAAAGGGTATAGAAGTAAATCTAGACAAAAATTTATGCACGGGAGTATAAAAAAGTCCATAAATGGGTATGTACTTGTAAGTGTCACATATATATTATGCATAAATATTTTACACATATACACGCTCGTCTATGTGCGCCTACATATATTTAAATATTTGTGTGTTTGTGTACGTGTTAATATAAGCCCATAGGCATTTAAGTCATAAATAAATAATGTATATACACTAGCATTTATTCAACGATACATGCATTTATGTGTAGGTGAAAATACACAAGATTTCTGTAAACTGATATTCTTTTATTGTTAAGACGTTAATTTGAGCATATCCCATTTTCCCCTGCTATTCCAAAAATTTCTCACGCGTGAAAATTTTCTCATATATTCAAAAGCTCATGTATTACGTTGAACGTGATGTTAAGAGTATGATCATTTCCTCTCTCACCGCTTGACTTTCTTAGATTCATTCCCACCCATGTAAGCTTGTAAATCACAGGAGCCTTATGGTTTTCTGACCGTTTCTTTGCAGCTTTTTTCCCATAACTACATTATACTGATAAAAGGTAAGCTTTCACGAATTATGAACTGCATTTATCAAACGATCGCTCAAAGAAATATGGCGTCGTCAGAAAAGTCAGTTCAGGTAAACAATATGGCAGAGTTGATTATCTAAGTCTGTGTGAAAGGATATTTTGGTCTGAAATTTTCAGATGTATTATGTTCAGATTCAATAATATCTGGGCTTTTGTTGGCAAATTATTTTCTTAATTTTTTGTTGATTTATTAATTACTGTTATTATTGATTTAATTGTTCTTCGGAATGCAGTTAATTTGGTTACTTCCTCAGGTGAAACTTTAATCAGGAAACATTAATCTTAAGACACGGTTTTCAAATTAATTCTTCAATATTTTCTTGCCTTGGACACGTGATATTTGTTCGTATTCATGGCTACTAAGTCGTAAGGGAATAAGAGTTGAGCGATAGTTTGAATTGGACAAAATTTACACAAATCAATCTACACAGAACTAGATATTTTCTTTAAAGTGGATATCTTTTTCAAATATCTCACTACTTTCACTTGAAGAACTCGTGAATTGAAAGATGAAATATATGATACCAGTAAATGCCCCCATTAAGCTAGGCATGCTATCAGATGGTAGCTAGAATTAATAAAATCAAATGATTCAACAGAAAAGAGAAGACAATCCATAACACCATAATAAAAACTGGGACTAATTAAAACTCTATACCTGATAAAAACCTGCACTAAGGAAAGATCAGACAACGGACTAAAATAATATGTAAATAGTTGGGTATTTGTTGATTATTAATATAAATATATTCTTAAGGAATATGTTTACCCGTTTCTTGAAGTCTGTTTGATCTACAGGAATCATTGTTACCAGCAAATGTTTTTAGACACGAATATCTTCAAAGTTCTTAATCACCTGGTTGGTTTGAACACAAGATAATTTATGATCTTCGAAAATGTGTCATTTTTCTTAAGGAAAAATAAGAATCTAGTGAAATTTCATAATTACTTTTGTTGATTTAATAAATACAATACTTAGTCTTGATTTAATCTGAAATCAGTGTCTTTGTTTTTGTTTTCGTTTTGTAGAATTTCCTCCGATCAGAGCCAAATTCAACTGTTCATTTTTGTACGTTACAACCTTTCTCCAGATGTTTGCTAGTTTTCGCCTTTAACTGATATTTCTAATAGAATTTATTGTTGTGTTGGAAAGTTTTTCTGTTGATATCAATTATGAAGTCGTTGTTGTTCGCATAACAGCATCTAGAATAGTGTCTAGAATAATTAAAGAACACATTTTCATACATTTTAACATCTAATCTAATTTCATTTTGGGATTCTGCGTTTCGTAGTGGCCTAGCGTACCAGAAAAAGATTCACTGCTATTTCCAAGACTAGCCTAACTTTGTGTATAAATGGATAATTTATCTCTTTTAACGATCTTATAGTTGCTATTCATTGTGTATATTGCGGCTGAGAAAATGAAATTTGCTGATGTTGTTATCCAACAGAATTCACTTCTTAAATGAACATCTAGCGACCATTAGCGATAATAAATAGAGAGACTGAGCAGTTGTTTGTTGAATTTTATTTAACAAATGGATCCCTGAAAGTCATAACTGTCGTGAAGTTGTTTGAGTATTTGCTAAGTGTTTAATCTTATTAACTGCATGACAATACTTTATGGGCTATCATCCTAATGCAAATGCAATCTCAAGATATTTCTAAGTGCCTCTGAAATATATTGAGCATATATCTGCTATCTGGTCTGATATTTACAAATCAAAACAAGGCAGTAAAAAAATTAAAAATTAATAAATTATAAAATAACAACTTCAAAAAATGCACCAGATCCCCGTGTTTAACCTTAAGGCTGCTAAGTAAGCTTTAAATATTTGAAAAGTAACATACTTAAAATATATGACATAACACAGTTATTGTACATTCATTTGAGTTTGTATTAGTTTAGTTTAAGTTTAGTAAATATCTATTTTAAACGGCTTCCTTGTTTAAATTATTGTGTATTCCTTGTCAGTTGTATTAGTAAAAAACAAAACTTTGTTAATCTTCAATGCAGGCCATTTCAATTATCCTATCCCTATTTCCTCCAGTTTCCGCCTGTAGCATGTTATATTGAAAAAACTAAATTTCTTAGTTCTTTGCTTTATAAACTTTTAAATTATCAGCCGTCGTCTGTTTAGGTGAATTCTTTGTCTAAAAGTTATTCTTTAAAGTAATACCACAGTCTATATAAACGTTAAGGTTTGGAATTATGGCTTCAGTTTATCTTCTTTTAACACAGAACATATACTTTTATTCAAAACTAGACTGTGTCATGTCCTTAACAGTTTTCAAAGCTTATAAAAGTGGTACAGACTTGGAGATGAATATCCAGTGTCATAAATATCAGTTATACTTACTAAACGTTTAAAGAATGAGAATAGAGAGAAAGAAAGACTGCGTTTAGCACGTAAGCACTCTCCCCACACTCACCCATGCATATATATATATACATACATACATATCTATTATTACTATGTATGTTACTTTAGTGAGTACACGTGTTTGCGCTTCTTATTTTTTTTTAAGCATTGAAATTAAAATAACAATCGGACTATAAATTAGAAGTATGCCTTAAGAAATAAAGTCGGAAAAAATCAATTTCTTCCTATAGATAGTTGATTTTCTGAGTTCCGCTTAGATGTGGCACAAGGCTGAAAGTATTGGGTAGCCAGTGAGGAACGAACTCACTACTCAGTTGTAATAGGTTCTAGCAAGATAAGCTCGCTAACCATTACCCTACGCTGAGGTACCCCGATCGATAGATAAATGTGTAGGTAGATAGATAAATGGGTGTAGAAAGGAGAAAATAGTTTGTCAAGTATTAAATATGAGAATAGTATTTGGTTATCAAAAACTTGATAATCTCTTAACGCGATAATGTCCAGGGAGAGACATTGTCAAGAGAGTATTAAATATACTTATTCATTCTCTTCATTCACTCACTTTATTCATATAAAACATCTCATTCTCTTCATCTCTTTTGTAGCAAGGATATCAGCGAACTTTGTTAGTTTGAAAGGAAAGCATGCAATAATGTTAATATAGCAGAATGGAAATATTTTTCTCTCACATACGATGAAGAGTAAACCTCATCAGAATTTTCAGATATCTCAGTTATGTTGAACGCTTAAGGTTTGCAATTATACTTCTGTTTTAAACATTTTGTTTTTGTAAAGTCAACAAGCATATCTAAATCTACCTTAACATTGTCCTGAGTAGCAAAATCCAAAAAGGCTATTTTGGAACGTACGGTACAATTTCTTTTATTGATGTCGAGTTGTAGTATAATTAACTCTAATTAATAATCCATCAAATAGAGGAAAATAAACTGCTCACATTCGTCCTAGTTTATTCACTTGAAGATTTGACCTAATTGTTAAAGAATTATAGAAAAGACTAGGCAGTTTTGGAGCTTTAATCTTAATGTGGATTCAGCAATGAAAACTTCTTGGCATATATTTGGGTCTCTCTCAGAGAGTGGGATAGTTGTTTTATTCGACTATGTTCCATCGATTTTTTGGTCAGTGTCAGATATAATATGTAAACAACGACACAAAATGATTAATCCTTTTCTAGAAAAAGGTTTTAACATGAACGCGGTAATATTTACACTTGAATAAATAAATACATATAAAGATGACTCCATCTGTGGAGAGATAGTAAGCAAGACTAGAGAGAGGCCATATTTCACACCAAATTTATGCACACAGATATTAAATAGTAATGACCCAGTTTTCATATTTGCTTTTATGTTTAGAGAATAAAACAAAGAATTATCAAATTGATAATTATTCACACACACACACACACACACACACACACACACACACACACACACACACACACACATATATGTATATATATATATATATATATATATATATATATACTAAGTACACAAAGTATATATGTATATATAGTAAATTTAGCTTAGTTTAGCACAAACACAAACGTATAACTGTTAAACAATTGCCGGAGTAATTATATATATATATATATATATATATATATATATATATATATTGTTGATAAGATAATGGACTCGTCATAGGACTATATGTAGCCAAGGGTTATTAACGCTCGGTGCGTTGCTGAGACTCTGCAACTATGACACTGTCAGCCCTCTGCCTTCGGGTAGAGGGCGCTCTTTGATTCCGAGCAGAGAGCAATAGCCCAGTCGTGGTTCCGCCGAAGGGTGGAATCACGACTGGGCAAAAATAGACAGACATTTTTTGACCGGGCCATATAGCTCGGAAACCCCACTTATAACTGACCATGTGTCACATGTTGCCCTTAGTGGGAGGGACAACTAAATATAGTTGCTGAGACTTTGCGCTGGCATTTGCCTCTGCAACTACGACACTATCAGCACTCTGCCTTCGGGTAGAGGGCGCTCTCAGCTTCCGAGCAGAGAGCACTAACCAGTCGTGGTTCCGTCGAAGGGTAGAATCACAACTCGGTAAATATAGACAGACATTTTTTGGCCCAGTTATATGGCCAGGAAGACCCACTATAAAATGACCGTGTGTCACATCTAGCCTTGTGTGGGAAGGCTGGTAAATACCGTTGCTGAGACTCTGCTTCCGAGCAGAGAGCACTAACCCAGTCGTGGTTCCGCCGAAGGGTAGAATCACGACTCGGTAAAAATAGCCAGACATTTTTTGTCCCGGCTATATGGTCGGGAAGACCCACTATAAAATGAATTCGTGTCACATCTAACCTTGTGTAGGAAAGTTGGTAAATACCGTTGCAGAGACTCTGCGCTGGCATTTGCCTCTAAAACTACGACATTATCAGCACTCTGCCTTCGGGTAGAGGGCGTTCTCAGCTTCCGAGCAGAGAGCACTAACCCAGTCGTGGTTCCGTCGAAGGGTAGAATCACAACTCGGTAAATATAGACAGACATTTTTTGGCCCGTCTATATGGCCGGGAAGACCCACTATATAATGACCGTGTGTCACATCTAGCCTTGTGTGGGAAGGCTGGTAAATACCGTTGCTGAGACTCTGCTTTCGAGCAGAGAGCACTAGCCAGAAGGGTAGAATCACGACTCGGTAAAAATAGACAGACATTTTTTGGCCCGGCTATATAGTCGGGAAGACCCACTATAAAATGCCCTTGTGTCACATCTAACTTTGCCTGGGAAGGTTGGTAAATACCGTTGCTGAGACTCTGTGGAGACTCTAGTAGCGTTCACTGACTGACTTACATTAAGTATTCTCTTTCGGCTTATCTATGTGTATATCTTGTATCGTTGTCTTGTTTTGTCTAATATATGTCTAAGCCTACATTGGCGTTTGTCTTATTATTGAGGGTCCTAATTTAGGTCCACATCAACTGGCGACGAAGTATTCGAACACACGGAAAAGAAAAATTTCTACACAGGAAAACTTTCTTACGTCCATCACCACATCAACAGGCTATTCGAACTTCACACGGAAAAACAACTTTTTCTCACGCATCATCGATTAACGACGAAGTATTCAAACTCGTACGGGAGAGAAAATATTTTTTTCTAGCGCCACATTAACTGGCGTCATGATATTCGTAATCATAAAGCAAAAAAGAAAACTTTCATACGACTATCGCCATAGGAACCGGCGACGGACACCTAAGAATTCGACTGAAAAAACTTCTATTTTCTAGAACATTCAAAGTGACCCTCCCCACACATACAGTCAGTCATATACTTGAGTATCTGGAAAAATATACCACAGCGGAACTTGTTACAGGAAAAATCTGTAAGTAAGTTCATTCTATTTTTTACATACACTCCCGATCAAAAATTTAAGACCACTTAAAAATCTTTAAAAAGAGATTTTTTTTACAGATAGATTTTAAACTCCTCCCACTTAAGGTTACCAATACTACAATCTAAAAGCTTATGGAAACAAAAAGCTACATTCCAAACATTTTATTGAGAAATTTACATTTTTATAAAATGAGGCGATTTACACATGATCAAAATTACCAAAGACCAGAGACAAAAATTCTACGAAATTGTACAAAAAGTGTATGAAAATATTTAACAACCAAATTTAATAATGAAGTCTACCTCCACTGCTTTTGATGACTTCAAAAATTCTGTCGAGCATGCTAGAAATAAGCGTTTCCATTAAGGTGCGGAGGATGTTGCTCCAGCTTCTGAAGATGGCTTCACAAAGTTCGTTTTTTGTTGAATATTGTTTGCCATTTCGATAAACATCTCTTGTCATCCATCCTCAAACATTTTCAATTGGGTTCAAGTCCGGTGAGCATGCAGGATGTTCCAAGAGATGGAGATGTAGAAATGTCAAGGTCCGTCTTGCAGCATGGATTGCAGCATTATCCTGTTGGAATAACCATCCATCCCCACACAAACGATGGCCCTCCGTCATCAAAGATGCTTTTTGTAGCATGTTAACACAACCAGCCGGTCTCTGACGACCCTGCATCACCTGGAGATCCATCGTCCCTCTGTAAGACAAGGCATCCCATACCATTAGGGACCCTCCACCACTTTGACGTGCGGAGAAAATTTCAGGAGGCATGTTTTTGTTATACCAATATCGTTGGAAGCCATCAGGACCATCGAGATTGAATTTTTTCTCATCAGAAAACAGGATTCACGACCAAACTTTAAGCGGTCCAACTTGTGACGTGGAAGCAGCCGAGGAATTTGTTTACGCTTTTTATTTACCATGCCTTTTTGTCTTAAGTGTCGTCTGATGGTTACGGGACTGCAATCAGCATATGTGACTGCTTTAATTTGACTAGAATAAAGTCCCCCGTCTTTCATAAAAAACCGTCTTATTCTCCTACTCAATGCAGGAGAAATTTTTTTGGGCCTACCAGAGGATTTTGCTTTTACATAATTCTCACTGTTCTTTAGAAATTGCAAATCACAGTTTTACTGCGATTTACCTTAGCTGCGATCGCCCGCTGTGACAAATCTTGCTTATGGAATTCTAGAATTCGAGAACGCTCAACTTCGGTAAGTTTGCTTGCTTTAGGCATGGTAACACCTTTACGCAGTGATTGCTAATCTCTAACTGAACTAAAAACATTGGAATTGCCATAGATCTAACAATTTATACCCCTGGTCTTATAATTTTGATCATGTGTAAATCGTCTCATTTTATAAAAATGTAAATTTCTAAATAAAATGTTTGGAATGTAGCTTTTTGTTTCCATAAGCTTTTAGATTGTAGTATTGGTAAACTTAAGTGGGAGGAGTTTAAAATCTATCCATAAAAAAAAAAATATATTTTTAAAGATTTTTAAGTGGTCTTAAATTTTTGATCAGGAGTGTACGTCTTTCTTCACGAAAAAAAAAAAATGGAAAAATTATCTAAAGTATTGCTTCAATTAATGCAAAAAACCGACGAACGTTTATTATTACAACAGCAAAAAACCGCCGAACGGTTACTGTCACTTCAGCAAAGAACAACAACAACAACAACAACAACAAGAGTTACTTATCAAAGTATTAAGAGGCAAATATTCTGAGAACGACACTAGGTTTTCCCAAAGTACCATATGGATTACCATGAAAGTATTCGAATATGTGCCCGATAACGAAAAAACTTTCGACGCTTATTATAAGCAGTATGAAGATTTAGTCAACGTTGACTGCATTAACTGGTCGAACGCGAAAAAACTACGTTTATTGTTACAAAAATTGGATACAGCAAAACACAGCAGGTTTGTTGATTTTATCCTCCCCAGAAAAACGACAGACTTAGAATACTCGGAGACTGTTAAACTACTATCGGAACTATTCGGGCCAAATACCTCACTGTTTCACAAAAGGTCGAAATGCATGAATCTAGTTAAGGAAGAACAGAAAGATTACCTAACTTTTGCTGCCACAGTGAATAAATACTGTAATGACTTTCAGTTGGCGGAATTATCTGCCGATAACTTCAAATGCCTTGTTTTTGCTCAAGGTCTGATCTCAACTGGGGATTCATGAATAAGACGTCGGGTATTGACCAAATTGAATAATGAACCAGAGTTAACACTACAAAAACTGGCAGAGGACTGTCAGAGAGTCATATCTGTAAAGAACGACTCGAAAAGCACAGAAGAGTCAGGCGTTAGCCATATTAAAAAATTATAACTAGACAAAAGCGCTACTCCCCAGAAAGAGAGAAGAAAAAAGATTTCGGCAAATATACGAAAAGACAGGAAATCAATCCCCCCCCCCCCACAACAGGGCCGTGCTACATTTGCGGTAAACTGCATTGGATGAGATTTTGCCCATCCAAAAAGAAGAAATTCTGTCAAAACTGCGGTAAGGTTGGACACTTTACGTCAAGTTGCTGGCATGTAAGAAAATCAAGAAGAACAAGAAATAGAGTTAGACAGACTCAATCTCACGATAATGAAGATGGCAAATTACAGAAAATACGTAACAGTGAAAATTTTAAATAGAACAGTCAAACTTCAGTTCGATAGCGGGTCTGACTTGACAATCATTAACATACATATATGGCAGCAGCTGAAAAAACCGACCTTATTAAAATCCCCCCAAAAAAACAGCGCGATCGGTGACAGGAGAAAAATTAGACAGTAAGTATTCTTTACAGTTACCTTGAACGGAATGACTAAAAAACTTAAAGCATATGTAATGAAGAAAATTTATTCGGCACAGACAGGATTGAGATTGTGGGATTGTCCGTTAAGTATGTTTTTTCGAAAAGCTCAGTCAACTACTATATCAAGTAGCGAAGAACTAAAATCTGAATTAAAAGAAAAATTTCCGGAAGTATTCTTAGGAGGTTTGGGAAATGTACAAAAATCAAGGCTCAGTTGCAATTAAAGGATAATGCGAAACCCATATTTAGAAAAAAAAAGAAAAAAAAAAGGAATGTTCCATTTGTAGCAAATAATCAAACAGTTAAAGAACTGGATAGATTGGTGGATTCAAAAATCTTATCTAAAATCGACTTTTCAGAGTGGTCAGCATCAGTAGTATATGTAAAGAAAAACGAACACACTCAGGGTATGTGCTGATTTTTCAAAGGATTAAATTCATCACTTAAGGATCACCATTATCCGTTACCGAGCCCCGAGGAGATATTTAATAAGTTGAACGGAGGAAAAAATTTCTCTAAAATTGACTTGTTTAATGCATATTTGCAAATTGAAGGCGACGAGGAGTGCTCGAAATTATTGTGTATTAATACACATAGAGGCTTGTATAAGTTCAACATATTAGCCTTTGGTATCAAGGTCGCCCCTACCATTTTTCAACAGATTATGGATACTATGCTAGGTGACCTCCATTATGCAACCGCTTATCTTGATGATATATTGGTCAGGAGTGAATCAATAGAAAACCACAAAATGCATATCAAAAACGTATTCATCAAAATTAAGGAATACGGGTCTAAGGTAAAAGAAGCCAAATGCAAATTTTTTCTACCCCAAATCAAATATCTGGGTTATATCATCGACAAGGAAGGATGACGTCCAGACCCGGAAAGAGCCACAGTCATCAGAGATATGCCGGCCCCGGATATTATACAATCACTATAGAGCTTCTTAGGCTTGGCAAATTTCTACCAAGTTTTCATCAAAAATATGCATAACCTTAGAGCATCGCTAAACGATCTTCTTAAAAAAGATAAAACTTGGATTTGGACACAGGAATGCCAGTCAGCATTTGACGAGATTAAGAAGACCATGATCTCAGATCTCCCCTAACCCACTACAACCCAAAGTTGGAAATAATAATAATACCAGTTCTTATGGCAATGGCGCATGCATTTTACACAAATTTCCGGATGGAACAGGGAAACCAATAGCCCACGCGTCTCGATCCTTGCTGCCCGCAGAGAAGCAATATTCTCAGATCTAGAAGGAAGTGTTGAGCACGATTTTTGCGATTACGAAATTTTGCAGGTATCTGCACGGCAGAAAATTCGTCTTACAAACGGACCATAAACCTCTGTTAGCGATATATGGTAACAAGAAAGGCTTGTCGGTGTACACTGCAAAGCGACTGATCCGTTGGGAAACGATTCTACTAAAGTATAATTTTGAAATAGAATAACTTTCAGCAAAAAATATTTGCCACGCAGATGGTTTGTCGAGGCTGGTCCCCAAAAACAAAGAAGTTTTTGAAGATTCAATCATAGCAACACTTAGAACAAACTGTGACATTAAGAGCATGATCGCGAATACGGTAAGAGAGCTACCAGTTTCACTGAAGGATATAAAAAGGAAAGCTCTCAAGGATGAATCTATCACATCAACAAAAAATAAAATAAACATGAAAGATTCAAGTGTGCCTGAAGTTTTTTCACTGTGCGAGGAAGTGTTACTTTATAATGAACGGGTGGTGATACCCAAAACCTTGCAGAAAAAATCTTACGAGATATTATTAGGGACACCCAGGGAAAATTAAAATGAAAAGCTTGATGCGAGGGTACGTCTACTGGACAAACATGGACAGGGATATTACCGACACGATTGACTCGTATAAAGGGTGCGCGTTAGACGCGAAAGCCCCACCAATAACGTGCAAACCTTGGCTTAAAACAGTTCAACCTTGGCAACGGATTCACATTGACTTTGCGGGTCCGGTTGAAGAGCAGTACTATCTCATAGTAGTCAATAGTCACACAAAATAGCCGGAGGTCCTACGTTGCAAAAGGCCAACGACGGAATGTACTATAGCATTAATCCATGAACTCTTCGCGCGGTTTGGGGTAGTGGACACGATAATCACAGACGATAGGACACAGTTCACGTCTGGTGAATTTAAACAGTTCTGCGAATCATTCCAGGTTAACCATATAACGACCCCCAGTACCATCCGAGGTTAAACGGTCAAGCAGAGAGATTCGTAGATACCCTCAAGCGAGCCCTTAAAAAAGCGCAAGGGACCCCAACAGACAAGCCGTTGCAACAGTTTCTCCAAGTGTATCGGGTTACGCCAAATCCTAATAAACCCACAGGACGCTCACCTGCTGAAGTAATATTTGCCAGAAGGATAAGGTCGGCATTCGACAAACTTATCCCGAAGCAGGCAAAGTGTAAAAAGACCATTGCGCCTTCCATGAAACGTTATGTTTGCGAAGAGAAGGTGCTCTTCAAACTCTACAAGAACAATATGACGTTTTGGGAAGTGGGATTTGTGAAGCTGAGAATCGGAGACCTTGTGTATATAATTCAAGGACCAAAAAACGTACATAAACGCCATCAAAACCAGATGAGGAAATGTCGTGTAAACGACACAGAGGAGTCAACACCTGTCATCGAAGAACCAATTGAGGTTATTTATGAGAACTTTGATCTTGAAGCCCCACAGGTTTCGCCTGAAAAAAAAAAGAAAAAAAAAGAGGTCCAACAGGAAAAGGAAGTTTACCGATCCCCTGTGTATTGACCCCAAGAGAAAGAAGTATGGAACAGTTTTCCAGGGGAAAAACTCTTGGAAGTAGGGGTGTTGTGTGGTATTACCTACATAAAATAATGGACTCGTCATAGGACTATATGTAGCCGAGGGTTATTAACGCAGAGTATTGCAGAGACTCTGCGCTGGCATTTGCTTCTGCAACTATGACACTGTCAGCTCTCTGCAGAGAGCACTAACCCAGTCGTGGTTCCGCCGAAGGGTAGAATCACGACTGGGGAAAAATAGAAAAAAAAATAAACAGACATTTTATGGCCTGGCTATATCGCCGGGAAGACCTACAATAAATAGACCTTGTGTCACATTTAGCCTTGCGTGGGAAGGTTGGTAAATACCGTTGCTGAGACTCTGTGGAGACTCTATTAGTGTTCATTGACTGACTTACAGTACAGTATTCTCTTTTGACTTTTATATGTGTATAACTTGTATCGTTGTATTGTTTTGTCTAATAAACCTACATTGGCGTTTGTCTTATTATTGTTGGTCTTAATTTAGGTCCACATTATATATATATATATATATAAACGATATGAAGATAATAACACTGGAGTGTAAATATCTGTATTATGTTTGTATAATCTGGTTTGAGAATTGCATAAGATCGTGAAACAGATAATTGACATGCAGTGTTAATTCTTATTTTCACGCTGCTTACATCTAAAGACGTTGCATATTCGATATTGATCACTCTTCTCTATATAGGTATATAGATCAACGTTTAATATATATATATATATATATCCGAGTGAATACAGAACGAAGAAAGAATTTTTACAACGTCCAAAACATTAATTTAAAACAGTGCTCGATATATAATATATTGAGCTGTGAATATTTATTATAAATTATATTTTAGAACATGTACATAATCATTTATCTAAACTTATTTATAAATGGAACTTTGTCTGTGTGTGTGTGTGTGTGTATCCCTTACCTATAGACTCCGAAACGGCTGAACCAATTTTCTTGAAAATTTACACAGTTATACTATACGCGTCTGCGAGTGTTCTTAGCTAGGTTTTGTAGTGAAGTGCCCCCGATAAATATCGAAAATCAATAATCGAAAAAATTGGGTTATAGAAGGAGTGGTCCGATTTTAATCAAATTTGATACACTCATAGACAAAGACATAAGAAATGATATTCAGAAATTTCAAGGTTGCAGTTCTTACAATAGTGCAGAAAATCGACAATATATATATATATATATATATATATATATATATAAAAGGCAAGTTTTTGTGTGTCTATTTATCTGTCTGTATGTTCTTTATACGAATCCACAATTTTCATCCGATTCCCACCAAACTTCACACAAATATTATTTAGGCTGAGTCTGAACACCAGCACCATGGATTAATTTAAAAGCTTTCATTACACCCGAGCAACGCCGGTCTATACTGCTAGTTCTATATATATCCGCTACAAGGTATGATTGTTTCGACATTGAAACTTCAATGTCTCATCAGTAAAGTAATGGAAATCCTCTTTCCTTATATGTATTTAGTTTTGTTAGAGGTGTTGGTGGGTTCTTAAAATAGTGCAGAAAATCGATTATATATATATATATATATATATATATATATATATATAAAAGGCAAGAAGTTTGTGTGTCTCTGTTTATCTGCCTGTATGTCTGTATTTTTTTTCAGCCCTTTTATTTTAGTTTTTGCTTCGAATTTGGCTCTAAGTAGATATAACTGTAGTTCTTAGCCTCAGCCATGATACCATTTACTCAGAGGACTTATTTAACCTTCAAAATTTAGTTTACGACGAAAAAAACTTATTTGATATCGATACCAGGAGATGAAGATTTGACTTAAATCCATTCATTTTTCTTTCAGTTTACGGTTTCGCTTTAACTGGAAACAACTATTGCTTTTTAGTCTTTCATGCCAACGTCCAAAGAGTCTGAGCTCCAGGTCCATGGATTAGTTTTAAAGCTTTCATTATTGAGAGAAGAAAAACTTGACACATATTTAAACGGCTATAAATTTAGAATTGATTTCAGCAGTTTTTACAATTGCCTGGTTCTTTCAGTCAAAATCAGTTACAGCTGCACGGAAAACCTAGACAAAATAATAAGCAAATAAGGTCAAATTAAACGAAAAGAACAAACCAAATAAAAAAAGCAATTAAGCGAACACATATTCAATACAAAACAATTAAGCGAATATACACTCATGCGTATATTAAAAGCAATAAATAAAGCATTAAAAAGAAATGAAACACCTGCACAATAAAAAGAAAATAAAATTAAACAAAAAAAGAAAATCAATCAATCGCAAGCGAGACCGCCCCAAGAAAATATCAAATTACACCAGGCTTCTTATAATAAGAAAGGGGACCGGGACTCAACAGTAAAAATCCAGCCCCGATGAGTGAAGACATCATAACGGTGTTCTCACGAAACTTCGAAGTCGGAATGAACCTGGTTAGTTAAAGTAATAAATAATTTTCACTAAACAATATTTATAGCCACCCCACGCACACTCTCGCGCTCACACACATACACACACACTCACACATACACTCACAGATATATATATATAAAGAGAGAGAGAGAGAGAAAGGGAGAGAGAGAGAGAGAGAGAGATAGAGTGTAAGATTTAAATATGAAAGTTAATGTTTTGCATGATATTTAGGATATATAAGGTGAATCTAAACTTATATTATTTATAAATATTTATAAACACTTATTTAGTAGTGTAAGATTGACAGATATGTCTATCCAGATATAAAAAGAAATGTATATGGAAAAGGAAAACAATATTGACAAAGAGAACATTTACGAAAAAAATCTATTTTAATTAATATTAAAGTAAAAACAGTATAAAAGTTATTAAAAATTGGTTGAAACTTTCATGACAGTTCTAGGAGCCTCTATTAACCCGAGAACACTAACCATAGGTATATAGTACCCAGCACAAATGACGCCATGTTAATTACAATTTAATTAAATTTTTACTACCTGATTTTCTTGCCGAAATAATATGTTTCTCCCTTCCTATTAATGTTAACTCAAGGTGCAAATTTTGAAGTGCCTGCATGCAAAATATTTCAAATAAAGATTTATATTTAATATCTTTTGATATTTTCAAAATCGGATATGATATACCCATGGTTAGTAGTGGTGTAACTTTAATTGATGGGTAGTGTTCCTGGGTTAATATGTAAAATAATGAAAATAATTTATTGAACTATATTTGATACTGTGTTAATAAAATGCATGCATGTGCGTGCACATGATTTGTTTTTATAATGAGACCTGATACCCCGAAACCAGTTATCAGTATTTTTTTTAATAAGAATGCATAAAACACATAATATGATATAATGATCAAATAATAGTGAGTAAATACTGACATACAAAATAAAACCTTATATTAAATTGCATAAGAAAATCTGACATAATGTATGAATATATATTATTTTTTCCAGTGTGTTTGCGTGAGGGTATAGTTTTTTTCATAAATACTTAAAAATGGATGTAACATACGAGGGATGATGAAAAGCACTCTTTCGGATAATCGCTATGGTAACGACCAAGGAGTAGAATATTAATTTTGACAATTGGGTTCGAGAGAAAACTTCTAAGCACACTCTCGTATGTATTGATATGGGAATATAAAAATTACCTTTTTTTTCTTTCTGCTTATCAGTGTATGTGTGTGTGTGTGTGTTTGTCTCTGTGTGTGTGAGTGTGTATATGTGTGTGTGTGTGTGTGTGTGTGTGTTTATATAATAGTATTTATATGCATTATAACTTTGACATATATATATGTCGGTAAATATTTAGCAGTTGCTAGTTTCGTAGACACACATTCATAGCATAACATACAAATCTAACTCGCCTTAAACTTGATTTGTTTGAGAATAAAAAAAGACATTGCATAAACGGCGTAGTATATATATATATATATATATATATATATATATATATATATATATATATATATATACTATGTGAAATTGGAATAAACACTGGGGGAACTTATATAATATTTTTTATTATTACATACATATTATTTGTGTGTGTATTGAAAATGAAGTAGAAATTGATTCCATAAATGTTGTTATGAAGAGACATATTACTTAATAAAATAATATTGTTTATGACTTTCAACAAATTTTACTAGTAATTATATAAATAAAAAAAAAACACAAAACAAAAACAAAATGATACTGACCGCGTCTAAAATTAAAGACATTTTTTAATAATGCAATCAACACAAAAGTGTCTTTTATGAAGTTTATCTAAAGTTAATGTTGCTCGTAGTTTAGTCTTTAAATTTTCCCAGCCATTTGGCAATTTTGCTCGACATCGTCTCACGGGGAAACAACGACAACAAGATTAAAATCTATTCTAACCTTAATGCAATTTATTGTGTTCACACTGAAATCATATTAGATCTTCACCACGGAATAAACACAAAGAAACCGGCCTCAACCAGATGAGCATAGGCAAAAGATGTTCTTTAATATTAAACTAATATATTCACATGCAAACAATTTGATTCGCAGACGAATTTCATTGCCGAAGAGCAGTTAAAATTTAATAGTTGTTTTCCTAGTTTCTTTTTTTATCTTGCATCAACAATCGTTAATCATCTTTAAACATGGTGCGTGTGTTTATTCTGAGACATGATGGTCAAATTTCAAGACATTATTCTTTCAATTGTTAAATGTAAAGCTTACTAAACTTAAAAAGGACAAATATACGCAGAAGAAAGTTTGAAGATAATTGCATTAAGGCGGTCTTTCTTATAGCATTGCTGATTGTTGATATATAAATGATTTTTCTGCTCAGTAAGTGTTGGCACATATATACTTTGGTGTATATATAACTAGTGACGATAGTTTGCTTGATGCTTGAATGCAATCTTCAGTTCATCTGATGACAACTCGCTGTTGACCTCACTGATACTCTCTATCGCTGATATTGGGTATTGTTACTCATAAATATAATACACTTTAAAGCTATATATATATATATATATATATATGTATGATAAGCTAATATATAGTTTTAAAGAATGATATATTTATGGGAAAAGAGATGTTTAAATGGGGTAACAAGACTTTCACTTATTCTAAACTCCTTTTTGGCCTAGCGGTTAAGCATGCCTAATCAAACGGTAATTTCCTACCACAGGAGGACGCATGTTTCTTTATTAAGACTTCACGAATGCACAGGCCCATAGACCTAATACTTATCCCGTTATGAATAAAAACGGGACACTATAATGAGAATACCAGATTAAAAATAAATCTATTAATTATTAAACAAGGTGGCCCAAATGTTACGATGGGGTTTTAATATCTAATATCTCGAATATATTTTAGTAAGTTATAAAAAAGGATGTAAGATTTACTTCCTCTCGGTATGAAAGGTGACATCATTGAAATGGTGCTCATTTTCCAATTCGCATAAACGTGCACTTTCTAAATATTTGCCTTTAAGGTTTGTGGCTACTTTATGTTCTAATGTTATTTTCAACATCTGCGATTGTTTGGGGCTTGTTGGCATGAACCTTTTCCTTAAGATAGCCCTATAAAAAATCTGGGTTGGTGTGATCTAGAAAACGAGATATGACAAAGAGGAAAAAGTTTTCGTGTGACGCATTTTTGTTTAAAAAAATTCCCAGCGTCTCTTGTTCGTGCGCATGTGTAGTTGCGTGAACATAAATATAAAAATGAAATCCTAGGGAACAAAACGCGTCACACGAAAACTTTTCCACGTTGTCATACTTCTGTCCCCCCCCCCACACAGAGCCTATAAAGTATTCATGACCTAAAGATTTTTAATTTTTTAAATACAATCATTAAAAGAATGAGTGTTCTAATCAAAATTGATATAGAAAGAAAAATGAAAGGAACAATACATGAGAAATATGGGAACAACTTGGTATTATTGATAACAAAAGGAGACGTTCATGTCTACCACCAGATTTCAAGAAATTTCAACAGCGATTTATGCCCACTTCACTTTTGCTGAGGTCTCCAGGTTCTTAAGGATGGAATTGTCATTAATCGTGCCTTTAGCACTTTACAAAAATTCTCAGTTGGTTTTATCTTTACAGGATTGGTCGCTCTAAAACACACTGTCTGTACATCATGTATGAGCCCAATTTGGCATATTCTCGGGGGGGGGGGGTAATTACGTTGTTAGAAGTTCGACTCATGTTCCATACAATGTTTTTTTTTTGCGGTCTAATATGTTGGTCCAGTTTCTGAGTATATCGTTCTTTCTTCATGATTCTATCCATTTTAAGTAGGCTAGCAGACTCACTGACTAACAAAATTAGGTCCCTAGAATAATGTCACCATCATGCTTGGGTTTTGAACAGTGACCTTTGAGTTAAAAGGTTCACTTCTTTACTGACAACATCCCTCTAATCACTAATCTACATTTTTGTTTCATCTGATCAAAGAAATAATGAGCAAAATCTTGAATACTTGTAGAAAATAACACTTTGTAATATCAAGATCAGCGTTTACATGCTTGTTTTTTAACAGAAACGTCTTCCTTGGTTGTATTTTATGAAGGTCAACGTTATGCAAAGTTCATCAGAGTGTCTTCTAATATATATATATATATATATATATATATATATAAGAATGCCATTGAAATCAGCCAAAATATCCATGATGGTGATTATTAAATAGTTCTTAGAGTCTCTAACGACTTTTCTTAATAAGTCTGGAAATGACACTTGAAATTGTTTGAATATGACATTATAAGCTTTCCTTGAATTTGGGCAGTTATCTCTAGTCTGCGTTCCCCATTAAATTTCTTAATCTAAAGTATGGCGACTTATATTCTTTTAACGAGAAATGACGAAGATTGCTAACTCTACCACCAATTTTTTAATTTCACTCCAAACTAGTCTCCAGGGGGTTACAGTGAAAGCAAAAAGTAAATAAATAAATAAAAATAAATAAATAAATAAAAAAGGTATAGGAAGTATTTAAGATAGGACAAAAAATGAATGGTATTACAAAAGTTAGAAAATGGCAATTGACGTTGCATTTAACTTTTTAGCGATTGTAGCTTGCAGGAAAAATGGAAGAGAGTTCAACATGCGAGAAGTGGAAACTGCTGGAGAAGAGGTGGCAGTTACTGTTTCAACGGTGAAGAATTCTTTACGTAAAGGAAAAATGCTTTTTTCAAATCTTGATTTGTCTGTTATTAAAACGCACCGGAAAAGACTCAGAATATCTGAAATTTATTCAACATCAGAACGGCATTTAAACGCTTTGGAGATATTTCGCTAACCAAGGCCCTAAGAACATTATCAAGAACTGTCTGTATTTTTTACATGTTATTGTAACCGTCCCCTAACGATAAAAGTGGGGACCATCCAAAAGCCAAAACGATACGAGCATAACCAAGATAAGCATACTAGTTCAAATGGAAGGGCATATAATAATGATAATTTCTCATTTAAAACATTCCTACATAAGTGATATCTCTGTCCACACCTGCTCATATATATCAGTATGCTAACATTTTCATATATATATATATATATATATATATATATTGATATCTATAAAGCATTAGAAAACGTCTGTTGGGGATAAGAAGATTTTAGTAATATTTTAAGTCTAGACAGACTGTTGGCATTAAAAATATTTTAAAATGATACCACTAGAATGGTGGTAAGTTTGCAATTTTTAAGCTGGTTATATATATATATATATATATATATATATATATATATATATATATATAATTTCAAACGTTAGTATAGAGATACTCGAATTCGAAATATACGCCCATTTTTATTTCAAACAGCGTGTATTATATATATCGGATTGCGCATTCGGAAATTTTTAATAAAGAAAATGTGCTATCTGACAGGCATCGAATTTGCGTGCACCTTTCTTGGAAAAAACATCGTTTACTCAGGTGTGCTTTACCACTTAGCTAGAGAGAGAGAGAGAGAGAGAGTCGCAGACCAAGGCTATATTTACCTTTTTAAACACAGGAAAGTTCACATTTAGGTTTTTTCCCCCCGAAAAGCCAACCTCAGCACAGTTTCGTATCAGTAACGTTAACACATTCAATTTCTAAAGAATTAAATACTGAATTAAACATTTTTATTACTTCAAAAGTTATTATCATGGATACCATACATTTACATTAATTTTTTAAAATGAATTACGTCAATCGGCCTGCACATTCGAGCAAGAATATTAATAAAGATATGCGCAGGCCGATAAATGTAACAGACAATTTATATATATATATATATATATATATATATATATATATATATATATATAAAGTTAAAAATTTGGTATATATATAAAATGAAAGTGCTAATACAACGTTTATAGACATAGACAGTGGGGACATAGGAATCAAAATTACAGAGTCTGTCAGTGTGTGTGTGTGTGTGTGTGTCTGGTCTGAAATTTGAAGACATTTATGGAGAGACAGTGTTAAATATAAATATAAAGCGTGTGTCACAGGAACCAACACTGCCTGACACTTTGACGTTTTAGATCGATAATCCGAATGTTTTTTGCAATCATCCATATATATATATATATATATATATATATATATATATATATATATGTAAGATTGATGAAAAGTTTTCTGCTTGATCAAAAACACCTTCTAAATAATTCTGTTCATTTTTGAAAAACAACAACCCATATATATATATATATATATATATATATATATATATATATATATATATCCGCATACAGTTTGTTTCGCTGTTTTTGCTTTATCACAGCTCAACACAGTTCTTCTGCTCGTCTTGAGATCTGATTGCTTCCAATCGGGCTTGAAAATTGACTGATTTGACACCAGTTGGAGATTCTACCTCTAAGTTATCGGTGCCCGACAGAGGCAGGCAGATTTTAGGGTGTTATATACACAATATAAACAAACGCCAATAGCCAAAAATATTCAATTCATTGCCGAATAACGATGCGCCAACATCAGTGAGTATCTACTGTTTTTTTAAATCTACCATTTCGAGAGAGAGAGAGAGAGAGAGAGAGAGAGAGAGAGAGAGAGACAGACAGACAGACAGACAGACAGACAGAGTGAAAGGGCGAGAAAACGAAATATTTTGTTATTCATAGGGACTCACTGCTCACCTAAGTGAAATAGAATAAATAAAACTTAAAAACTTCTGCATTGTGTTTGTTTGTTTTTGTGTTTGTATCTACGTGTGCGTACGTGCATGCATATGTGTTTGTCGCCTATTTTGAATAACCTCAACCATAATTAAAGCTTTTCCTTGTCCTGATTAATTAATTTGCAGTAATTAAAGCAGATTCTCACTTAATGTCATTTTTCTTTATGTTTTATTCACTATTGTCTTTTTTAAATCGATTCTTTATTTTTTCTTTAATTCAGTCATTTTCATTATTTCAATATTTTCTTCTTTTATTATTGAGTATTTTTTTTGTTTTCATGTACTTTTTATATACAGACGTGTGTATATTTTTCTCTTTTTCCCTTTTCTTTCTATGTTTTCTTTCTTTGAAATTTGTTTCATTCTTCTTTTTTTTCTTTGTATCTTTTAACTTTTTCATTTTCCACATTTTTCATTCTTCATGCTTCTTTCAACCTGTTTCATTTACTCATGTCTTTATTCTCTACTCTTTTTCTCCCCTCATCATTTCCATCGCTGCATCATTTCGCCCCACTTAACTCTGTTCCTCACTCTTTCACATGCTATTTAAATTCCCATGAATAAGCCATAATACGCCGCCCTTCAAATGGGTTAACAGAGGGCAACGATGGTACATTTCCCCGTCTGTTTGCTCGTCTTGCTTTTGTATAAACTGTTCATTTATTGTGTTGCATATGTTACTTCGCGTTGCGTTTGCGTTGTGTTTTTAATGCAGGGTTTGTCAGCTACAGTCCGTCTAATTGTAGATGTCAGATTATCAATCCACTTTTTTTTTTTTTACTTTTTGCCATTTTTTGCCATTCAACGCCCATCGCAGTGGCGAATAATGAACGGTTGAACAATAAAAACAGAGAAGGGGGCACCGCGTAATTCTACATTAAAAAAAAGAAACCAAAATACTCGACAAAAGCTGTACGTTTGTCTAAGTATGTGCGTGATTAGAAAGAGAGACGAGGGAGAGTGGAAGCAAGGGAGTAGAGAAAAAAAAGCATATTTCATATTTGGACACAGTGTGAGATCTTCAAATGTTTTCTTTTTTACTTTTTATTCCATCTATTTTTCTGTTTCTCTCTCTTTCTCACTAACACACACGCATAAAATAGTGTTCAATGAAGCGTAGTATTAGTTAAACCCATACAATGACTGACAACAACAATCAGGCATCATTTTTTAATGAAAGAGAGATTTATGTGTACATATGCAACGCTGACGCACTGGCTCAAATAGAAATATCTATAAAGTTTCGTTAGGTACAAGACCACAACAATTGAGAACTCAAAAAGTTGGAAAATTTTCACAATGGTTTTTTAGACTAGTTTGTTAACCGTTACTCTAAGATACATATCTTAGTGTTCCCTTAATTACACAAAACTACTAAATTTGAAAGAGATCTAGATAAATGTAGCACACAGAAAGAACCAAAAGTATCTGCAGTGACATGCAACATTATCTTGTAATTAATTTGGTCAATAATAGGATTTTATTACAACTGTTTTTGTATATATCGGATTTAACATAAAGGGATTTGTAAAAGTGTTTACATACCCACACTCTTTTTACCGTAAACCTTTGTAGTATACCAATGACGAGTTATTTGGTGAAGATGGTATGAAATGTAAGCAGAAGTTGATATACAAATATCATTCATTTATGCACATACGCACAAATTACAAGGCACATATATTCGCACATATTCAAATATTTTGTAAAGTGATTAAATACTCGATAATCAGTGTGTAAGTATCTAGATAAATGATGATTTTTGCTATTGAGCCACAAATGAATTTGTATTGTTTGAAACAAAAATTAACTGCTTGAAACACCGTTAACAATGATTCAACCAGTTAATTCTTGAATCATCAGGTTCATATGGTCCATGGACTATCTTGTCTTGTGACTACAATCCTTCTTAATTTCCGTGTTTTCTTAATATGATATTTTTAACTGAGCAATAGAACTCTATTGAACACTACTGCTGCGTTAGTGGTACGATTTTTGCAACCCGCTCAAGGTTACTTCTAGATATTTCAGTGGAAAATCCACGAGAAAAATCTAAAGAAAGTATGAAATGAATTGTTAATAATAGTGATAATTATAGCTAATACTTGAATACTAATAAAAACTTTTCTCTCGAGAAACAGATTTCCTTTTCCTTCTGACGGCTGAAAAAAGTTGTTTTATGATAATTAACTGTTCATTGGTTACAAACAATGTTTTAATTAGTAAAACTCACATTATTCTCTTCATTGATTCAGCTACTGATATTGCACATGTGGAAAATGAATAAATACCTTTCGTTTTGTCTATAAAAATCGCTACATAGGAAAAATGTGCAGATTTCTTTCTTTCAAGATAATAATGGTGTGCGTGTCTATGGGCACGATGATGCAAACTTCAATAAACATCTTTCAGAACATTTAGAAAGTAAAGCATAAAAGCTTATAAAGGCGTAAGAGCGAAACTGGTTTTCGCTTTCTGAGCACCTACACAATCACAATTGCATTGGCTGTCATTTAATGCCAAGAAGAAGAAGAAGAAGAAGAAGAAGAAGAAGAAGAAAAAGAAGAAGTATGGCCGTATTTACAAACGACTCTCTCTTGTCGTTAGTTGAGCAGGGGTGGAGAGAATGTGTTTTGAGCCAACTAATCATTGGTTTGTATAAGCAAGACGCCCGAAGGTTATTCTGATGGCCAGCTTCAAGTTTCAGCTGTTTTCTCAAAGACGTTGATGAACCGGACGGTTATTAAAAAAAAAAAGTAAAACAGAACAACACCTCGCCATCCCCGATTTCGCCCTTTCTAGTTATGCTTTGTTTTTAATCTTCCTAGTTAGGCTCATTTTTAGAAAAGAAAAGATATTTTTGCTTGAAAGGGTTACGCATACCTGGGTTGTCGCACGTGGGTTGCATTTGTTTCTCTCAGTTTGAATTTGGGAGGAATATTTGATAGAATATACAGTTATGTCATGGTTTCTTATGTAGTCTCTTCTTTCTTTCTTACTTTTTTCTTTCTTTTTCTTGTGTTCTTTCTTTCGTGTTTGTATCCATGCTTTTTTCTTTTTAATTAATAATTTCTTTTTTTTGTTTACTTATTTGTTATTTGTTTATTAAGGTTTTCTGAGATCTTATATTATCCATGTTATTTTCTATTTTTCCTTTCGTTTCAGTTCTTTCTTTCTTTCTTTCTTTTTTTTCGTTCTCTCTCTTTCTCTTTGCATTTTCAACTTTTTCTGTTTATCGTTTTCCTATTTTCTCTTCTTTTTTTTAAACTCGAGCTCTTTGTTCGTTAGTTTTTTTTCATTACTATTTGTCTTCTTTGTCGGCCTTCCAGACTGTTTTGTATCATTATCTACTTTCACCTTACCTTTTTTCTTCCTGACTCTTTTCTGATATTGAATCATGACTTTATATACCTCAGTGTTCTTGGCCTTCCACGCAACTGATTGTAAAATTCACAGCTGGGCCTCATTGCATACCCTACCTGTCTGTCATCGGCATGACTTGCTAATCGCAATTTTAGCATTTGATGCTCTTTCGCTAGCAACGTTGCTAACGGCATAAGAAAACCAAAGTTTACTATTCAAATAAACATATTCTGCATAAACCGCATCCACACAGGACGTGTTCGCATGCAAAAATATCTATCTATCTATCTATCTATCTATCTATCTATCTATCTATCTATCTATCTATCATATTCTGAAAGTTAGATATGAATCTTAACTATTGCGTTTGAGCAGCAAAACATTTATCCTTTAGTTAGAGTCATATTTCTTTTTTCTTTAACAACGACAGATATTTTGCGATAGAATGGCGTCATACATGTTTTCTAAATGAGCGAACAGATGAAGAAGATAATTCAGAATTACTGAAGAAAAAATCGATGAATTAGTGAAATAAATGTTTAGTGATGGAAATTCTAATATATTATTTGCATCGTCAGGTTTGACCATTAGACACGAAGGTTTTGTCATGTTTACTCTTTTTTATTGTTGTTCTTTGGAGCTTACAGGAATAAAATTATTTACGAAGTAGTAACATAGTAGTCATAGGAGGAAAAGTGAATATGAAGAAGCTAAACATGCACAGTAACCGGTGAATGTAAACTATAGATCGGACGAGTTGAATAATTGACTCAAATTGACGACTAGCCGCGTTTCAATGTTGCTGATTCTATAAAATTGCTCCGATGCTGATGTTATGAATAAATATCAGATTACTGACAAAATACGGTACGTTCGTTTGTTTATCACTTAAATTTGATTAGCTACGAGTACTTTTCGTAACTGTTAAAAGAAATAATGATAGCCTGAAAAATATATATTAGTGTTTTGACAACATTTAATGCCATTTTCCAAAATGTGCATCGCTTAAAATAAAGAAAAGAAATCTTTATATATATATATATATATATAGGTACCTCCACTTTTCAGTATAAATTTTCGATACTTGATTTTAAAATGAAAATTTTAAAATGAAAAAACATTCTTGAAGATTTCATTTTAGATTTAATTCAAAGTTTCATGATTAAATTTATTATTTCCATTAAGTAAAAATTTCTGGTGTATTTCAGATAGAAATTATATAGATTTGAAGTTACATTTAATTTCGATTTCTTAAATTTTCTTAAAAACGGCCATTTTCTTAATCTTAAGAAATTTGTAAACAAACAAAAATTTATCGATTTTAAAAATATTTCAAAAGATTTCTGACACTTTATTTTAGTAAAATTATAAAATTGAAAGTTAAATTCAGCTGATTTAAAAAGATATTACTTACTTATGGCATAAAATGTAATATACAACCAATTATTAACGATTCGTCGTGTTCATCTGATTGAAGGTTTGACGGATTCGTGACTGATTTGGTGATGACAGGTTGTACGCATGCTCACAATCGACAATTTTCATGAATCTAAGTGAAGGGACAAAACTCTTAAATTACGTAACCGTTTCAGAATAATGGCAATTTCAGTCTACCATACATGAAAATAAGGCAAAAATATAATAAATTAAAAATTATTTAAAAAAAAATATTTTGAACTTGTAAATTTCGTTTCCAATTAATTACTATATCACATACCATAAACGTGTCAATACAGAATTTTACACGATTTTATACTATTATAAATTATTATAATTAAAATGTAAAAAAGAAAAAATGAAAACATTCTTTTAAAAATTCATTATTTATCAGAAAAATTTTATTTCTTCAGACAATAATATACTTAATATTACTTATTTACAAAAACAATTAAAAGCTTTTCTAATTAAGTAATGTCATAGTTTTATTGGATTCTTTATTTTTCAATTCAGAGCAGATTTCCAGTTAAATAGTACAAATTTGAAAAAAAATAAATCAGGTAATTTGCAATCTCCAATGACTTCTACTTAAAAAAAAAACAAAAAAACAAAAAAAAAAAACAAAAAAAAAAAAACAAAAACAAATTACATAAACGTGAAGGTTCTGTGCGAAATTTAATGAAATTAAGTGGGGGATAAAACATTTTGAAAAATAATTTTTTTTTCAATATTTTCTAAAAAGAAAAATTTCAAAAGTAATTTCATTTATTTGTGAATAAATTCTGATAATTTCATTATCGGACAATTATGTGATTTGTACAAGAATTTTGAAATTAATGTGTTTTCAACAAAAAAAAAAGCGCAAAAAATCAATGTTAATCTTTTTAGAAGGTGATGACGTAAACAAAACAAGCATTCTAACCAAAATTTTGAACGTGTTAGAAAGGATTAAAAATTTTTTAAAAATAATAAAAAAAATATTTGATCTTTCCTCTTAATATTAATATCAACATTTTGACTATAAAACTTTATTTTCGTTAAGTTTGCATTACGCTATACTGTTTTTCCCGTAAAAAGGTGGGGGTACTTATATATATATATATATATATATATATATATATATATATATATATATATATATATATTCAAAGGATGATGAAAAACGAATTCATTATGAATCTAATTTTTCTCCAGTACTAAAGAGTGAGCCAAGATAACATTCTGGAATTTCTTTTCTCATTATCCCTGCTTCTCCTCCGTAACACTGTCACAGCAAGACTGCTATCTTTTTTCAGATTTATTATTTTGTCAAAAATCATGTTACTAGAAAAAGGTAAAAAAAAAAAAATAAAAAAAATATGGTGTATTTTTGTTATAAGTATCTTTGCTGAGTATTCTTATTAATGTGAATTAAAAATCTTGAAATATACTTGCTTGCTGAAGTAATCCAATTTTAGTTAATTATTTATTCATGTAATTTAATGGGATTTATTTTTATTCTTAAAAAGAAACATAACTTTGTTGGATACTTACGATTCTTATGCTAAGGAAAAATATTAATAAAAACTGATATATTTGATTACGAACTAAATAGTTATACGGCACAATAGATTTTGATATTGTTTTCATCTTCATGTTCAATTCTCTTCATTTTTTGTTTTTGAACAACAATGAGAAATATCATGTTGCTCTAATCTTTCATTAGGGAAGAAGTGTGTCAATCATAATAAATTAACAACCAAACTCTTACATTTTACCGCCAGTTGAATACTAAGGCTTATTAAAAATACAAAACCGCCTTCCTGATGGCATCAGTTCGCTATCCTGATGATACAACCGTTTATTTTTGTCTCAGTAGTAAGTTTGAGCAGTTCGATAAGATCAAATTGACATTTGATCTAAAAGATGATCTACATTTTGTTGTTAAATGCGGCAAGGAATTGCTTGTTAATTTTAATGCCTGCAAAGTGAAACTACTATTTTTACCGTCTATAATCATGACTGATGCTAACCTCCAAGACAGTCACTCATTGAATCTTTTTGGGTTAAGTTTTTTCAGCTGAAATGAAGTGAAAAAATCATTTCGAATAATTTTCTATGTTTGTGGCTAGGAAGGTTAAGATCACTGTGTCATGCTAGAAAATATCTTATATATTTATAAGTCTATCATTCGTCCTTGTTTCGAATATGGTCTGGTGCGCTTTTTATATATTTAAAGAGTTTTGATAAAATCGAAAGAAGAATCTACAAAATTGGTCCTGACCTGGCATCTCGGCACTAGATTGGATATCGGTTCGGAACGAAAAATCAGTGATCAGAGTTCGAATTCCAGTTGAATTACTTGCATTCACTTACGCGCAAATATTAACCTGTTTCTTCTTACCACAATTATGGGTTAAATGGCAGAACAGATTGGTTCTATAGTCTTGGTTGGCAACCAGTTTCCCACAGAAAGTAAATGCAACCTACTGTGCAAAAATATTATGTCAAAAGCGTGTATCACGTATGTCACTTAACTGACTGAGTAGATTAGCGTCAAGGTCTCACCAATTTAAAATTGAATGTCTAGATGTAACCATAAATTTTCTATGCAAACAGCTTCTTCTATCGCACTTCCAGCTTGTGGAACTCTCTCCCGGCTTCTTGCTTTGAAGTCAACTTTGATCTTAAAAATTTAAATGCAATGTCAATCATCCTTTTTGTTTTTTACTTGTTGTCTAACACTATAGTACTCCCGTTGCGTCGAAGTGGTTTTATTGCCTTACTTGGTATGAAGTGGTTTCAGATTTTTTCAGTTCACTGAAATACTATGCCCTTCTCTAAGTTCTGTTATACATGTTTGACTGATGTGACGGGATCAGGCGCAGATAATGGATTTAGTAAACCGAATTCAAATACTGATATTTCTTTTACTTTGTACTAATGTCCTTCGGAATATTATGAATATATTTCTTCAGCTCAAAATGTTTTCATTTTGATAAATCTCTTTGAAAAAAGAAAATATATTCATTCATCTGAGTTACTATTAGTAAGATAACCAGTTTAAGAGAAAGAAAACTATATCTTCACAGGTCATAGGTCAAAGTGAAAAGATATTAATCCACTTTCGTGGGATTATCTTCTCAAACTCTTACCAAATGAGCAAACAACAGAAATTTGGAGGCAAATACTCCTTGGTCGAACTAAAAAATGTTTAGCACCGCATGTATACACACGCACGCACACACACACACATACACACACACACACACGTATGTGCGTGTGTGTGTGAGTGTGTGTGTTTTTCTGTGTGTATCAGTATATATATATATATATATATATGTATATATATAAATGTATATATATTATTATTATTATTAATTATTACGTTAGACCATGCACAGACTACAGACTATTACAAAATTGTATCCCAAAATAGCACAATTTTGTAGTAATTTGTTGTTTGCACATGTCCTAATATAATAATTAATAATAAATATTCATTGCTCTATTTTCATATTGAGCACTGTTTTGAAATAATGTTTTGAACGTTGCAATTATTTACTTCATTCTTATTCATTTGGACATATATATATATTAGATACCTCAACTAAATCGCTAAAAAACAGCATAGTATGACGAAAAAAGGCCGCAAACCTAATAAAAACAAACCTTTTCAATCAAAATGTTTATATTATTTTTAAGAGGAAAGATCAAAGTATTCTTTAATTATTTAAAAAAAAATTTAAATCTCTTCTACACGTTCAAAATGTTGGTAAAAAATCTTTTTTTTTATAATCGTGTCGCCCCAAGCAAGGCATTTTACTGCCACTGTTGTGCAGGGGGTTACATAGGAGGAATGTTATGAGAAGAAGTGAGAGGTTGCAGGGGGCGCCAGGAAGAGAGTAGGAGAAGGAAGAGAATACTGATGAGAGTAGGGTGGGCGAAGAAAAAGCATGAGAGAGAGGATGTAAGTTAGTGAGACAGGGAATGATTATTGATTTTACATGTAAATTCTTGGAGATTATAACTGTCTGGAAAGCAAGTATGCGGAAGGGAATTTCACAGGCGGGAAGTGCGAGAAAAGAATCTGATGGAGTAGATTTTGCTTTTGCAATTTATTGGTTTCACAGTAAAAGGGTGGGACCTAGTTGCTAATCTTGTGGCTCGAGGAAATTTATGTATAGGGGGCACCAGTGAGCTAAGTTTATCGGAGCAGAAGCCGTGAAAGTATTTGTAGAAGAGACACAGGGAAGCCACACTGCGTCGGTGAGAAAGGGACTATATCTTAGCTGCTAAGTCGGGATCGATCACATTACATATTCCTGGTTGGATTCAGTCAAGGACACCTAAGTGGATAGCAGGAGCACCCTTCCAGATATGGCAGTAATATTCAATGCACGGGCGGATGGTAGATTTGTATATATGCAGGATTGTGTCGGACGGGAAATACTTCCTGGCCCTACACAGGGAACCGACTTTCTTAAAAGCGGATTTAGCTATGGATTCTATAGAGTTATTCCACTTGAGGTCTGATGTGAGAGTCTATCCGAGGAGACGCAGTGTTTTACTTTCAGGTAGAGAAGCCTGATCCATGTTAATGGGCGTGAGGAACGATTGTCTGTGGTGGTTATTAGATAGCAACTTCGTTTTGGAAGCATTAAATTTAACGAGCCATTTCTTACAGTTCATCACGGATTGGAGGTCCTTTTCAAGCTCGGCAGCGAGGTTTGCTTTGTCAGCCTCGGCAGATTTTTGATTGAGACGAGAGTAAGCCGTAGTGTCGTCAGCATATATGCCCACCTGGGATCTTATTACATCAGGGAGATCGTTAATATAGATAAGGAAAAGCGTAGGACCTAGAATAGAACCTTGAAGGACACCCGCATTCATGTGATAGTATTGGGAGGCTTGTCCGTTCAATAAACCCTCATTGTACGGTTTGAAAGGAAGGACTGGATTAGGTCAAACAATTGTCCAGTTATCCGTGCAGCTTTTATAGAAGGCCAGCATGCCAGACTCTGTCAAACGCTTTGGAGATGTCTAGGAATTATTTTGGAAACCACCGAGGGAGTAATTAGTATGTCAGTCAGTTAGGCCTGTGTTCGGAGAGGAAAGTCTGGTACAGATACTCCAGACGAGTCCAGTGTCGAGTTAGTGAAGAACCTGCGAGCGAAGCACTCAGCCTTGTCTGTTGAAGAGGTGAGGACCTCAAATTCGTTGATTAGAGGGGGGTTAAGGGTTTTACTGCTGTTCAGCACGCTTTTACAAAGCCTCGAGTATACTTTGAAGCCGACCTTACGGGATGCTATGCGTTGCTTCATTCTAACTGGAAACATCAGCTTGGCTCTTTAAGAACCTTCTTGCATTCATTGCGAGCCGAGGCAAAAAAGGCGCCTGTTATGGTCTGACGCGTGACTTCGGTAAAGCCGAAAGAAGTGATTTCGGTGGGTGATGACAGCTGAGCAGGCAGGGGAGAAGTAGGGGGATGAGTGGGATTTAAGTCTCAACTTTCTGGCAGGAATGAAAGCATCGATACCAGCCTTAACCCAAGAGGAGATCTTAGCCGCACAGTCTTCAACAGGAAGGCTAAATACTTTATTCCAAGGGACGTCACTCAGGAAATCACGGAACGAGTCCCAATCGTCTTTTTGGTAGCAGTAAGATATTCTGCTGGTCTGGGGTTCTTGGGTGGGGTGGAGGCGAAAGGAGATATTAACGGAAACTAACGAATGATCAGAGTTTCCGGGAGGGCAGAGTTGCTTGACATTGCAAGAGACAAGGGTGGAGGTAAAGCACAGATCTAATAGTGAGTCGTGTCTGTTAGGGTTATTACAAAAACGCGTGGGGAACTCCACCACCTGCTTAAGGGACTGAGTGCTAGAAAAATTCATGGTGTGTACACCAGCAAGATCTGTGACGGAGTTGTCTAGCCACTCAGCATGATGGGCGTTAAAGACGCCAAACACAAATATATGGACAGACGGATGGGAGGAAACGACCTTGTCGATATTGCTGGAGATTCTGTCAAGAACGGAGCAGTCGAGAGAAAAAAGAGATAGCTTACTGAGCTTAGAAGGGAGAGACGGAAAGACATATAAGAATAATGTGAGGATTCAAGAGAAATCATCCTAGCTGGAGTCCTTTCTGAAGAGGGGAAGGTAACCAGGGTTAGAGAAGTCAGAAGAGGGAATTGAGGAGGTTGAGATTAGTCTTACAAAGAGCTAGAATGTCAGGGGATGGAGAAAAGATGGAGAAAAGATTTAACACTACTGAAATTGGTTCGGATACCGCGGATTTTAGCAAAGGTGATCTTAAGAGGCTTAGATGACTTTAATTTGCCTGGTTCAGTTTTTTTTAGCGGAAATATGGATATTCATGTTTAATGCTGTTGTTGTAGAGAGACCTCGAGTAGAGGAGGCAAACGGTCATTAGCTGCGGCATGCACTGGAAGGGAACTGGCGCGGGCTGCAGCAAAATGTGGCCTCGGGGTTGCCCACCGAAATCGCCTCCAGAGACACCTATCCATGTGCGACATGGCACTGTAAGAACCCCGATATTATGAAACCGTTGATCAGAGCGTCCGCTCTTGACGCTAAGCAAGAGGTAGGGCTCCTAACTAGCAGTCGGAAGCAGCAACCAGAAAACTGCCAACCCTCACAATGAAGAGACGTTGCCACCGATTACACACAACGCAGGAAAATTGCAGAAGAACCTTTACCGAGGTCTGAAAAGAAAAGGAGAGCCGGAGACCACTTCCTGAACAGGGATCAAGGGATGAGCCTCTACGCCTGTTCAATGGACGTGGGTGGAGTGTAAACCTGTCTATCTCCTCCAATTAAAAAAAAAGTAAAAGTTTCATTTAGTTAAAGTTCAAACTATCTGCAACCAAAATTTCTGACAAGTTAATTTTTGTAAATAGCAGAACATTCAATTAAAAAAAATTGATGGATTTTAATAAAACTTTGAATTCTTGTTCACAAATAAATTATTTTTTAAAATTATTATTTTTATAAAACCTTAGTAAAAAAATATATTGTTTTACATCTGTTACCCGCTTCCACATAAATTCATGAAATTTTAAGAAATTAAATTTTGTTTGGAAAATTGGTTTTATTAGTTAAATGCAGTACTCATTGGGGAATGAAAATTATTTTTGTGAAAATGTTTTCCTCTATTACTGAAAATCTGCTCCTAATAGAAAAATAAAGAATGGCATTATTTAATTTGATAAGATTTTAATTGTTTGAAGAAATAATATAAATTATAGTCTAAAGAAAAATTATTTATATATAATGAAATTTTAAAAGAATTGTTTTCATTTCTTATTTTAGTTATAATAATTTATAACGTTTCAAAAATATTTTAAAAAGACTTCAAAGATTTGTTGGGGTTAGTTTATAAAATTATTAAGCGAAGTTTATATTTACTAATCGAAAATTAAAAAGCTTGATACAAATCCTTTTGCCTCACTATTTTAAAAATAATTAAAGATTTTTTGGTGTATTTGATGTTTTGTTTATGATAATTTCTATGTGTAAATTATAAGGTCATGTGTGTCAGAGTTTCTTCTCATTACCGGAAAAAAATTATACAATTATATCCCTTGTGATCGCCATAGACTTTAATCCTATCTTATCTGGTATCCATAAAGCTGTCAACACATACGGTGGAAAGGTCAGAAGGTTGAACTCTGTGTTTAAGAAATAGTTTTATTCTAAATTTCATGCAATAAATAAGTAATACTTGTGTAAATCAGACAAATTTAACATTAAATTTGCTAATTTTTCAAAAATAATGTGTCACAGATGTATATTTGAATTTTACAAGATTTTAAAACCTAGAATTAAGTTTTGTTTACAAATGTGTCGATCGCTCAAAAATGGCCGAAAAATTGAAATATTAAAAAAAATCTCAAAATTTTAGATTCTAATGAATATAATTTCTGTTTGAAATATACTAGAATATTTTGCTTTTTGGAAATAGTAAATTTAATCATTTAGCTTTCAATTAAAACTAAAAGAAAATAGCTTTCAATTAAAACTTAAAAAAAATTTCAAGAAAACTTTTTGATTTTTAAAAATTCAACTTAAATGTTGGTTATCAAAAATGAGTGGAGGTACCTTATATATATATATATATATATATATATATATATATATATACTGGTTTACTATATATATATATATTTATAAATCTATCATCTGCGTACAGGCCTTTTTCACTGTATCACAGCTCATCAGTGCAGCTACGACCGAAATCCGACTGATTTATCAGCAGCCGGAGATTCATACATATTTGTTTACTCACTGTAATAAAAACTTTTTTCTATGACACTAAAAGCATTACAAAGTGGCGATTGTGGAACTCTGAAAGTAGTGGGGACAGTTAAGGGCCAAGATTTTTCTGAGGACGTGAGCAAACTCAAGCAGTGTTTTCAGTTACATGTACACCACTTAGGAATGAGTTTGAGTACCAGTATGTTACTTCATCAAATTAAATGGAATGATTTTACATTCATAGTAGTGGAGTTCTAATCTATTCTTGCCCTCTTTTTCACTCTCTGCATACTTTCAAAGCCTAGAAATTAGTGTCTGGGAATTTGATACCGATTTTTTTAGAAGATTGGAGACAGTTACTGACCAATTCACTCACTTGGCCATAAATCACTGATTGCATATCTATCTCAACATATCAAGTTGGGGGACATTATTTCGAATTAACGATTGCTTCAGATATGAAAATATGATTATTAAGTCTCTTTCCCTCCCTAACAAGATTCCTATTTCTATCTATCTGGTAGCTTTATTTTGTTTGTTTTTCTTTCAAACTGGTCTCGGTATGTATTCTTAAAAAGCTAAATGAAAAAGAAAACGTAAAGAGAAAAGTGCTGAATTTCAAATCTTATGAAAATTAGAGACTAATCTGTTTCATAAATTTTTGAAACTTACAAAATAAGGGCTACCAAGGTGCCAGCTAAAATGAGGGAGGTTGGTTCCCCTGCTGATACCTCCCATAGAACCAACACTGGTATTACAGTTTCTGATAATGACCGAGATGGTCGGAATAACAAAAACACAAACTTCAAACAGTTACGTCGGAAAAATAATGCAAACATATAATAATCCACTAATCTGATATATTTATTACAAAACAAGACAAAACAAAACATTGTTTATATGTTAATATTTTCTACAAGTAGTCATTATTGATGCATGAGCGCAAAAATACCCTTCTCTAAAAATGTGATTTCAAAACACTGTTGCATCTCTGCAAGGTCCGCTTGTGGAAACACTTTTCGGATAAGTGCTGTTTGAAGGATCCAAACAAATCATAATCTTAAGAATACAAGTCAAGACTATGTAGTGGATATGACAAAATATCAAAACTATACCCAGCCACAGGTTGGCTGTGTTTGGTATGATGTTATCGAGAACCAGAATGTTTTCATTACTGAAGCGCCCTGATGCATTTTGACAAAAAGCTTCCCCAGGACTGTTTAGAGGTACACAGTATAAGGCCATGTTCCGTTTGTGACCATGCAGCATGAAGTTCACAAGCAGCAGACATTTGCTTTCCAAACGGATTTGCTACCAAATTTCTTCTCTGATTGCTGATATTAAATTTGGAGAATCAGTCATGATGGCCGTTTCCAGGTCATGGTATCAAATTTTGTTTAGAAAAGAACTTATGTGTGTGTGGAAATAATTAAAAGTTCAAGAAAAGTGGGTAGGACCAAGAACACGGAAACTTTTCAGCATCCCATCGCAAATATCACTTCATTATGATATTTTAAAATTCATTCCAATTTCTTTTGATGAAAAAATTTATAGGCTTTCCTTCTCTTCTTTTGTCCTCTTTCATTGTTTTTTTTTTTACTATTACAAAACATGTAAGGGTAACAGTATTTGGTAGCACCAAGGTCAGAAATGCAAATTTTTATTTTATTCATGCTGATTTCGAAGCAATAGAAAAGAAAATGTTGAAAAAGAAAGATGATAAGAAATGTACTGATCATAAATTAATTTAATTCTGTCAGAGATAATCAATTTTTATAATGAATGGGCGTTTCCTTAATTCTACAGGAAAATTGTAATGACATTTCCTATTTTGTTTGAAAAGAAAATGCTTTTTATAACAGTATTAATATTACCTTAGATTATTGCTGAACTCGAGATTCAATTTAACAAAACCAGTCAGAATGCAAGAGCTGATTTCCTGAGTGTTAACAAACACACAGGTAATGATTTATGTGAATACATCACATTTCAACAATTGTTATGATAGATATACATTGAGCTGAACGAGTTTAGCCACAAAGTTATATATATTGCGGAACAGCAGATGAATCGAATTCACGCTCAGTGGCTTGCGAACACTGCATATTAAATGTTTCCCTACTAGCGTTGGTTTCGATTTCAGTCTAATCAGCATTGATATTGTCATATTTTAATTTATCTTGAAAGAATTCTAGAAGGTTATTATATTTAGTTTTTGAGTGTTAGTTAATTAAGATAGCGGGTTGATTAATTGTGCAACAACAACAAATAAAATAAAATAATAGTAATAATAATCAATATTCAATACCGAAAGAAGGCAGTAAATACAAACAAGATGAACATTTAGTAGATTCTGTAGAAAATCAAAATAGAACCCAAGAACCAACTGTTGCAGCAAAAATATGAAAAAGAAATTCAAGGTTAAAGCTCTTGAAAAGATGAAACACTGGCAAGACACACCTCTGCAAGGTCAATATTCAGAACGGGCTAATAAGCCCGATCTTGATAAAGTTAATGCTCATCGATGGTTACGAATGTCTTGATTAAAGTCTGAAAATGAAGGTTTTATTCTTGCAGCACAAGACCAGAGTCTTTCACTAAGAACTTTCTGGCAAATATCTTACATAATAATGTGGATCCAAAATGCAGGTTCTGTGACAAATACCAGGAAACAATAGACCAACTAATCTCAGGATGTTCTGTACTTGCCCCAAATGAATATAAAAATCATTGTGATAGAGGGAGCGATATTTACACTAGACAATGTGCAAACACTCTAGAAAAAATATGTAAACAAACACTGGTATGAACATCACCTAACACCGGTTACAGAAATAGAAATGTCACCATTGTATAGCATTACATTACCTAAATAGACAAGAAAATTGAAGCAAATAGGCTTGACATTATTATCAAAAACTAAAAAGAAAAACTTGCCTCCAAATTGATATGGCATGTCTAGCGGATTGTAACATAGCAACCAAGGAATTTGAAAAACTATTAAAATATAAAGACATAAAAATTGAAATAGAAAAAAATGTAGAAACTGAAAACAAAAATAGGGCCAGTGATAGTAGGTGCACTTGGAATGAGAAAAATGGACCAAACAACACATAGACATAATCCCTTTAAACTCTAGCTTAAAGAGATATAAAAAAATTGTCTTGGTAAGTACAGCTCACACACTAAGGAGAAGTTTGTCTATGTAACGCTAGTGATGTTATGGGAGATAGAAAATGTATCCATAACACACCACGACCTGCCATAGGTCTTTCCGCAGACTTGGTATGTAATAATAATAATAATAATAATAATAATAATAATAATAATAATAATAATAATAATAATCCAAATATTATATGATATGGCTTGTCTAGCGGATTGTAACATAGCAACCAAGGAATTTGAAAAACTATTAAAATATAAAGACATAAAAATGATGAAAAATGACATAATAATAATCTAAATATTATTATTATAAAACGTAGTTTCATAATAAAATTTTCAATTTAGATAATAATAATAACAATAAGAATAATAAGAATAATATTAATAAGCTATTTTTTACTAGTGATTTGAGAAAGCAGTTGTATGCAGTTGACATTTTAGATATTTCTGAACGGGTTTAACGTCATACATGGTATCCGTATGAAAATCTAGATTTAACGATGCTATTTCAGAAGATGACTCGAATCGTACATCCCATACTTAAAGTAAGTAAGATACAAATACTTGAGGTCGATGTGATCCGTCTTTCACTCAGACACACGGTCCTGGTTATGACGGTAAAATGCATCCGGCAGCAAGGCCTCGGATTGGAAGGTTGTGGAAGCATGGGACCACCGCTTAATTGCTGTTGTTCCAAGTTCCACTCTGACCCGGACTGGTAGCACCTATTAGGGTCCCAGCTATGGGTAAATAGTTAACCAGCCGAACTATGAAAGTATATAAATACACTTTTAAAGAAATATATACATAAAAATAAAGGTTTATAGAATAAAATAAACATTTTTGAAGGAAAATATTACCAACAATACATGTTTGAAGAAAAAAATTATTACCATAACACATTTTTTGAAGGAAAAAAATATTGCCATAATAAATTTTTGAAGGAAAAAAATTATTATCAGTAATACATTTTTGAATACAAAATTAGAAGACATCTTCAGTTTTCTAAAATAAAAAAAAAATCATCAAAATGTGACAAATTCAACCTTCTCACTACAAACGAACATTAAAAAATACCTTAAAACCCTACCTTTTTGGTATTAAATAACCCACAGAGGTTGATATGCCGTTAAATAAAAGTCAAACTCATACTTAAACACACAACAAACAACCCGTAATAAACACATATCGACACAATCCCCGCAAGAGCAACTAAAAATATGATACGCGAATATACATGTACGTCAACGTCTCACAACTAGCTTTAGGAAATGAACAGTAACACTTATTCTTTTATGTACCACGTTCCTTCAGGATGTAGCTGAACATGGTCCTCCACATCTTCCTGTCCCTTGTAGCTTTTAATACGTTTGGCCTTTCTGTTATATCTCCCAAACTTTGTTCTACCATCCAAGTGCTGAAACCCATTAATAATGTCACGCACTGCTTTACATGCCCCTCTTTTCCCCTCTCCGCCCATTAAGTATCAGATTCTTCAAGCCTTGATTCTTTATTATGTGTTCCAAAACTTTCAACTGCTTCTTCCTGATGTTAAGTATAATTTTCTTTTTTGTTTCCATTCTGTCCAAAACTTTATCATTGCTAACATGTTCGTCCCATGGCATCTTCAGCATTCTTGTGTAGAACCACATTTCTGTTGCTTCAAGTCTCTTCTTCCTCTTTGAGGAGATTGTCCAGCATTCGTTGCCACACAGAAGAACAGATATCACATTACAGTTCAGTACTCTTTTCTTTGCTTCCAACGAAATTTTCCTGTTTCTTAATACTCTGCTTAGATTTTGGAATGCGTCTCCCAGATATTTAAATTTCTGTATTTTCTTGCTTTTAGTATCCCCGACCTGTAATTTGCATTTTGAGCTCCTTTTTTTGCTGATGACCAGTCTTCTTGTAGTTTCTGTTTAGTCGTTCTCGCTTTCTTTCTTTCACTACATTCTGTGTGAGGTTTTGTAGTTTTATAGATTTCTCTCCGTGTCTACTATCAGCGCTATGTTATATGCATATCTTATATTTTTAAGATTATGAATTCTGGCAGGATTTCTAGTACTCTCAGAATTGCCTCGCTGTATAGGTTGACTAAAACCGGTAATAAGACACATCTTTGTCTTAGACTCTTTTCTATTTTTGTATATTTGCTGAACTCATTTCTTGTCCATATGCAGGCAGATTGCTGCTAGTATAGATTCTTTATTATTCTTATGTTTTTCCCAAATATGTCAACGTTAATGAGCAGCTCTAACAGATCATTGTGATGTACTTTATCGAACGCTTTTACGTAGTCGATAAATCACAGGTATACGTCCTTCTGCATTTGTATTGCTGTTTTTGATAGCATTCTGAACATAGATATCGCGTTTCTTGTTCCAATGTCTTTGATGAAACTCGCACTGTTCTTGTCCTATCTCTGGCCTGATTCTCCCACATGCCTTATTCGTCAGCATTCAGACAATGAGTTTTGTTATGTGGCTCATTAAGCTGACTGTTCGGTGAATTCATTTGCACCTCGTTTCTTAGGCAGTGCCATGAAAACAGATCTGCTTATGTCTTCCGGTTTATAACCATTGTAAATAAATTTAATTTATTATTTATGTAAACTTGTCTATGTTGAAATCGACTAAGGCTGTCAGCATCTTTATTACAATTCCGGCTAGTCCTGCTGCCCTGTTATTATTCAATTTGGCCAGTTCAGCTTCAACTTCGGTTTTTAATATTTCTGGTATTTCTGTGCATTACCGGTTGTTCTCTTTCGACGTAGAAGAAATCTCCGACATATACGTTTCATCGCTGAAGCACTCGTTCTTTCTTTCTCCAATATGTGTGTTCTGTCCTTAGATTTTATGCATTCTGTTGATGAGCATGTCTTTTGTTCTATTAGTTCTCTTATATTTTTATGCAAAACTCCTTAACATGTGATACTCAATCTTTCTTTCTCTGCGCATTTTTCGTTAAATCATTCAATTTTAAGCCTGCCTGAATTTGTTCCTTATTTTCTTGTGTAGTTTTCTGTATTCTGTTCCATCTTTTGCCATTGTTTTCTCTCTTTTTTGCATCATGTATAGAATCTCATTTGTGATCCATTTGTTTCTCTTTCTACGTCCATTTTTCTTTTGGAGTGAAGTCAGTAAAGCTTCTCTTAGTATGTTCCATTTCGTTCAGGAGTTTGTTGTATTGCAATTTGTTTGCTGCGTAAGGCTTGTTCACTTTCCGTAGTTTTATTCTTAGTTTACATATAAATGGGAAGTGGTCGCTTCCGCAGTTGGCACTTGGATAGGTTTTGCAATGAACAACTGCATTCTTGAATCTCTTGTTAACAGTTATATAGTTTTAGTTTCCCCTTCTAGGCTTCTCAATGTCTATAATCGACTTGGATGTTCTAGTAACCAGGTGTTTTTTATTACCTGGTCACTCTCTGCTTGTCCGTTGTGGATTTCTAGTTTAAATCTGCCAGTTATTCCCCTTCTCCCACTTACTTACATTGGAATTCAGGTCTCCCATCATAATTACAATTTCACTGAGCCTTGGCGATGTCTAGCATGGAGTAGAATGATTCGATTTCTTCTTCTGTACTTTGTGTTGTCGATGCATTCACGATTATAATAGGTATGTTTCAAAGATTTCGTTTCAGTTAAACTACAAGGATTTTTTTCAGATAACTGTCAGTATCCTAAAACGCATATCTTCATGCCTTGATCTAGTTTAAATCCAATTCCTTCTAATTTTTCTTTCCTTCTGCATATATAATCCTGTGGAAATCACTGATAAAATCTTCGTTGTTTGGTTACCTAGTTTCACATACACCTAAAATGTCTGCATTTAACCTACTCATACTTTGTTTTATTTTTTCCAGCTGGCCACAGTTGTTTGGCGTTCCATGTCATGATAATTATTCTTTGTCTAATGCGAACAGTCGTTGGATAACTGCCTGGTGAAACCTGTTGCTCATGTCACTCCTTTCAGGACAAGGGATCATTTGCGAGGAATTTTATACCCTTTATTCAGTTTATGCTAACAGTCGCTGAATGATGGTCAGGTGACACCTGTTGCGCATGTCTCTCCTTTCCAGGCGGAAGATCAGTTACGAGAAATTTATATATATATATATATATATATATAATTATTATTATTGTTATAATGATAGCATACTGCAACTCAAAAGCTATTAAGTTTAGGTGTTCAATACCTCATCATCATGCAGCATTGTGTATTGAACACTGAGACTTAATAGCTTTTGAGTTGCAGTATGCTATTATTATAACAACAATAATAACTATATATCTATAAGTGCTCTACTTCTGTATTGACTATATTTTAAAAAATTCATTATTATATCTATATCTATATCTAAATCTCTCTCTCTCAATATATATATATATGACAGAAGTAGTAGGGGGATTTGAACAATTATTAAATAATTTATCGAGCTTTTTATTCGACCTCAACAGAATGCAGAAAACACTGGACGGCCGTTTCGTCCTATATTTGGGACTCTTCAGCAGTGCGCATCCACATCAGCTTAATAACCAAAACTGTCTG
>JBBBDQ010029819.1:60000-152500 GCA_037127315.1 Ascarosepion bandense | reverse complement strand
AGATCTATGGTAATTCCAATGTTTTTAGTTCAGTTAGAGATTAGCAATCACTGTGTAAAGGTGTTACCATGCCTAAAGCAAGCAAACTTACCGAAGTTGCGCGCTCTCGAATTCTCGAATTCCATCAGCAAGGTTTGTCACAGCGGGCGATCGCAGCTAAGGTAAATCGCAGTAAAACTGTGAGAATTATGTAAAAGCAAAATCCTCTGGTAGGCCCCCAAAAATTTCTCCTGCATTGAGTAGGAGAATAAGACGGGTTATGAAAGACGAGGGACTTTCTTGTAGTCAAATTAAGGCAGTCACAGAAGCTGATTGCAGTCTCGTAAACCATCAGACGACAGTTACGACAAAAAGGCATGGTAAATAAAAAGCGTAAACAAATGTCTGTTAATATTTCCGTTTCAAAAAAGATTTTTTCGATAGTTCTTGCTTAAATGTACAATTTTTTTGCAATTTGATTCTTTCACCTTGTTTAATTCTCCCTTGACCACAAAATTTTACCTACCCACACCAACCCGCATTATTATCCTCTGTAATAAAAAGGGTTAGTTAGACTTATACTAAGTAATTATATACTATTTATATATTCTCTCCCATTACCCTACTTATTTCATTTACAATTCACTATTGTCAATCCGGGACTGGTGATTCCCCAAATCGTGAACTTAACCTCCTCACTATTTCAACATTTAGTGTATAAAAAAGAAAAAAAATCCCACCTATATCCTTTATTTTATTTATTTATTTGTTTGTTTGTTTATTTTTTCAATTAGAGTAGATAAGCTCTACAATCTCCCGGTTCACTATCCATTCCCTTCTATTGATCAGGAGAAGAGGCTCATTCCTTGATCCCTGTTCAGGAAGGGGTTCCCGGCTCACTCTTTTTTTCTCTCTTTAGGCCTCAGTAGTGAAGGTTTCACTATTTTATTATGATGTGGGTGGACGGTGGCAACGACTCTTCATAGTGAAGTTACCGGGTTGGTAATTTTCTGGTTGCTGCTTCTGAGTGCTAGTTAGGAGCACTAACTGTGGCGTAACTTCTTGAGCGGCTGCTCTGATCAACAGTTGCATAATTTCAAGTTTTTTCTAGTGTCATGACGCGCATGAATTGATGTCCCTGCAAGTTTCCTTGTTGGGTGGCCTTGAAGCCACACTAGGCTGCAGTCTGCGCCAGTCTCCTTCCTACACTTATCGTAGATTATGACCGTCTGCTACCACTACTCGAGGCCTCTCGTTACCAAAAATAACAAAATGAATACTCACAAGTACTAATACAATGCTAAACCAGCCTCACAAAAATCACCTAAATGCCTCAAAATGTCTTCACTAACATCCGTGGTATGCGTACCAACTTTTGCAGTGTGGAATCTTTTCTCCACAAAAGATCCCCAGACATCCTAGCTCTCTGTGAAACTAATCTGAACCTCACAATCCTCTCCTCTAATTTCTCAATCACAGATTACCTTCCTTTCTATATGAAGGACCCCGGCATCCATATGCATGTCCTGGGAGTTTATGTCAGCAAACATTTTCTACTGGCCACACATGTCTCTGTCTCACTCTAATAAACTCAGCTGTCTTTTCTTTCTCTACCGCTCCTCTTCCTCCCCAAACTGTTTTTTATAGTATCCCAGTATCTCGGATAACATCGATAAGGCCATTGCCTCTCATCCCTTCGCCTACATATTGGGTTCTAGGATTTTAATGTCCATCATGCTTAGTAGCTGAAAACTGATCTTGCTGGCATCAACACCGTGAACTTTGAAATCACCCAATTTCTCACGCAAGTGGTGGACTTCCCTACAAGTTTCCCCAGTATGCTTGAAAGACAAGCTTCTCTGCTAGATCTATGCTTCAACTCTATAACTGACTATACCTGCCATGCCATGCAGCTTTGCCTTTTTAACAACTCTGATCATGCTGTGGTTTCTTTTAATAACTCTCTCCACTCCCCTTCCCCCAGAAACTTCCGACCAGTAGTATCTCTTATTGCTATCAAAGGGCAGACTGGAAGGCACTCCGAGATTTTCTGTGCGACGTCGTTTGAAAAAAAAGTGTTTAGTCTTCCCGTTGAAGATTGCATCTCTGAGGATTCCTCGTGGGTGAAGGCTGGCCTCGAAGTTTTCATCCCAGCCAAGAAGTTCCATCTTAAACCCCATTCGCACCCCTGGTTTTCCTTTGCTTGCACAGTTGCCATAGCCCACAGGAATTATTTTTTCCAGTTTTATCGGAGCCATGCATTTGACCATAGTAGGCGTCGTTTTGCCTCTGTTCGTAATGAGTGTAAGAGGATCCTCAATGTTGTTATGCGATTGTTTGATGACAGAATGAAGCAGTTTATAGCAGTCCGCAAGTTCGGGTCCAAAGGCTACTTCCGGCTCTGCAAGAGTGTGTTGAACAGCAGAAAACCTGCCACCCTTCCTTTAATCAATATATATGTGGTTCTCACAGCTACAGACTGAGTGCTTTGCTCGCAGATTCCCCTCCAATTACTCACTTAATTCGTCTGAAGTATCCGCACCCAACACCCCATTTAGAACTGAGGCTCAATTGAGCAACGTTTTCATTACCCACTCTCTGGTTTCCAACATAATTTAAAAGTTTATCTCCATAGGATGAGCGAAGGTGACGGAATCCCAGTCATCGTCTTAAAGAAATGCGCCCCTGAACTCTCCTCTGTCCTCTCCAAACACTACAGCTACTGCCTCTCTGCTTTTTGCTTTTTTTTGCTTCTGTAGTTACTGTTTTTAAGAATTCGTGAGAACCCTCAGTTCTCTCCAAGTATATTGTCTTATCAGCCTCCTACTGATTTTTGACAAAGTCTTCCGAGCCATCATCAATGCTGAAATGGTTCAACATCTCATAATCCATTGCCTATCCTCCGACAGACAGTATGGCTTCCGCTTCGTCAGTTCTACCGCTGACATGCTAACGACCATCTCTGAGTACATATACCAAGCTCTCGATATGAACGGCAAAGCTCGGGGTGTTGCCCAGAATATCTCTAAAACATTTGACAGAGTATGGCATTCTGGCCTTCTGCGCAAACTACAGAGCTACGGTATATCTGGACGCTTGTTTGACTTAATCAAACACGGGTGTCTCAAGGCTCTATCCTAGGTCCTAAGTTTTTTCTGATTTTTTTCTGATCTCCCTAATGTAATCAGATCTCAAGTAGGAACCTGCCCTGACAACACCACCATTTATTCTCCCCTCGTTAAGAACTCTGCCGATGGTGACAAAACAAACCTTGCTGCTACTCTCGAAAAGAACCTCTAGTTAGTGGTAGACTTGAGTAAGAAATAGTTCGTAAATCATAATGCTTCCAAGACGAAGCTGCTATCCATTCATCACCATACACAATCTTTCCTACCCGCCATCAGCATGGAATACGCTAGTCTCCCTGAAAGCAATACATTTCACCTCCTCGGTCTCATTTTCTCAACTGAACGACTACATTGAATTAATAGCTAAATCTACATCTAGGAAGGTCGGGCCAGGATGTTTTTCTCTTCTAAACCAAACACGCGCATATACAAATCTACCATCCGCCATGCATTGAATGCTGCTGTCATATCTGGTCGGGTGCCTCTGCTATTCATCTTGGGGTTCTCGACAAAATTCAAAGTAGAATCTGCAATTCTACAATGCGATTTGACTTCAGTCTCTCTCTTTCTCTCTCTCTCACCGACGAGATGTGACTTTTCTCCGTCTTTTCAACAAATACTTTCACGGATTCTGCTCTGACGAGCCTAGCTTCTTAGTGCACCCCTCTGCACGAATTTACTCGAGCTACTAGACTAGCATCAAGGTTCACCCTTTTACAGTGAAAATATTAAAGTGTAACCGCAACTTCTACTAAATCAGCTTCTTTTCTTGCATTTCCACACCCGTGGAACTCCCTTGCGTGTTCCTGCTTCCTTGATAGCTACAATCTCCAAGTGTTTAAATGCAACGTCAGCTGTCACCTCTTATCTCCTTGACTCCCATCCTTTACAATTTCCTTCCACGTAGCTCTCTTCACACCAGTGTTTCCGTCCTTCTTTTACCCATTCTTTGACACCTACTGTGACCTGTTTTCCTTTTACTTTACTCTCCTATTATATAGCCCCCTGCGCACCAGTAGCTGTTCTGCCTTACTTGGAGTGAGACGATTATAAAAAAATTCTTTAGTCACCTAAAGTCTTTTTTTTTTAATTCTTACAAAAGGTGTTTGATTTTAAAATTATAAAATGTTGTCGCTAATTAAATGTTACTATTATTGCTAATCTGATACTTAATCAAGTGTTAAAAAAATCATTGTTCAATAGTATTTAATAATATATTATCTAAATTTACGACGAGTTCAGATAAAGAAAAAAATTAAACTAGAAGACCATATAATTCAAAAATAAAAATAATAATTTTCATAATAAAGTCAAAATAATTTATACGTAACTTACAAAGTATATGCAATATCTTTAAGGTATACCATGGGACCGTGTTGATTAAATTTTCTCGCTATACTAAAAATTCATGCCTTACTAATATGAACGTAGTAAATAACTAATCAGACATATATATATATATATATATATATATATATATATAGTCATCCGTAGACAGATCTGTTTCGCTGTATCACAGCTCATCAGTACGGGTCGACAGCCGATTGTCTTTTACCCAGGATTGAAACCCGACCGAATTGGCGTCATTCGGCGATTCTACATCTGAGCTATGGCACTCGGTAGAAGGAGGCAGACCTTTTAGCGTGTATATTATCATTATACATGCCCAATTGCTGAGAGTGTTCTAATTAATTGTTGCATGAACGATGCGTAGATATATATATATATATATATATATATATATATATATATATATGAAACATTGCTTGTATATCCATTTCTGAACATGTGTAAGTATCCGTCTCCTGTAAGTCCACACGCATTCATATTTCTTTATGATTGTTTTGATATCTTGTAATCCTTAGGCATGATTTCATGCTTAAAAAGAATTCACCATCTCTTGTTGAATTTTCATTCACTTAATGTCATGAATTAAAGAGATTTTTAGTTTTCACTTCGCATATTCGTCAATGATTTATTACCCTACACACTACTGTTAGTTGCAAGATTACAAAAAACATCCAGTCTTTAAACAGAAAAAAACACTCACACCATATATGGGTGTATGAATATGTTTTGTGTGTGTTGATATGTGTTTGAGAGAGAGGGAAAGAGATAGAGAGGAGGGAAGAGATCTTTTGAGAGAGTCAAACTAATGAATATATATATATATATATATATATATATATATATATATATATATATATATATAATGTTTAATTGTGACAATATTTAACTTCAAGGTTGTTACTTTTCACCGGTTGTTGCTGGTAATATGTATTCTGTCAAGCAGGTATTTTATCGTAAAGTGCTCAATATCAGAGTGTAGATAGAGTGTTGATAGATACAGAGAGTTTGTTTAATTAATAGGGCGTATTTATGCTGACTTCAGTTTCGTGAGGACACCGCTCTAATGTTCTCACTCGTCAGTACTGTCTGTCGTTAAGTTAAGTTTTTTTTTGTTTATTTAGAATATGGTATAATATTATGGGAGTAGTCTTGTTTTAGTTATTCTTTTTCTTCTTGTTTATGGTTGGCTATTTTTTATTTTCCTTTTTTATTGTATAGTTATTCGATTTATTTTTATTTTTTAGTGTATGTGTGAATGGGTGTTTATTTATTTGGAGTGAATCCTTTTGTTTTGTTGACCCCTCTTTAACTTTTTTCTTAGTGCGTCAGTATATTTTGCGCTTAACGGTTTAATTTTTCTAGGTCATAGTTGAGTTTAGTGTATTTGTCTTTGTTAGCTTTACATATCTTGGTTTTTCTTTTTTAACTTTATTTATTTGTTTTCTTTTTTTTTCTTTTAGTGTTTGTTGTATTATTTTCTATTTTTGCTATGAGTGGGTATTCGCATGTGTTTTTATTTCTCGTATTTATATTTATATGTATTTGTATTTGTATTTTTTGTATGTTTTGTTTTTGTTAATCGTGGTTTCGTATTTGTAATTATATTTTTATTATTTAGTTTTTAATCTTTTAATTGTTTATTCTTTTTATATTGTTTATATTGTTTATATGCTTATTTTTTAATGATTTTGTTGTTATTTATTCTTGTTTGTTTAGCAAAGTAGGTATTTATCGATGCCGTCCTAGCAGCTCGATTCCAGTCACTTTCACAGCAACGACATGTGCTTCTTTTCTCGAACTTCCCATCTGTGGAACTTTCTTCCGTATAATTGCTCCCCTGATAGCTACAATCTCCAGGATTTTAAATGCAACGTCAATTGTCATATCTTTTCTCTTTGATGCCCATCCTTTCCTCAACCCCCTCTGTATCTTGTTCTTCTTCCTTTCCGTTCTACTCTCACACAGCTCTCTTCGCATAATGTTTCCATAATTCTCTTACCCATTCTCGACACACCCTGTGACCTGTTCCTCTTTCTCTTCACTCTCCTCTTATGTAACCCCCTGCACACCAATGGCAGTACTGCCTTGACTAGAGTGAAACGATTATATATATATATATATATATATATAAAATAATTCAATAAAAGGGAACATTTCACACTTAAATAGAATTCTTATATATAACAAAATTCATGCTGTATTTTGATTAAGAAATTTTTATTATTATAAAGGGAGAGGTATTTTTCTTATGATGTGAGGACTTCGATTAGGTTTAGTAAATACATATATGTTCTAAAGAAATGTGCTCCTGAACTCTCCTCTGTTCTCTCTAAACTCTATAACTACTTCTTCTCTTCTTCTTGCTTTCCTGCCTGATGGAAATCCTCCTCTGTGGTTCTTATATATGAAAATACCGAAGAACCCTCTGACCCCGCTAGTTATCGCCCTATCAGCCTCCTACCGATCTTTGGGAAAGTGTTCGAAGCCATCATCAATGCCGAGGTGGTACAACATCTCACATCCCACAGACTCTTCTCTGACAAACAGTATGGTTCCCGCTTCAGCGGGTCTACTGCTGATATGCTCACGACCATCCCTGAGTATATACACCAGGATCTCGACAAGAACGGTGAAGCCCGAATTGTTGCCCTAGACATCTCCAAAGCGTTTGACAGAGTCTGGCATACTGGCCTTCTATGCAAACTGCTGGACAATTGTTTGACTTAATCCACTTATTCCTTTCGAATCGTACAATGAAGGTAGTTTTGAACGGATATACCTCCCAATACTATCACACAAACGCGGGTGTCTCTCAAGGTTCCATTCTAGGTCCCACGCTTTTCCTTATCTACATTAACGTTCTCGCCGATGTAATAAGATCCCAAGTAGTCATATACGCTGACGACACTGCAGTTTACTCTTGCCTCTATCAAAAATCTGCCGAGACTGACAAAGCAAACCTCGCTGCCGAGCTTGAAAAGGATGTCCAATCCATGGTAAGAAATGGCTGGTTAATTTTAAATCGACCCTATCGCCTCCATTAGCATGGATCAGGATAGTCTCCCTGAAAGTAAAACACTGTGCCTCCTCGGGCTAAATTTCACAACAGACCTCAAATGAAATGAATATATAGAATCAATAGCTAAATCCGCTGCTAAGAAAGTCTGTTTTCTTTGCAGGGCCGGAATTTTTTTCCCGTCTGAAACAGTCCTGCTCATATACAAAACTACCTTCCGCCCGTGCATTGAATACTGCTGCCATATCTGGCCTGGTACTCTTGCATTCCACCTAGGGGTCCTTGATAAAATCCAACAGAGAATCTGTAATGTGATCGATCCAGACTTGGCAGCTCGGATACAGTCACTTTCTCACCGGCGGTATGTGGATTCCCTGTGTCACTTCTACAAATACTTTCACGGCTTCTGCTCAGATTAACTTAGCTCACTGGTACCCCCATATATGAATTTACTCGAGCCACAAGATTAGCAACTTGGTCCTACTCTCTTACTGTGAAACCAATAAATTGTAAACGCAAAATCTACTCCATCAGCTTCTTTTCTCACACTTCAGGCCCGTAGAATTCCCTTCCTTTTACTTGCATTCCCGACAGCTACAATCTTCAAGAATACAAATGTAAAGTCAATAATCATCTCCTATCTCCCTAACTTGCATCTTCTCTCTCATGCTTCTTTCTTTGTCCACTCCACTCTCATCAGTATTCTCATCCTTCTCTTACCCACTTCCTGACACCTCCTATAACCTGTCCCTCTTTCTCATAACTTTCCTCCTATGTAACCTCCTGCTTAATAGTGGCAGTAAAATGCCTTGCTTGAGGCGACATGTTTAAAATACATATATACAAATGAATAAGGAACGAAAAAATAATTGCAACGTTCAAAATATTAATTTAAAACAGTGATCAATATAAAAATAGAGCAATGAATATTTATTATTAATTATAAGTTTAGAACAAGTACAAACTACAAACTATTACAGAATTGTACATTTTGTTTCAACATTGAAAGAACAATGTCTCATCAGGTAGTGAATAATGATGGTAATAAATGTTTTATTGAAAAAATTCAATGTTCTAAAGTTATAATTAGTAATAAGTATATATATACATATATATACAGACATATATATATATATATATATATATGTGTGTGTTTATATATATATATATATATATATATATATATATGAGTGTGTGTGTGTGTGCTTGCGTCCGTGCATGTGTGTGTTTTATTTATCATAAGTTATGAAGAGGTGTACATGTATGCTCATATATAATTAACCAAATCCCCCCCACACACAAATAATTTAATCAATGTTTGTTTGTGTACATGCAATTCGCTGACGAGTAGACTGCAAGATGATTCCTTGCCCTAAATAAAAGCTTGCAATAAAACCTGTTTTGGCATATGCCATACCAGATAGTAGGCATCTGGCAGAAAGATCCATTTACAATATTTAGACCAATCTCGTCTTGAAAAACCATTTTATGTAACCAAAAGGCTCTCAAAACAAATACGGGACACATCTCAGTTATGGCCAACAATCACTTTATTTGCCTTCAGTTCTATATTTTATTATTTTAAAATATTTTCCCTTTTATTAACGATTTAACATATCTTTAAAATAAAGTTTTATTGGCGTAGGTGTCAGAGTATTTTGATACCATTAAAAATGTACTATTACTTAACTCCATCTCTGGGTTGACGCTAACATCTGTTCTGGTGGGTCTTATGCATATGTTAGGAGCGAAGTGGCCAATCTTAGTAGATGTCTTTATGTAATACCGACGAGTCTGCACGCAAACACCAACTCGTCTTTCAACACTGTATAAAAGTGGCCTTTATTTAGCTTTGTAACTTTCCCTTTCAGATTTCTTATTTGCTCTTTATCTCTCCTTTTCATCCATTTCCTTTTTTCTTCCTTCCTTCCTTCTTTTTTTGCTTTTTAGTTCGACCTTTTTTTCCAAGATCATGTTTCTTTTTTCTGTCAAATTTCCATCTTTTCTATTCTTCCGTTTCTTTTCTTCATCTATTCACATATTTCTCCTATTTTGTACCTATTCTTTTTTCTCTTGCAATCAACCTATTTACATCTTCTTTTTCTTCTTGTAAGCTGTTTTCTTTTTTGTTTTGTTTTTCTTAATCACTTTTGATTCCTGGCTTTACTTACACTTATCAACCCATTTCTCTTTCATCGTCCCATTTCGTTATTTTCCGTCCCATAATTTTCCAACTACTTCTACTATTCTTAATCACATTTCTTTCTTTTTTCTCCTTCTAAACCTTTTAAGTATGTATCTAAACTTCTTTTGCGTTCTCATAATTCTCAAGACATTATCGGCAAATGCATCATATCTCTGTCTTGTCTACACCTGCTGTTTGAAATAGTTACCGACTGATAAATTAGGGTATTTTTCTTTCACTATCTGTGAAGGTCGGAAGTAGCTATCTTCTTTCGCCGTTTTTACGGCTAAATTATTAAAGGTAAACAAAATTTCTGTAAATAATAGATTCAAGAGAGACGGTGAATTCGAAATGAAGCCGATCTTTATCTAACATAAACCAATAGCAATTGAAATGGAATTAAAGATTATTTTCACAAGCCAATCGAAACTAAATCTTTTATTTCCTCAAGCTAAATTAAAGTAAACATTTTATTTTCTGATCAAATGTTCAATAATATTGGTTAGTAGTTAGGTTAGATTGGTATAAGACTGCATTAGATAGAACTTCTCGCAAGAACCCAGTTCGACTCTACTAATGAAATTTTCTGACAAAAAGACTTAACCATAGTGTTACAGTAGTGCTCTATCATCAACTATATGAAATATGTTTTAGGGTGATTGTATTAGAATTAAGTCTCTATTAAGAAAAACAGAATTTAAATCATGGTATTTCATGATTTTCATCTTCAAGTGTATAAACTTGTGTCATTAACGTTGGAGGGCATTTCATTAAAAAAATTTAAGCTCCGCCTCATACGATACAAATCCAAACAGAAAGAAAATGTGAAGTTGTATCTTAATCTTTTAAGTGGAAAAGGTATATCTGCCCAAAAAATGAGTATTCAAAATTCTGTCATTTGCTCCGACTTGAACATTGTGGAAGCTGTTGAAAACTGCAACTACCTCAGCTACGAGACAGGTTTACAAAAATTTAGTATCTCAAAATGTCAAATGGAAGAAAATAGAAACTGAAATAATGTTGTGTAAAATGTTCCAACTGGTTTGCCTGCCTTTTTTTTAATCATTTCACCCCGAGTAAGGCAGAAATGCCACTGATGTGCGGAGGGGGGGGGCTACATAACTGTAAAAAGATTAATTAGAAAAGAGTGAGGAGTACAAACTAGTTAGAAAGGAGCAATAGAAAGCTGACAATGCAGGTGCGATGACAGATACATAGGTGGAGAGAAAGGGACGGTTATACGGGGGTGGGGAGAGAGCTAGAGTCCAGTGGTTAGTAGATGAGTATTGACTTTGCATCTACATTTCTGGAGGTTGTAGCCGTCAGGAAAGCAAGAATATGGGAGCGAGTTCCACAGGCGGGAAGTGCGAGAGAAGAAGCTGCAGGAGTAGAATTGTCGTCTGCATTTGGCTAACCTGACTGTGAATGGGTGGGATCCAGTTGCCAGTCTGGTTGCACGAGTAAACACCTGTTGAGGAGGCACCAGTGACTTAAGTTCGTCCGAGCAGAAGCCATGAAAGTATTTATAGAACAGACAAAGGGAGGCCACATTTCGACGGTGGGGAAGTGGCTGCAGTCGAGCCGCCAGATCAGTACCTATCACATTACATACTCTCCTTTGGAGCCTGTCAAGAACACTGAGGAGAACGGCAGGGGCGCCTGAAATGGCAGCAGTACTCCATGCACGGACGGATGGTTGACTTGTATATATGCAAGATGGATTCAGGCGGAAAAACATCCTGGATCGACATAGTGACCCAACCTTCTTAGCTGTAGATTTTGCTATGGATTCAATATAGTGGTTCCATTTGAGGTCTGAGGACAGGGTAAGGCCGAGGAGGCGTAGTGTATTGCTCTCAGGGAGAACCGCTTGGTCCATGCTTATGGGAGACAGGAGAAGTTGCCTGTAATGGTTGACAGACAACAGCTTGGTCTTAGACGAATTGAAATTGACAAGCCACTTCTTGCCCCAGTTCACCACAGAGTGTAGATCCCGTTCAAGGTCAGCAGCGAGATTATATCTGTCTGCCACGACAGGTTTCTTACTGGTCCGGGAGTATATTGTAGTGTCATCTGCGTAGATGCCTACTTGGGACTTGATCTCATCTGGGAGGTCGTTGATGAAAATAAGGAAGAGCGTCGGGCCCAGGATAGAGCCCTGTGGGACACCAGCATTCGTGCTGTAGGATGAAGAGGCACGCCCATTCAAAACGACCTTCATTTTAAAATCGTAATTAAAAATCTTTGCTTTTATTTCGTACACGCAATTTTCTCAAACACTGAGTCAGTCGGTCACTTAAGTGCCATACGTGATACACGCTTGGGAAGAAGATTTTCTCGCAGTAGGTTGCCATCTTTTTCTGCGGTAGACCGATTGACAAGCAAGGCTATAGAACCCAATCTTTCCTCCTATTTAACTGATAACCATAGAAATGGATACATACTTTTCCCAAGGGTTTTTGCGCGCAAATGAATCCAACGAATTCAACTCGGGTTTACCCATTTTTCATTTCGAGCCGATAATCTATTTCACCACATTGCACATTCCAACGCTATATAGTTGACGATAAAAGAAACATGAAAATAAAGAATAAAAGGAAGCCAAAGAAATGATGTGTTGAAGTGTAAGCCACTTAAAAAGGCATATACAATGTATAGATAAAAGAAAGTGCATCAAGTACACTTAATGCATATTGATTTAAATAGACGCTTGTTATATACTGCCGCTATTTCTGAACAAACAACGAGGAATACGTATATATGAAAAATATTATTTTATATTTTTATTCTTCGTTAGTGACGCTTGTGTGGAGCAGGAGAGCAGTCGGAGAGAAATCTCGTACAGAAAGGGGCCATCGAGAATAGTTAATCAGTCTCTTCAGCAAAAATTCTGGACTTTATATAGTCTTAAAACTCCCACGAAATTTTGCTTTTTTGGCTTGTTGACTCCCTTCACGGCTGGATGTATTTGTCAATCATCCCCGGCGGTCCATTTTTTTCAAGCAGGTTGTTGCTTGTGTTCTTTTTTGTTGTTTCACTTGCTGACATCATCCACAGAGAGATATATCTGTCAACCACCGTTGTCCTTTGTTCACCTCACTCACGGCCGTATGTACCTGTCAATTTCCTCGCCGATCAAGGTAATAATTATATTACATGCTCAGTTATATTGAGAACTAACAATATATTTGATCTGTTATAAAGTTCTTGTTGTATAAATACAAGATAGTGTCACTCGATATTAGCCCTGTGTATTTTATTAACCTGAGTTTGTATGCCCAAACAGGAGAAGCTAAATAGAGTCTAGGAAGGCTATGTGGTACCAGCGGCAAGAACATGTTAGCCTTTAAAATCAGCATTGAAAATACTAATTCTGAGCTAGCAAAATTAGTGGGAACTAAGTGACAACTTAACAAACCAGCAGGCCTAGATTAAGTTTTGTTTATTTAATAAACAAACGAATAAAGTTCTGCTTTTAAAAGGGCCACTTGGGAATTCTTTGATCAGTGAGCAGTAGATAGATAGATAGATAGATAGAGAGAGAGAGAGAGAGAGAGAAAGAGAGAGTGAGAGAAATATGTATATATATAGAGAGAGAGAGAGAAAGAGAGAGCGAGAGAGAAAGAGAGAGAGACAGATAGACAGAGAAACATATAGATAGACATAAGTATTGATAGATACATATAGAAAAAATAAAATAAATATTGATGCATTTATTTTATACCGTAGGTGGTTTTGGTTCGTTGAGTTCTGAGGAAATATGTATCGAGTGGGTGCGTTTAGAAGCAAAAGTGGTTAACGTTTTCTTTTTCTTTTAACGACGAATAAGTGATTTGAATCGACAGAGAAGTGACTCTATTAATTAATGCTGAGAGCATGATAAAAACTGTGAGAAACAAAGAAGTTTTAAAGAAAATGTGAACTATAAAGAAACTGCTACTAACACTCAGATACAGCTGATATTTGAGTGAGGCATCACGAGGAAAGACGGTTTGGAGAATTAAAATTTCACAGGGTATACTGAGGATAAATGAAGCAGTGGGGAAACAGTCAGTCAGTCAGTTAAGTGCCGTACGTGAAACACGCTTGGACGATCATGTCCCGAAAGAGACATGACTGACTGGGCAGAGGATTATCCCGCAGTAGGTTGCCATTGCTTTCTGCGGTAGACTGGTTGCCAGCCAAGGCTATAGAACCCAATCTGTCCTATTATTTAACCCATAATTGGAAGGAAGAGACGGATTAATACCTTTCTCAAGGGTATTTGCGCATAAGTGAATGCAATGAATTCAACTGGAATTCGAACTCGGCTCCCCGATTTCTCGTTCCGAGTCGATATCCACTGCACCACAGTTTCGGGGAAACAGTGATTAACCCAATTGACAAGTCTGAGTCAATGAATAGCATAAAAAGGACTATAAACATAAAAAGATTTGCTTAAGTGGCAAGTGTTAGGGCAACTGGATAAATTGTGGGGATGTATCGAATGTAAAAGAAAAAGTAACTGGGAAATATCTGGAGATCTTACAAAAAGAAAACAAATACCAAGAGAAGTGAATGAAAAAAGGAAAAGTTAATTAGTCCAAACACCGTGGCATAACACACAGTGTTTAAAAATTCAGTTACGCAATTTTTAACGAAATAATTTCTTTTCTCGTGTTCACATTTTGAATGATTGCTTTTTAGAGAAACTTTTTTATTTTAACTTTTTCCATTGATTTATTGGTTGCATTTGGATTTTTTATTATGCTTATTATTACCATGTTATTCCTCGTATTAATTTGTTTAGCTCTTAATGATCATTTATGAACTATGGTGGAGTGGTTAGTAGGCTTGTCTGGCAGATCAATTTGTAATTTTAGGTCCTACAATAAGCATCTAAAATTATTAAAAGCAAAAAAAATAACATACAAGTGGCGTAATAGTGGAGATACTGTTAAACCTGCAGTTTCTTATTCTCATTACTTATTAAACCAAGATAAAAAGTACAAATATTGTAGTAGTAGTAGTAGTAGTAGTAAGAATGATAATGGTATTGTCTGTGTTATAAACAAGCATATGGTGGCAAGGAAAATTATAACAGAGGCAGGTGTAAATTTATCTCGTTTACTGGATAAATACAGACGAGTGGTTTATTAATGTGGTTGTTCTTAATTCTTAGTCGGTTGGCGTCAGATGTTGGTATGAATTTGTTTTAGGCTGGTCGTCTGTGTATGTAATATTCCCGAGGATATGTGTGGTTTCCCAAAGCGGTTGTCCTTAGAGAGAAGGGGACGGAAGGTTGAGAGAAGAGGAAAAGAAACAAATGTGTGCCGCTCGGAGAGTGAATTGGTTAGTCGGTATCTCTGTGATGTTCTCTCTTTTCTTTCATAGTAGTAATCGTGAGGTTGACGGCTTGTTCTTTCTTTCTTCCTTGCCGACAATGTGTGAGGAAGAGGAGTAAGAACTTGACGTGACGGTGGGTGGAAGATAAGGTAGTTGTTGATCGACCAGCCGCGTAGCAACCTGAAAGCCTTTTGACGAATTCAACTTTCTCGACGATTTATTTAACGAAAGAAAATTTCGCGTAGGCTTGTTTGATTTCTTATGTTTTGTTTCCGGGTATGTTATCCAGGGTTCTCATTCGCTGATTAATTTTTTCAAATATATGTGTGAGGAAAGAATAAATTTGTGATGTTAGCGATTCAGCTGTGCGGACGCAGGCAAGAACATGACATGTCCATTTACGGACCAATCAAATAACATTATTTGGCAAGTGGAACTCGGAGCCTGTTTTAATGGGTTTCTGAGACAATGTAAAAATCTAATTTGAAGCCAGAATCGCATGTGTGTTACGCAGATTTGAGTGTTTCCAATAAGCGACTGTAAATCATATGAGCTATGACATTAAGTTTTATAACATCTGCTATTTATTATTGCAATTAATAAAAGCAACTTTATTGTAGTTGTCATAATATCTACAGGCAGATTAAACTAAATTGTCATAGTTGTTCTCTTGCCTCTATACGATTTCTGTATAAACAAACTTTTCATCAAGACATCTTAAGTTCTTTTTATCCTTATTGTAAGCCCACTTGAATTTGCTACTCTAGACGTAGCGAGATATGAGCAAAATATTTAAATAAATTTGTGATGTTTGTTTTTCGCAATAATAATACAAATTGTATCGATAATAAAAAAATAATTCATCACACTTAATATTTTTCTCTAGTTTAAAAAATTCAGCACAGTTTTAAGAGAAGCAAATTAAACAGTTAATTTTGACTTACATAATTCGTAAAAACTTATCGGCTTCGCTCGACTAATTTGTCATACTGTAAAATGTAACAATGGTTACTAAGTACGCTGCATGAAATAAAATCGTAACAAATGCTGTCAGGTTTAAAGTTAATATAGTAATTACTAAATTAGTTTTTATGAGAATTAAAAACAAATATTTATTAAAATACTGTTTAAAAATGGTTATGTAAATTAAATGTTGTTCTTATTCTACAACCGAAATGTGTTAGTAATATATATATATATATATATTTCAGTATGATGTAATGATTAGCAAGCGTGTCGCGTTAGATCAATTACGACTGAGTAATGAGTGCGATCCTTACTCAGTGCTCCTTACTTTTGGCCTTTTTGCCACATCTAAGGTATGCTATAATTGTAAGTTATCTGTTAGCGTGCCACTTTTTGACACACTCTTCCTCATTCTAACAAACAGGGATGGTCAGTGGAATACCAACGTCATTACGACGTTGGTTGCGCGGTTCGTGAAATTTTGGCCTTAGTACACGCGCTAAGTGCTCCCCCACCTTAAACGGCCTTGTGTCTTTTCCGCAATCGTGGCTGGGAGTAAATAATTAGCCAGCTTGTCTTGCATAATCAGTTAAGATTTTGATCCTCACTGGGTGTGTCATACTTGTGTCTCATTTAAAATACACTTAGTAAATCCCTACATATAATAAAATTACTTATAATGAGATAGTATATGTTGTTCTAGCACGTTAGATGGGGGACACACAGACAAAATTTAGCCGCATGTCAATTTATAAAAGATAATTATTCTTATTATTAGTGCTTATTTCTTTTGATTTTTCTATTATCGAGCAAGTTTTTCACCTGAGAATTCAGATAAAGGAAGGTAGGATGTTATTGTGTATATATGATTCAAAGAGTATTTCTAAGTATTTAAGCAGTATTCATTAACAGGCTATTTTGCATTGCAGATTAAAGATGGATATCCTCACATTTTCATGCACATATTCAGTATTATTCTTAATCATTTTAGCGCCCATAATAGGCGAGACCAAGGCTGGTTACTACATGGGGCAGGATGAATCACTAATTTTAATTTCTGTTTCCACCCTTACAGTAGAAAAGTTTCCGCCGGTTTTCTTGTAAGTTTGAGTCACATATGCTGTAAGCATGAAAGGTTTTGAAACAGAGGAAAAGCTTGTGAAATAACAAAAATACATCAAACAAGTCAAAAAGTTTTCAGAAGAGGAAAAGAAAACTGAAAAGAGACATAAGTGAAAGAAAACTAATAATGCTGGTAAATCCACAAATGATGAAACCTTTTGTTTAGTGTGCGTAGAACCATATTCCAACTCAAGGCCTGGTGAGAGTTGTGTAGAATCTACATCTTGTTAAATGTGGGAAGTTGAGTGTATTTCATATAACAACAGGGATTACTTTGCTTTAATACTTGCGATGATTCAGAATTTGGCAATTGTCTAGTCTATGGAATCAAATTAATAATCTGCATTTTAAATGTCTCTGATAGGCGACTGATTTTCTTTTTATATCTATTTTCATTTTACTAGCGGAGTGGCGCCGATAAAGTTTTTGTTTGCTTTCGTCATTCTTTTCTTATTGTTCATTTTATCCCACTTTTCTTTTTATTACAATATATCCTTGAGGTTTTTGTAGCATATGATTCTACTTACCCTATTTATTCTAATACATTTTTCTTACTGTTAATACTTCTCTCTGGTTTAAATTTTTATATTTCTCAATCATAACAACGTATTCATCACATATGTACGTACGAGCTAGTAAAAGAACTTGTCCCATCATATATTACTAACCTGCCCTACTGGTGCTATACATTTTTTGGATTGTTTAAATGATAATACATTAAACTTAACTAATGTTTCAAATTTAAAATACTCCTCCAAAGGCAGTTTCTTTTTCATGGTGACTTTTAGTCATATGTAATTTTTAATTTATACATTTCATCGGAGGTTCATTTCTAATGAAACAATAATGATTAAATATCATATTCTTGTCATTTCTATTCCCAGATTCTTACAACTGGTGAGTTTATTATACTGCTAAAATGCTTTAATCGGAAAATATGATCATGTCTATGAGATAGCATTTTTTGTTCTTTAAAGTTTTTTTTTAATGATTATATTTGATCTATCAGCTAATGTAGTGTGGTAGAAAATTCCCATCAACTTCTTCTAGAACTGATGCTGGTTTTCCTTATATTTTATTTCTATATGTTTTTTTTATCATTTTAGCACATTTTCCACAGAAAACATTGCTTTCTTTTATCATTTCTATTTTAAAAATCATTAGGTAGAACAAGCAGATATTAGATAATCTTCTGAGCGTGTGGACAGTTACCAGCATTTAGGATCTACTCCGTTCCTTAATGTATGTACCTGGGAAGATCTTGTTAACAGATACTAATATTTAACTGTCAGTATAAACCATTGTTTCTGCTTTTAAACCAGAGCCTTGCAACTACTGATGCGTTAGATTTTTGTTAAGATGGAGAGTGTTGTGCTTGCAATGAGTATCAGTTACGCAAAGGATTTTTTTGCTAAATTATTTTTTATTGGTTAGATATTTAAAGTTTTACTTTTGGTGTTTTCTTTTGTCACTTTTGTTAGCACTCTGTCTTCCATTTCACCATGACAAATTAACTGATGAGCTTCTTTGAATTTTTGTTTTTTCTTTAATTATTGAATGAAGCTTTGCACTTGATCCGTACTAGATTACAAGCTATTTCATCTAATCATTTATTAATTTTAGATATCTTTTGAGGCCTATGACTGTGGTCTTATGTGTTGATTCTAGATGAATCACTCTTTTACCTCCATTTATATAAACAATCTACATCTGCTTTGGAATTATGCTTTTATTATTATTCACAATTTTTATGCCAGAAAAACTGCTGAAAATTGAGTGGTAGGAAGTATTCTTAATTCACATGCACTCTGTAGTCTCTGAGATTTTTAATGATGTATATTTTCAACTATTTTTAGATCAATTTCTTCAATCAATTTCAACACACTCCAGAACCGTTCAAAACGTGCAAGGGATTATAGACACTGCATTCAGTCTCATTTTTCCCACTATTTGCCTTTCCATGATGCTTTCATCTCGTTTTTACTTAGTTTAATCTTTATTTAGTGTAATCATCCAAAGAGCTACATTGACTATTTAGCATAATTTCTTTATCCATCTAAATTAATTTTGTTCTTCCAGCTTCGATTAGATGATTTGCAGAAATGTTAGAATCTGAAAATATTTTGCTTTTTTAATCTCAAATACAAATTCTACTTTATGTATCATAACGTTCTCGTAAGGCAAAATTCAAATTTGTTTCTACAATGCCCAGTGAATATCTCTCCTTACACAATCATCTGGGTTTTTGCATTTCTTCAGAGCTTGTTTTCATATTTAGAAGAAATAGAAGAGAAGTTTCTGGAGTTGGACTTATGTTTTTAAAGTCTTGTAATTTATGGATCTTTTTTTAAAATATTTCTTTAATTTCCATAACAATAATCTCCTTACTCTTTGTTATTAATGTCTTTATTATTATATCATCAATACTGATAAATTCTTTAGTTCTATAATTTTGAAATTATTTTATTTTTCAGCTCTCAAAGTCACATACATTAGAAATAACGCCTTCGACGAATACTGTCAGATATTTTCTTTTCTGCCTGGAATGCTTATTATTTCTTCCTGAAAGCAAAACACTGCGCTTCCTTGGTTTAATTCTATCAGTCGACCCCAAGTGGAGTGACTGTAGCACGATTTCTCCAATAACATCAAAACGAAGTCGATTATGTTTGTTCTCTGGGAATTCGTGTTCAAACTCAAATGTCGGCAGTGACACTTTATTACTATATGACACTTCCCCTTTCAGATGACTTCCTCCGGAGTCTATATTTCTTCAGCTTCGGTTCTATATTTAAAAATTATGTTGCTGTTTTTTTTTGTTTTTTTTTTTAAATTTACCGTGAAACCTTGGTTCAACAATTTTTGATGGCGTGGGCATGTCAAACGTGTGATACAATATTTCCATAAGTACTCTTTTCAGGGAATTTCTAAATTAGTAAATTTTCTCTTTAACTGATTACGATGTCGCTTATGTTTCTACCTTTGTCCCTGTACCATCGATGTAATTTCGCCGATTTGTTTTTTTATAAAGCCATCTTCTCAGAATTCTTTTCCACGTTCATACATTGTAAGAAACACCTTACCTCAAGATCTGAAGTATTTACTTAGATTGTTATTTCTTGATGCTCTCGCTTTACGTTCTAGAAGTAATTTATTAAAAACAGACTTGATCTTCCTGGTGAACATCAATTCTGCTGAAAACACTTGTATCCCATTGTCTGACTCCTCTCCCTTCGATTTTTTTAGTGCACTTTTAATCGTATCGACAAACCGTTCGGCTTGTCCGTTTAATTTGGGGTGATAAGGAGGCGTTGTAATGTGTTCTATTGCCAGTGATTTACAGAAGAATTTAAATTCACTAACCGTGAATTGTTTCCCATTATCTGAAATAATAGAATCAGGTACACTGAATTTTGCAATTTTAATATTTTTGGCCATTTAGTGTAACTATCTACTGCCACTAGACAGTATGCTCCGTTTAGCAGTTCTGGGAAGTCTATATGTATTCTGAACCGTGAGATATCGGTTTTCGGTCAAGGTTGAAATTTTATAGGCGGTGATGTCACTGCCAGAGCACAACATCTACATGATTTAACTAAATTTTCAATAACTTGATACATTTTTGCTCAATACGCACATCACTTCATAAAAAAAATTCATCCTAGAAATTTTTGGATGTCATATGTGAAATTCTTTTAGCATACGTTTTTGCAACGATGCTGGCATGACAATTCTTTCTGCGTACATAAGTACATTATTGCATAATGAAAATGCGTTATTTCCAGTAATATTCACTTTTATAAGTTTTTCTTAAAATCATATTTACTTCTTTATTTTTATCATAAAATCGTCTTTTTCCGACTTAATTCTTATTTCCTCTAATGTTATTGGCAGTTCTCTTGCTATATTGTATAATACATTATTGATTTCATTTTCGGCCTTTATCGCCTCAATTATTGTGTCCTCAAATGGTTCACAGACTTTTGGTATTAGTTTAGATATTTCGTCCGCATGACCCAATTTTTTGGATGGCAGAAACTATTTTTTTATAGTTACAGTTTAATAGGATAGGTCCCAGTGCTGCAGTCTCTTCGCTTTATGTGTGGGAACACCTTTTTTTGATCCATATATGGACAATAATGGCCGATAGTGCGTCTGTAGTATGAATTCTCTACCATGTATAAATTTATAAAACTTTTTAATGGCAAATATGATACCCAATGCTTTCTTTTCTATCTGGCTGTAACCTTTTTTAAGCTGCTATTAATGATTTTGAAGCATGAGCTTATTGGTTTAGTTCTTCCGTCCTCATATTTGTGTAGTATCACTGCTCTAATACACAAATCACTTGCATCTGATGCAACCACAATTTTTAATTTAGGTTCAAAATGAGTTAGTGACAAGTCCGACGTTAAGACTTTCTTAATCTCTTCGAAATCACTTTGACATTTTTCTGACCAATTCTATTTAATATTATTTTTAACATGTTATTCAAGGATAGTCTTAATTCATGCATGTTTGGAATATATACATGATAGTAATTAGAAAAGCCTAAAAATGCTTGTAACTTTGATACATTGTTGTGGCGGGCATGTTGTTTATGTTGCTCGAACTTGAAGGATCTAGTCGTCTACCATTTGCATCGATAATTTCTTCTAGATATTTAATTATGGACATAAACAATTCAAATTTTCGTTCATTGATCTTAAAACAGCAATTTATATTTTTTCAAATACTTTTTTTTACATCTTCCGTATGTTGATTTCATGTCTCACTTGTGGGTAAGCGTCTGACAGGTTCAATTAAAAGAAATTACCACCATTAAATTTATCAAAGATTTCCTCTGGACTTGATAACGGGTAGTTATATTGTTTGAAACTTTCATTTAGTCCCGTTGGAAAATCAACACATATGCGGAATTTTTATTTTCTTTTTTAACGTAAACTGTTGATCCGGCTAATTTAGAAAAGTTTATTTTTTATATCACACCTAATTTTTTAATCTCTCTAATTCCTTATTAATTGGTTCTAAAGCAGCAAAAGGCACAAACCTTTTTGGCCTAAATATCGGTGTTACATTCTCTTTTACTTCAAATTTAGATTTTGTTTTCTGAGAAAAATTCTGGAAAACCCCTTTTTAATTCATTCTTTAATTTTTCAGTTGTATTTGCACTGGATATAACAATATTTATTTTGTTGCAGAACGAGTTAATTGGGCGGTCCCAAAGATCAAATAATGCACTCCAATCTATTCAAAGTAAATTAACTGTATTCTTTAATATAAATACCATTGCTTTTTAGTTTTGCCAACAAAAGAAATGTTACAGGTGAATTCACCCATAAAGTTCAATTTATTTCCTGAAACTCCATAAACAACTTATTTCAAAGTTAATAAGCTTGGTTTAACTACTTTTCTCCATGTCTCTTTATTTATGATGGTGATATCAGATTTTGTTTCTAACTCTTTATTTTTACATTATTCTAGCTTCTTGTTTTTTATTTTTACATTATTAATTTTCACAAAAAATTCCTCTTTTGAGATGTTTTTAACTCAGCTAAAGACACATTCTGACTCTTAATTTTTTCCATTTTTTTTGCAATAAGTACTTTTGTGTTGTACCCTCTCGCATTCGTAGCATTCTTTGTTTTAATAAAAAACAGTTTCTTTTGAAATGCTCAGTTCCACAACTGTGGCAAGTATTAGGTACTGAGTGGAGTTTATCATGCTTTTTTAATGTTCTGTTAGGAGTTGAAAAACGTCCATAGTTTTTTTATTAGATGGTCGGACTCTACGTACTTGGGAAATGTTTCTTGGCTCTATCGAGTTTTAGATTTACAATATAGAAACACTCATTTGCTATTTTCTGGAGAGTTAATTTGGGAACCATTTCTAACTTAGCAAGTATCCTGGATCTTATTAGACGTTAAGTCCTGTACGATCATTAGGCTTTTAAATAAATCCGAAGTTAATTCATTTAACCTGAAGTTCTCGCATTCTCGATTTACGACACCTTCATAAGTGACAAAATATTCTCCATTACACTTTGCTAAGACATTGCCAACGTGTATTAAATAATGACCTCCTAACACCGAAAATTTTTCATTAAAAATTGTACTTTTTTTTTTTGGCAAAATAAAATTGACATACTTATTATAGAGACATTTTTTTAATAATAAACGAAATTTATTTTCATTATTCTAATTCGAACAATCTCTTTTGAAAATCCGTTCGTATTTTCTATAATAAGTTGGAAAAAATTATCTCTTCGTCTGGATTGTATAAAAACTCGCGAAATGAATTATCAACAGCATCTGGAGTAAATAAATCTGATGTTTTTTCTTTCCTAATTCTATTAAATAATAATTTAAAAATCTGTTGTTGTTGTTGCTGGAACTATAATTGCTGTTCATGTTGTTTTTGTTGCGCCAACGTTTGAATCAAGATAGATTTTAGTTGTTCCATTTTCCTGTACTCCGCTGAATATTTTGTAGATTATTTTTTTAATAACTTCGCCTTAGTAGTTCTTCAAATATAACGCCTCTTTGGTGAAGTGGTCAATATTAACTGAATATTCTGTTACGATGTGTAGGATATGTCTTTTTGCGTTTTCTCGCGTAAGTTCAAACGAATACTTGTTGTCACTTTTGTAAAAACACATGTACTAGAAATAACGTCTGTCAGATCTTTTTCTCTTCTGCCAGGAATGCTTATTATGTGCCCATATATATATATATATATATATATATATATATATATATATATATATATATATATATAGATATATATTACAACGTCACGTGATTCCAGCAGCGCGACTCCTTTGATTACAGCAAAACGAAATCGATTATGTTCGTTCGCTGGTGATCCGTGGTCAGACCCAAATGTCGGCAGCGACACTTTATTCATATATGACAAAACATTTTCCGATATAGTTCTCTTATTTTACATTACTTTCTCATTATTATCATTGTAGAATATGAATGCTCTTACACTAACTAATAGTATCTAATGTGGGTACCACCACTCATTTTAGACAGCTAAACTTAAATTGAATTTTCAAAATAAAAAAGTTTTCTTTAAGTTTAATTAAAAGCTAAATGATTGAATAATATATTCAAGTAAATTATATAGACTAGAATTAATAATTTTGAGATTTTTTTTCAAATTTTCGGCCATTTTTGAGCGATCGACACATTTGTAAGCAGAAAATTATTGTCGGTTTTTAAAATCTTGCAAAAATAATATATATATCTGTGACATGTTATTTTTGAAAAATTAGCAAATTTGAAGTTAAATTAATCTGATTTGAAACAAATATTACTTGTTTATAGCATGATGTTTAGTATAAAAGTATTTCTTAATCATAGATCATTGAACTTTGACTTTTCAAGTAGGCAATGACAGGCTTATCATCATTCATTTACACATCTGGCGAAGTATATGTTTGACCAGAATTGACAAAAAATTAAAAAAAAAGTTAATGTTTCATAAGTGGAACAGCCTTTGAAACCATTAAAAAACATAAGTGATTTACATACCCCAAAGAGGTTCTGAATTTAATTAATGAAACGAAGTTCTGTGATATTGGTAAATTTCTAGAAATTTCAGGAAAGTAATCGGGAATGTCACATATGTAAAAAAATATTTTTCCCAAGATTTTATAAAAAAATGGTTTGCAAAACTAATAATGAATGAAAATCCGACCATTATTTGATTTTTGAAAGAATTTCCAAGTTTATGTATAATTTGTGTAATATTACGTTTGCTGTAGTAAACTACAAAATTTAATAAAAGATTTAAAAATAGTTTGATTTTTCCTCTTAATAATAACATAAACACCTTGACGATAAAACTTTATTTTTATAAAGTTTGGTGCCTTTTAACATTATACTATGCTGCTGTTTCAGAGAATGAGTGGAGATACCTACTAGTGGCTTTACTGACAAAATAGTTCCACATTATTCCAAAACTTTCTTCAGTATTCTTGCCAGTTTAAACAATACTGATTTACTTAGGTTTTAGATTTTTATTTCTTCCAGTCTTTTAGTTAAGTTCTTCTATTATGATTGGTACTATCATCACTTTTATATTCCGCAATTTTTAGTTTTCTGGCAAGATCTAGTTTTAACACTCAGTTAAATTTTGTGGCTAACTGAATCAGTTATGCCAATTGTCTAACCAATTATTTTTCTTTTAAGATGTTTAGATTAGACTTCTTGATCTGCATAGTGTGTTCTGTTTGAATTTCAAATTTCTAAATAAACCTATATTTTTACATATTTCCCAGTACGACTATTTGTTTTCCTGTTTGCAAAATTCAATGTTCCAAACTAGTCATGTCTATTTTTGTAATTCTTCTGAGCTAATTTGCTACATTCCATTATGATATGATTGAAAGTTTCATATCTGCCTCCATATGTTCACACTAGATGTCTGGTGGATAATGCTGAGAGTCGGGTGATAAAAAATCTTATCACGTTCAACATTTTGTTCAGCACACTTGCCGACACTAACTCTATCCGTGTTTAAATATCAACTCTTTCTCGAATTCCTAATTACTCCAATCTCGCCTCTAGCATTTTGTAGAATATTTCAACAGCGCTAATCAGTATAAAGGCATAATCCATGGTTCTTTAGTTATTGAGCAAGATCTTGATAGGTTTCTTTTTTTAATTTTTAGTTTCTTTTATATGCATCCCGTGTTCTTCTGGAACTGCTTCACCGATATTTGTCAACTTTTTTGTTTTTTGTCCACACCAAGTAAATCAGGTCTTTCTATACAGGGTGATTCAGTTTAGTTTTTCAGTTTTAATCTTTTTATTTTCAAGAAAAACCTATGGTTTGTGACAATTTGTTTGCATGGTCAAAATATTGACACACTTGTATTTCTTTATACATCACGTATATACGTAAGTTTGAATCCTCCGTCGCCAAATTATTCTGACGATTCGTGTTCGAAGATCCTCGTAGCAAATTGTTATGGCGATTCGGGGTATACGTGTACGTGAGCTCGAGTCTTCGTCGCCAATTTGTTGTGGATGACTTGTATACGAATCTTCGTCGCCAATTTGTTGTGCTACTTGGGGTATACGTGAGTTTGAGTCTTACTCGTCAATTTGTTGTGGATTCCGGATGAGGAACCGCACAAAATAATAAACAAGCCAAAACAGATATGGAGATAGAAAAGTAGTTTATATTGAACGTAATAAACAAACTGGAATGCGGGTTAGTCAATTCAGGAATACTATTAGTAGAAATAAATATATACAAGTCTTTGAAGTGAAATAGTATGTCCGGATAACTTGTTTTAGCTGAGTGGAGCTCAGAGCTAGTCTGCTCTCGGGGTAACTTCGGTATCTGTCGGAACTCTTCGGCAACTGTAACGGATCTCTACGATTACTCTCCACTGTAAACTGCAAATACAACTGTGATTCCAGATTGAGATCACTGTTCTCTCTATGGCAGGATTATATGTACCCTCAGTCGAGTCTATTATCATATACAAAAATGGGGAGATCCCACAACAGCGATGGTATGCCAAAATATTCTCATATGCATTGTTACCTATGAAAGAAAAGGAAAGTGAAGAAAGATGGAAAAGTAAGATGGTAAAGGGAAAGCGATGGATTGGAGAATAGAAGGCTCAGCGGTTCTACATGTAAACAGGAACAGGTAAGCAGAAGATGGTTTCGTCCACTTTGTCGGAAAACATATATGTACGCAAATAGTTCTTTTTTGAGTTATTAAGTTAAAAGAACGTTTGCGGAAGATGGCACTTTGTTGTTATGGAGACTAAGTTACATTTGTTATTCGTATACATTTGTAGCTAGTCTTCAACGCTTAATCGAGGTATCAGCACACATCAAGTAGACCTAGCATATTGTACTTTTCGTAGTACCACATAAAAGTCTTCCAAGAGCAGCACATGTATCTGTATCATGTGCAAAGTGTGCAGGGTTTTCGCGCTCTGATCACTCACCACAGGAGAACTTTTGCCGATGAATCAACTGCCACTCAGTTGTTTGTGTTTTAAATTTGGTTTATGGATGAAGTAACATTTGGAAGAGGTGGAATAACAAATTCACACGACCAACAATTTGTAGAATCGGAATCCCCGTTGTACAATGCTGACTAGACACCAGTATCAGTTCAAAATTAATGGTTGGAATTGTAGGTGACTGTCTGTTAGGTCCATATGTTCTCCTAGTACGACTTACAAAGCTGCGTACAAGGGCTTTATTTCGAACACACTTCTAAACCTGCTAAAGTATGTATTCTTGTTAATGCGAAGATGTTACACATGTTTCGTCCATAATAGGATCCGAGCAGATTTTAGTCACACTGATAGTAATGCAATGGCTGATATCTACCATGAAAGATTGATAGGTAGAGGAGGACAAGTTCCATCACCTGCACGTTCCCCTGACCTCAATCTTTTGAATTTTTATCAGTAGGGACACATAAAACAATTGATTTATGCAGCACTTAATAATTCAAAGACGCTTCATCAACGTGTCATAGGGGCCTGTGAAATCATTCGACACTGTGTGGAAATATTTGAAAAGGCGCGTCAGTCAATGATTCGACGGATGCATGCGTGTATAGAAGAAAGCAAAGGACATTTTGAATATTTATTATGAGTTGCTGTATTGAGGTATAATGATGGTCTTTTTGACATTAGTTTATGTGGATATTTTATTTTGTTTTAGTGCGAGGAACCCACCTCCAAAGTTTGTAAAAGTATTTTCGATATACCCTGCACAAGAACACACGTTTGTGTTTTTATATTTATCATATATTAACAAAATCTCCTCTTGATACGTTTGACTTTATATTATATATAGAACTAAGCATGCCGTATATATATATATATATATATATATATATATATATATATACACGAATATGTAACAACTTATTCCTAAACTCGCATATATATTTTTAAATAATATCAGTTACATTTTACAATTGAATATATACATAGGTGTTTAATTATGCATTTTTATTTATTTATATGCCCGAATAAACAAAAATATTATAGATTAGTCATCTCAACGGTCCTGAAAAGCTTTCGGTCTAATGCATTTCTCGGCATTTATCCCCTCGTCTTTCTTAAAGGCCATTTTGTTTGTTCTTCTAAATTTTCATCAGCCTCTCGTATATATTACCATATAGAAAACTAGAGATAGCAGAGGTAATTTAAATAAATTCGCCGAAAAGTGCAAATTATTTCTGTGTAATGGCGGTGTTCTACGAAGAGAAAGATACATTTTATTGTTAATTCCCCAGCCTGAACTTTTTAAGCATCTCTATATATTTCTCTCTTTCTTTGTGTCTATGAAAATATGCCCGACTATTTTATTTTCACAATATCAATAAGAAAAGCTTTCAATTCATGATTCTCATGTCTTAAATTTGTATGAATTTAATTTAGACAATGATAGAACAAAAATTACACAGTGTGCCAGTTTTCCCCAGCTTGGGATTATATGTAGACGGAGCACTGGTATACTGTTAGTAAAATAAACAATAAGATTTTGTCTTTTTCATTTGACAAAAAGAAGAGATTTCGGTTAACAAACGATCAATGTTTAAAGAATGTAGTGGAAAATTATCTAAACATTTCAGTCAGAGAACTCGCAGAATATTTACCTTGTGTTAGAACCATTTCAAATAATTGACGGACGAAATGCGACATTGGTTCGGTTTGAAATGAATAAGGATAAAAAAATTAGATATGTAAATGTGTCATGTATTAGTCGTGTTCATCTGTAAAACGTAAGTCGGTTTTGCGTTAGCTCATCGCCCGCAATAGAAAAAATATAAAGTTAAAAAAAAAGAAAAGAAAAAAGATTTAGTAAAATAACTGAAGATCTGCACGTTGATTGGATGCAGATGATAAGCTGAGACATTAAGTGGCTCGTACTTTCTATCCTGGAAAATTTATGGTGAGCTTTTTATCACAACATAAATTACCACTGAAGTGGACTGAAATTATATATAAATATGTAATTATGTCAATATATATATAGAAGAGCGAAATAGCACATGAAAACTAAAAATGGGACCATTTTTGAAATCATGAGGATGAATTTATGTTGCATGAAAATGGGTGTCTTTTTGTTTCAAAAACGACATTTACTAAATGTTTATTGATTCGATTCAACCATGAAAGCTTAAAAGCATCCTGTTTATTCATCCAAAATCTCTCTGAAATAAAATTATTTTACAAAAATCTAAACCATTTTCTTAAATGCTAGTAGCCCTTTTAGAAAATAATGCTAAGACAGAGTAAATGTAAGACGACTGTCTTTCGTCATATCTCGTTGAATAGCGCTACACAATCACAAAAGAAAACTCTTACTAAATAACAGAATCAATGAAAAACTTTCAACAGTAGTACAACCTAAAATGCATACCACATTTAACTTGAAGTGAAAATAATGACATAATTAAGATGTTGACGTTCTACACTATTTAAAACAAAAGGTTAAGATAGAAACCTATAGAAAGAGCGATAACAGAGGATACGAGAAACTGATTTCTCTAAAAAATGTTTTAAGGAAAACCTTTTATAAATTTCAACTGACAGTAAAGCTAACTGTAAATAAATACCGAACGCTTCGTTATAAACTAACGGTTAATCTCACCATTATGATTAAAAAAGTTACCTATATATTTATTCTAACTTTGCAGCATTCTTTCTTGAAGAAATCTTCAATAAGTTTAATGAATATTTTAATTTGATTATTAATGGAGATATTCTTGCCTGTAAGAAATTGATGTAGCTGTAGTTGTAGCTGCCTAAAATATTTATATTTCGTACAAAGAACGGGTGAACTCAATAAGTCGCGGACCTGACATATAGATGGCCCCACTAATAAAAAATCCATATGATTTTTATAAAGTAATAACCTTGAAATGGCACGTGACAAAATTTGGGCCCAATCGAATTATTATTTTACAAATTACAGTTTATTTAAGTGAAGCTACTGTTGCAAATTTTCAAAAAATGGAAAAATCTGAATTTCGTGTGTTGATAAAGTATTGCTTTCTGATGATAACAATACTGTTCGAGCAAAGCAATGGCTTGATAAGTGTTATTCGGATTCTGCTCCATCGCAAACAACAGTTAAGGGGTGGTATGCTGACTTTAAGCGTGGTTGTACAGACACAAATGATGCTGAACGCTCAGGTCGCCCCAAATCGGCAGTTGTACCGGAAAACACAAAATATTCACAGACTCATTTTGGCAGATCGTAAATTGAAGTTGCGTGAGTTAGCAGAGGAGTTAAACTTATCAGTGGGCAGTGTATTCACCATTTTGCATGAATATTTTTCAATTAAAATACTGTGTTTAAATTGGGTTCCGCGTTTGCTCACAGTCGTTCAAAAACAACAACGCGTCGACGATTCAGAACGTTGTTTGCAACTGTTTCAACGCAACAAGATGGAGTTTTTACCTAAATATGTGACAATGGATAAAACATGGATCCACCACTTCACTCAGGAGTTAAATCAGTCAGCTGAGTGGAAAACAGCAGATGAATGCCGTTCAAAGTGAACAAAAACATCCGCAAGCAAGGTTTTGGACTCCGTATTTTAGGATGCGCACCATGTCACAAGTCGATCGCAAAGATGGCAAAACTACATGAATTGCACTTCGAATTGCTTATGCATCCACCCTATTCTCCAGATCTGGCTTCCAAGCGACTACTGACGGTTTTCAAACCTCAAAAGTAAGCTCCAGAGAAAGAAATTTGGTTCCAATGAATAAGTGATAGCGGAAACTGAGGCGTATTTTGAGGCCAAAGACCAATCGTTCTATAAAAAAAAATAAAACAAAAAAACAAAAAAACAAAAAAACAAAAAACAAAAAAAAACATCGAATTGTTAGAGAAGCGTTAGAATCAATGTATCACCCTAGAAGGAAATTATGTTGATGAATAAAGTCGAATTTTTCGTAAAAGTTATCGTTTTACTAGTTAAGCCTGGGACTTATTGAGTGATGTGTTTGAATGCATAAAATCTTTTTGTCGACACATTGAACTTTAGTATTGTTGTTTTCAAAACATAAGGGTACAATTAAATCCATTAGTTCGTAATCTAATTATGAAAAAGCAACAAAATTATTTTTCAACATAATCTCCATCGGGATTAATGCACTTAAGTAGCTAATATAATTACATAGAATGAACATTATACAATGAAATTTAGAATTCAAATTTATGTACTGTGTTAAGCTATTATTTATTTTTGCACCATCTTATACCATAAAAGCATACATTGAACCAACAGCAGTAGTATTTAAAACAAAAATTTCGTAAATGACGTGTGTACATTTATGTTCTGATGTGTAGTATGAACACATACAAAGACACACGCACACACATATGATTAAATATTTTACATCAATCTAGATTTCGTGGCAATAAAATCTTCCATACTGACAAGAATCATCGTTGTGTATTCCACAATTCTGACTTTATCAAACTAAGCAAAACTTCATAAATTCATACGTTTTTATGGAACTCAAAATCCTATAAACTACCAAATAGACATAGATGAGAATTAAGTCGAAATATCGCTACAGGATTTAGAACAACGTATCAAAGTTGAGACTTGGGACTTGGCTATTCTATCACATTTGTCTTTGGATACATTAAAGCAAGTACAAAAATATCGTCATGTAATAATGATTAGGACATTAGTGTGGTTGATTATTTACCATTTCTCATTAGGTACTCTACATTTGTGACCGTGTATCAGACAAAGCTAAATTTGGAAAGTCTCTAACTTGAGTGCTTACCTTAAAGAGTAATGTTAAAAGGTTAATTTCGTGTATTATAACTTGAGTTCAATTCTCATTGGGTGCCCCACGTTAGACTAAACTAAGTAAATATTAATATCATATGCATATCGGAGATGAATTATGAAAAAAATCTCATCAAGCAGATCAGATATTATGAGTTTGATCCTCATTGGGTCCTTTAATATCGTATTTTTTTGCTTGACAATCACCGCTCAGTAACTGTTAGTATATTACTAAATTGTTGAGTACAACGAAATTGAATCAAGGCCAGATTAATGAAAAATTAGGCAATGAACAAACTAATGCGAAACATCTTGCGTGACTAATGTAACTGTGCCAAGTTTCATGTTAGATATTTTTTTATATCTTTGAGAAGTAAAATAAAAATAATCGCATTTGAAATTAAATTTTTAGTTTGTATTTTCGGGTTTACATACTTTTACAAATTACTGTTTTAGCAAATATCAAGTACGTTCTTGTAAAATATTCTATATTACGCATGTGCAAACAAAAAATAAATGGAATATTTAGATTTGGAAAAAGGTTTCAGAAATATATTGATTGTCAAGTACAACAACCTCTGCTGGAGAAAAATTACAGTAAAATATTTTTTCTCACCTTATGGGTAACAGAAACTTACAAATTCATAAAATTCATTTTTAAGGAAGAGAATACTTTTTCGAGTTAAGAAAATACATTTTAGAAACATGGCGAGATTCTTATCTAAGTTGTCTTCTTTCTTTTTCTCGCTTATATTATCCAGGAACTTGCAGTGTCGGTTTTTGGAGTTTGTGTTATTGAATCCAAATGTTTCCCACTAGAATTCTGTCAGCTCACTGGCCCTCAACATGTGTGGGTAATTCATTTCACATGGCGGAGGAAGAGACCCGTATATGTAAAGCGGGAATGTCGAATGGACGTTAAGTTGTTTATTTTTCTTGGGGTACAGATGAAAAAACATCTTTCCAACCATCCCTACGCTTATATATCTAAATCTCTTTCTATATTTTTCTTCATTTTCTTTCTTACTCCATTCATATATATATATATATATATATATATATATATATATATATATATATATATATATATATAATACAATATTTAGCTTGCAAATCTCAAATAAAAAAGAGAATTCTCAAAAAATAATTTGTACGAATTAACCTTTATTAGTAACCCACTTCTCTCTCTCTGTCTCTGCCTATGTTTCTCTCTCTATCCATGTAATTCTACGTACATCAATCTGAAGCGTCTGAAAAGGGTTTATATACCTTTGGCATAAGCAAATTTTAACCTAGAAAAGATTTCGACCGACACGTAAACATGCCAATGACGATTTGTGAAGGCCAAAGAATTCCTATTATGTATGTGTATTTAGACAGTAATTTAAAGATAAATACTAGACGATCTGTTGGTCAAAAAATGCACTATCTTCTTTTATCTTTTTACTCTTTTGGCTAAAGCACATATGTGCAATATATATATATATATATATATATATATATATATATATATATATATGCACTTCGCCGTGGTATAAAGCTTAGCAAGCTCGTCTCGCTAGAATCATTATAACTGAATAGTGAGTTCGATCCTCACTGGGTACCCCCTACTTTTCACGTAACGTGTTTCACGTCTAAGCTACGATTAGAAAATCACCTTCCTCCAGGTTTGGGGGTTGGGCGCAGGGCTAACAACCCTGCCCCATAAAAATAATTTGTTACGGAAACACCAAAAATGCTGCCTGTTTGCATTGGGTGTAACGGAAAAGTTATATATATAATGTGATGAATAAATTGTAGTCTAAAGTAAGCAAAATTTAAAAAAAAACAAATATATTTACCAAAATTACACAAAAATATCTTTAAATACTAAAGAGCAAAGGCGACTTCAGAATTTTCAGCAACTCTTCTGGGGGGTCTTCTTGATTAAGTTGGTAAAAGCTGCCATAATCCTTGTCTTCAGTACATAGTTTGTATTACAAGAGGTTTTCTTGGTCTCTCGCTCAACTGCACTCCAGACATAATTATCAAGGATTTGGAATCTGGGGAGTTAAGTGTCTATATGTAAAGGGTGATGTCATCGCACTAATTGTAAAATAGCCATGACTGGATCTCCTGCTTGTGTGGCATTGTGCAGGGACCTGTTGGTAGACATACGGTCTTCTAGCAGCCACCTTCTTGCCTCAGCACAGCATTATCTCCTCAATGTTGGCCTGTAGAAGACACTTTTTTGTTACTTTGTCTGTATAATGTTTCGTTATTTCAGGAATTGTAACTGCCATGTAAGTGATAACAGTATGAATATATATATAAGTTTGCATTTTAAAGTAAATTTCATGTATATACTTAGTTGTTATAATTTGCTTAAAATTTCACTTAAAAAAAGAATAAATTTGAGCAGAAACATCATTCTTGTAGGTGATCGGTATGAGGCGAAGTAATCGTGTTCAATTACATATATTTTTTAAATAACATTCAAGATAACGAGATAAAAATGTTCACAAAATAAAACAAATTTTGAACTGTCTCGCCTATTAAATTAGAAAAATTAATAAAAACATATGAAATATAAACTTTCTTTTTATTAATATTGCAAAATCTTAGAAGATATATTGTTCTTAAGGAAAATATTAAAAAGGTCAACATTATAATGATTTCTGCAACAGAATACTGGTTATCGACAGAATTTTATCTATCTATCTATCTATCTATCTATCTATCTATCTATCTATCTATCTATCAAACCTCCCATTATGTGTGTGTGTGTGAAATGTATGTTTGTATGTCTGTGTGTATTGTATTTAGATATTTATTTAAATAACTTATTATCTAATAGTATTTATAATTGTATGTGATGTCGCATATCTTAAATGGTCGATTATAAAATCTCTGTTGTATGCTGATTGTAATTACTGTCTCTCACTGAGTTTTCTAAATTTGTTGCGGAAAAAAAAAGAAAGAACGGACGTTATACAATAACAGACAAGTGAAAGAGAAACAATCTTACTTGGAGCTAGGTGAAAAGACCTCAGCTCAAAGAGGTTTTAGTTACCTCTAGTTATAGTGTCTATAGCTAAAAGTATTTTATGTGAAGTATTTTGTGTAAAAAGTTAAATTTAAAATCTGTCTTTGGAAAGTGCTATTGGTTGTCATTGCTACCTACCTTCAATATAACTTAATTAAGTTAAAAAATTACCGGTTTATGCCAACTGAATTACTTTAAGGTAGTCAATGATAGAGGCATTGTTATGTGTGTGTTTGAGTGTGTGTTTGCGCGTGTGTGTGTGTGTGTGTGTGTGTGTGTGTGTGAGAGAGAGAGAGAGAGAGGGAGAGAGAAAAAGAAAAGAGATGGTGACTCAGAAGAGCAATAGAAATTGATTTGCTGGTGAAGGAGTGGATCGATCAAGATTGCAATAAGGATTAGGGATGGAATTTTTAATAAAATTTAGAAAAAATAAAATTCTATGCTCACATGATAAGCAAGATAAGTTCCTCATGACTGTCAAAAGAGAGACAAAAAAGACAAGAGCGCGAAAAAGCAAGTTATACAAAACAAAAAAAGGAAAAAAAAATAAAGAAAAACAGAAATAGTGAAAAAATTGTGTTGTAGAAAGAATGAAGGGCGCGAGAATTGATGAAGAATGGAGAACTAAACTACAAGTAAATGACACTCATTAGATTTCTGATCAGGTAAAAAGATATTTTCTTGGTTCAAGTGTTAGCTGTTTCGTAGCCAGAAGCATTTGAACGCCGTAATGTTTATTCTGCACAAGAGATTAACTTAAATTCGATTGAACTCTTTAATAAAATTCTATTTACCAACTTTAATGAAACCTCGAAACTGTTATATATCCAGAGTTTGTCAAGGTCTGAAATAAGGACACAACAAAAGATAACATATATATATATATATATATATATATATATATATATATGCGTGTGTGTGTGTGTGTGTGTGTGTGTGTGTGTGTGGTGAGAGAGAGAGAGAGAGAGAGAGAGAGAGAGAGAGAGAGAAGGAAATAAAATTAGGGTTATTTGCCATCAAACAATGTCAAAACAATATGAATTTCTGTACATGGCCTAATGATTAGAATGCAAGATCCAAAACAATAAGTACTGCAAATATTAGTTCCGAGTATCGGAATAGACATATCATTCAACTTTTTTTTTTTTTTACTGAGAACTGAGACGGCGAAGTTAAATAAAGAAAATGCGTCCAAATAACATTTTTACCATTTTGCATAATTTCTTTTTCGATTTTTTCTTCATCTTAGATAATAATAACTTAGAAGTTTCAAGTGCTAATAAGAAATGTGAAATGATTTTATACATCCGTACAAGACGACGATAGGCAAACGAACTATACATTTTCAAGGTAAAAGAGGGTTATATTCAGGGTAAGTTTGAATAATTTCAGGGCAAAGTCATTTTTACCTCTGTAAAATTTTCTCAGTTACGCACATTTTGTGAGATTAAATTGTTTCATCAATTGTGATCTCTAGTTACAAATTCTTATATTAGAGATATTTCAGTCGTATCATATTTCACACAATTAATAAGCAAATAGTTAGTGAAATAGTTATGCGTCTATAAGAGCACCTATGTGTGTACCTATGTGTGTTCGCCGACATATTTTATTAATGTTTAAAAAGGTGAGGCTAATTTTTTTTTTTTTGTTTTTTTTGTTGAAATAGTTTGCTTCACTGGGTAAGTTGTTCTCGAATTAATCAGTAAACTGTAGTTTTCTTCCTAATACAAATACATAAGATCTTAATCGAGCGATAAGAAATCAAATGTTTTCTTTACTAGTCATCTGGTCATTTACTCATCCATCAAAGTCGAAGCTTCTTACCCAGTTTTAATCAATTCGCACTCTAGACTTTTGTCTTTTTCAATACAGCGTCTACTTATTTGTTTTCATTATCGAATGGTTTTCGACATTCGACGGGATAAACTATTATAAAAATGTTTTTCAACAGTGTCAGCTTGGGCGTGTTTATATTTTATCATAGCCCAGCCATCAAAGCAAACAGAGTAAAGCTTTAATAAAGACATCTACTAAGTGTTCAAGTCACCCACGAATAAGAAAGACTACTTTTGTCTTGGATGCTTACACGCTTTTCTACTGCTTGGGTGGCTCGTTTTGCATTTCCAATACAATTTATGTACAAAGATGACATGTTCGTTTGTAAGTCAACCATTAAACAGGTGTTTTAGAGATTATTCTAAATTAGGGAAATAATATATATACTTGTGCACTCTAATATTTGCACTAAATGTCGGATGAAGCTAAAAATTTGCTTTCTTGGCTGAAATAGCTGCGTATTTGTCAGTAGACCTCTACATTACACTGAATTAAATTTTATTATGCAATTAAATGTTTTCCCAACAAAATTGATATAAAACTATTGGCCTTCGCAAAATTTTCAGGATATACTTGTATGGATAATATGTGAATAATATATATGAATTTCATTTATTAATATCTTTTTTTTATTATGAACATTTACAATGTTTGTTAGTGTGAGGTTATATTATGCAACTCAGAAGATGTCCATCATATTGTAAATACATATATTTATATTAATACAATTATTGGTATTATACTCAGATGTAAACATTGACATGGGTCGTAAGAAAGATAAATCACAAGAAAGATGAGTTATTGTAAATTTATTGTGATGAGAAAACCAATTTGGAAATTTCGAAAAATTTGGACAGTTATGCCAGAACAATAAAAAAAAGTTGAATTATTAGTAAATTAACAAAATCGATTGACTTCTTTTACAGCTAATGAAAGCTGAAATATATTTTAGATTGCAATACTACTTCTTTTTTTTGCGAGTGGATATTGCATTAACAATGTTTTTAAAACAATGTTATTTTTCCGGTACGTCTTACTACACAATTCTTAGCTGGAGGGATGAGACGGGCGTAAATGAACGTAACGAACCCAACTGAAATTCGAACTCGATTCTACAATTTCTTATTCCGAGCTGCTATTCAGTACGCCGCCCGAACATCTATAGTGAAGCAAGTAAAGCAAAAAAAAAAAATTGAAAATGCTAGTGTTGTGGAGATCAACAGATAAATACAGAATTGTTATGGTGAAACACACCTATTCTATAGTGAATAAACTTTCCCCACCTAATTTAAGTAGGAGTAGTAAGAGGAACGAGTGTCAATCGATGTTGGACGATAGTATTCGGCAGTTAGTCGAATAAGAAAGTAGTCAGCGACCTGGCAAGATTACACTGCGTAATACATTTTATATCATGTTCCTAACGTTTTGTACGTCGAACCTATTAGGACTGACTTTAGCACATATACTAGCCTCCACTGCGAAAATAACTCCACAACAAGAACATTGGTTAAATATATTAAAGCAAAAAAAAAAAAAAATCACAAATTTAAGGAAAATACTATAATCTACAAACAGTAAAAAAAAAATTAACAAAATCAATCGTTGAAAGACTGATATATGTCAAATATGTAAACCAATAAAACAATTTATTCATTAAATGGAATATTGTGTTAAAAATCTGTTTCTGTGCCTGAGATCTTTTGGGACTATTCATAAATAAACATTTTTATAGCACTTGCTTTTTTTCATTTTATATAATCGTTTTACCTCAAGCAAAAACATTACTAACACTGGTGCGCAGAGATTTACATAGAAAGAGAGCGAAGTAAAAGCGGAACAGGTTAAAGGGGTGTCGGAGAATGGGTAAGAGTAGTATGGGAGTACTGGTGTGAAGAGAGTTACATGAGAGCAGACCAAAAGGGGAGAAAACAAGATACTGCATGGGAGTGAAGAAAATGAAGAAGATGGCAGTTGACGTTGAATTTAAATTTTAGAGATTGTAGCCACCAGGGAAACAAGTATACAGAAGGGAGTTCCACAGGCGGAAGGTGCGAGAAAAAAAGTTAATAGTGTAGAATTGACAGCTGCATTTGACTGTTTATATTGTAAAAGGATGGGATTCAGTTGCCAGTCTAGTAGATCGAGTCAATTCGTGTAGTAGGAGCACCGGGGAGCTAAGCTCGTCGGAACAGAAGCCTTGAAATATTTGTAGAAGAGACAGAGGGAAGCTCTCATCGGAGTGAAAGTGACTGGAGTCGAGCTACCAGGTGGGGATCGATCACATTGCAGATTCGCTTTTGGATTTTGTCGAGAAGCCCGAGATGAATAGCAGTAGCGCCCGACCATATATGACAGCAGTGTTTAATGCACAGGCGGATAGTAGATTTGCATGATAAAGCTTGATGCCCCAATTTATATTTCTAAAGTAAATATTTATAAGCTTAAACTCACGTGATATATTGCTCATATAAATATGTTCTGAAAATTTTACCAATGCAATGGTTTTTTCATATTAAAAAGAAAAATCGTACACAGTGTGCGTTCATGCCATGACTTGTAATGCTGATTTTCAAGCTATCAGATTCTCTGAGATACAACATGCCCCCACTTCAACAGTCAACGTACTGCATTGTGTACACAATGTAAATATATGTTCTCAGAAATACTTTGGATAAACTTATCAGTTTTATTCAGCCTTTAAGAACAACAACCAAGAGAAATTCTATTAGAAGTTTACAAATTACTATGTCTATTTTGAATTAACTGAATATATTTATTCGTTTAAAAATACAGATATATACTACTACTAGTTTGAAAGCAAAAGGACCAAAGTCACGAACAATATCTTATTATAAAACTGCGAACTAACCATCTTCGACAAATCCCCTAGTTTGATAAAGCATAAGTAGAGCTGCCAGAAGCGAGCGTCTCACCATCAGTAGCCTGTTAGCCTGAATTTTATTAGTCACTTTATGACAAGTAACATAGTTTATCTGACATGGACAATAATAGTAATGCTCCCTGTATAGCTCGAACAAATTAACTCTATGGTGGGATAATCTAGTGTGCAGTTATAAGTGACAGTGATTGCAACTGTGGGCATATATGTATCTATGAGGAAGATATATGCGTTAATATATCAACGTGAATGCGTTTTAATACACATTGATAAGTGTGATAAAAAGTGTGATAAAAAGTGTGTATTTCTGGGGGTTTGAGAAGAGATACTAAAAGAGCTAACATAAACGATACGTATACAAAGAAACATGAAGGTTTCAGTGAGAATAAAAACGAAGTTGACTTGGTGAGTGAAATAGTTGTTTCCCACCCACTCCAGTGGTTGATATTCGAGACCAGATAAAAAGTTATAATTTCAAACGGCTGATTTTCAAGCATCCCTTCCCAACTTAGAGAAATGATAAAACATAATCTTGCTCCTTGCATTGCATTTTGTTTAGCATTGCGTCATATTTAGTTAAACTAAATATCAAGCTAAGATTGCGAATATTGATTTTCAAAAGAAAAAAACAAACTATCCTTTTCTACGTGTTGGACTGGCACAAAATTAATTTTCTACCTCTATAATAAACAAGTTTGTTGTTTTGTGTCGTACTAAATCAAGTTTAGTAGATATTTAAAAGAAAATGAACAAGGGCTGATTTTCTAAGCGTCGCTTTGACGTTGCATAAAGCCGGAAGTATAGAAGTACCCAGTGAGAATTGAACTAATTACTAATTCGTATCAGGTTCTAGCAAAATAAGCTTGCTAACCATTGTACCACGTCGAAGTGCTCAAAGAAATATGAGTGTGATAGAAAGATAGATAGAAAATTTGCATAGAAGAAAGAGAGAGAGAGAGAGAGAGAGAGAGAGAGAGAGGAGAGAAAGAGAGAAAATTTCCGCACGCGCGTGTACCGGTTTTCTTGCGGTTCGTTTTATCTACTTGTATGCTTGTTTAAAATGGGGATGAGAGCGTGTATGAGTGTGTGCATATGTGTGTGTGCCTCTGCGTGTATGTGTTTCTCTATATGTATTTGGAACGCATATGTAATAACGCACGTACATGCGTACGCACACATACGCATATATGCACTCAAACGCACGCAAAGACGCAAATACCTTTTTCTTTTCTTCTTTCTTTGCAGAAGAGTGATAGAAAGAGTCAGTGTCTGAAGAAAAAAAAATGACCCTTTTTAAGTATGGGTATTTTTGGCGAAAATGTCGCACACAGCAAAAATAAACGGATCGATTACCGATAAAACCTGTTTGTGGCCACGACTTATTTTCCATCTGTCTAACGGCACAATATCCAGGTGGGACTAGAAAAATATAAAAGTAAAAAATAACACACACACACACACACACACACACACACACACACACACACACACACACACACATCTATACAAAAACAAAGAAAGAATGTCCTATTTAAAGAAATAATTACAATAAAAGAAAAATACAAAGAAAACTAAAACTGAATAACAAATGTTTCAACAACAAAAACTATTGGCAAACTTTACCAGTGCTTTCTAATCTAGCGTTCTGTTTATCGTCTCAAAAACTATGTCTGCAACAACATTTATTACACCTACCTGAAAAGGTAAATTAGTTATGAGAGATGCTAAACAGGTGTTCATCTTATCTTTTCACATTAATTATCAGAGTACACAAGTGAAGAGTCTTTTGTGAAGTTATTCGACAATTAGAAGAAACAAAATAAATGGATTCATAAATGTTGTAATTTGTCCAAGATTAGCTTAATTCAACACAAAGCCACTAGAATGAAACACATAGTGTGGATCGAACTCACAACTCAGTAGCATTATTCAGCCAGACTATGTCTCTAAACATTACCACACACGGAGGCGCAATATACCTTCCTCAGTGTCTAGTATTCTTAGCCGGAAGTTGGACTCAGTTCATGGAATCTGTTTTTCGTGTTGATAACTGTTGCACCACTCCGAAAATTCTGATATAACTTAGTGTGAAATTTTTTCCACAAATATGACCAAATACATTCATTTTATGTACAGCTAGATGTATTTATACATTTATATCTGCTTACTGTGTGATTTTTCGGTTCATTTCTTTTCAATACTTTTTTAATCTAAAGTCAGTACAGTAGTTTTTACTGAGAAATCTGTTATTACACAATCTTTTGAATCAATCAAGTTAGGGATTTGTTCCTGATACTCATAGCAAGCTTCCATATTCAATCTCATATTACTTGAAGAAGAGATAGGCATCACCAAAAAGCATCTGTTCCGACAGACTTGTCATGTATTTGAAAAAAATGCGCTGCTAAGTAACCTTACATTGCAATATGAGGTTCTAGTTAGGACAATCATCTATCATAGTACACTGTTTATAGATTATGTAACGAAGAAACGGTGTGGCTTAGGTATACTTTTAAAATCTGTGATATTCATAGAATTAAACTCAAATGCGGAAAGGCGCAATTATATCCATACTCTTTAATAACGTTTATGATCATGAATTTTTAGACGATTCGATTTATTGACTCGGCCAAAATATTGTTCTGTGTTTTTAGTTTGATAGCAATAGAAAGACTGTGTTGCACCGGTCTTCCAAGAAAGTGGAATTAGTTTGACCTGATAAATAATTTTTTGTGACACCGTTGGAAAATAAACAACTATTTTGGCTACATGTTATATCGACCATTATTATAACGAAATTTATAAAGTTTAACCTAATAAAACTTAAGGCCAAATGGCCTTGAAAGTATTAATTTAAGATTCTGGTTTTTACATGAACTCGAACACCAACATCTGTCTCTGGTGAGAAATCCTCATTTCAGTGTTAAGTAAGTCAACTTTGGAATAAAGTCATCAATGTTTTGCAACGCACGCACGACATTTAAGTTGTTCACTTTTCACAACACATCCAACCCTCAGCTATTATTTACTCTCATAAACTGCATATGTTTTCGCTGTAAGCACGAAGCTCTGTCACTTGTCATAAGAAACGCTATCAGTAAAATGTATTAGACCGCCTTCTCCTCACTTAACTCATGTTTTAGTTTGTTCTTCCTTTATTAGAACTTGACACCGGTGACAACTTCGTATTATGTCCTGTTGACACCTTGTCGGTTGAGCAACAGATGGCAATCTTTTAACACTGGTCATTTGGCGAAATTTTTACAGCGATCAAATTACCGTGCTGCAGGAAACCAATTTGAATCTATAACGATTTTCTCTGTTAGCATTTTAAATGCACCACAAAAAAAAAAAAATTAAAAAGTCACTTGAAAATTAGTAAAGTTAAAAGGAATCAAATAGTTTATTGCGTAAAACATGTCGCTTCGGCTTTTCTTATTCTAAAAATGCAAATAGAATGGATATTTATGTATGAATCAGATACATATTTACCACTAATCGCGAATACTAATTTTCAATGCAGGGTGGCATTTTCCAGTTAGAAGATTGGCGTGCCATAATCTTTCTAGCCTATATGATCTTGTACTCAGTGAAGCTTATTAAATCTTTACGTAGAAAATTTTCAATTATAAATGAATGAGAAAAGCGATTCTGTCAGACACTTTACAACTCAATAATAAATAAGAAGTCTTGTTTTTTTTAATCACATACTAATTTGGATTTAATTTTATTTCTGGTGGATATATCTCTAAAATGAAATGAAATAAATTATATATATATATATATATATATATATATATATATATATATATATGTGTGTGTGTGTGTGTGAGTGTGTGAAAAGTGTATGTATATAATTATAAATATCAATATATATATATATATATACATATGTATATATATATTGATATTTATAATGTCAATATATATATATATGCAATTTGTTATATATATCATATATTGTTTACATATTATATATGCGTGGTACTTATTTAAAATCGCTCAATATCAGTGATAGAGCAATATATATATATAATATTCAATATATATATATATATATATATATATATATAAAGTAAGCGTGCACGCGCGCACGCACGCACACACGGATATATATCATTTCAGACTGCGATAGAAATGAGCTTTATTCCAACAGTGACTGAACGAGTACGCGATAAACATTTTTATACTATCTAATACACACGTGTTTGCAAGCGCATACAAATGTCTCTTTCTCTTGCTTTCGCTCTCTCTTTCTCTCACTTTCTTTATCTCACGCTATCTACATATATATATATAAAGAGTGAGAGAGTGGAAGAGAGAGAAAGAGAGAGTAGACTCGATGAGAAGTGATGTTTAAGCATTGGAGAGAGAAATAATCTTGTCAGAATATTTTAAAGTATTGGTAAAGTACAATATAATATTATAATAGAAATAATTTTTCTCTGCCATAAAAAATTCAAATTATTGATCAGTACACTTTAGTTTCATCGAATACGCATGAAAAAGCTATTCAATTCCTGTATTTTTCTTATTTATTTTGTTTGGTTTATTTTGGTGCAAGGCCAAAAATGTGGTGAGCCCATTGAAAACAAAAGTCACTTGTCTGCGGGATTAGTTTGCTAATCTCTACACAACTCCGAGGAACACATGATAAAAATGAAATAATAAACAATCAGTTGTTAAATTATCGATTAGCAATTCCGATACTTTTGATTGATCTTTACTTTTATCCAAAAATTGACTCATATTGTAATTTAGGTGTAGAGGTGCTTGTAAAACTCTTAACCAGATAAAGATCTACAAATTTCAAATTTGCTTTTCTAGTCAGATTTATAACTACATGATAATTAACAGTATATAAAATGAGTAAATGCAAGCATTAAATATTGAAACACAAGCACACACACATATATACACACAGATATTTACTGAGTTAATCTTAGTATGTATAAGACCACGAAGAACAAAACGTCTAACATGAACTCGTCGCTAATTTGGCTATCAATGTATGGCGTGGGTCACGCTGTCAGTTATTTTGGGTGGATGGTAGAGTTCAAGTGTGGTGCAAGCTCGATAAGACCATGCACACTAGTCGCCTTTACTATTGTTCTAGCAATTAATGCTTCCAAATAATGTTGAATGTATTCATGTCACACTGACTTGGTCTAGTAATCCTCTCAAACACATTATTGACCGATGACCACTTGCACATATTCAGGAACGTAATGTACCCACAAAACAATTAAGAAACATGAGAAACATCCTTTAAACCACCGACGAATAGTGTGGCCATCATATTCGTCCGTCATAAGCCCAGTCGAGAATTTATAGGACATGTTTGGGAGACCAATTTAAACGCAAGTTTCTGCATCGATGAATATCAGATACCTGTGGACAACTATCAAGACAGTATGGTTAACATCTTTCCAATGTTATTTGCCAAATCAGTGTACAAGTCCCCTCTGCAGTCCACACACTTATTTAATCGATGTTGCAGTGTTTGGATCCCATTAGAGAAAATGCGTTCAACTTGTTGGTAAAAAGTAAGCAATAGCAGATACGGCGTCATCATCGCGACGATACTGGTTACCAACCTAGTGTGTTTTTTATTTTGGGGGACAGATTATAGTCAAATGGAGCCAAATCAGGAAAATAGGGACGGTGATCAACCATTTCAAAGACACATTCACGTACAGCAGCCATTGAAACAAAGGAATTGTATACTAGGTCATTTTCCTGATGAAACAACACCTCTTTCATTAGTTTTACTGGGTGTTTGGTCTTGATATCCTTGCCTCAGCAAGTTGGCATACTACTGTATATCGATAGTGTGGTGCGGTACTTTTGAAGATAAATACAATGCTTTCGCATCCCCAAAACCTGAGGCTACTAACTTTCCTGCAGATGAAACGACCTTAGTCTTCTTTGGATCAGGTAGGAGGAGGGGTATTTCCATTGCACTGATTGTCTCTTTATCTCTGGATCAAAATGATGAATCTAGCACTCATTCTGGGTTAGAAAACCAATCTAGACCTGCATGAAACAATGTCAGATCCCGTGATGTGATCCAACTGGTGATCAGGAGTCAGAAGACGTAGCTATCGCCGTGCAAAAATCCTTGACATGCTAAGTTCATTATGCGGAAAATTCTCAACTCTCTTATGGAATGTGCTTACATCATTTGTTTTATAGTAAATCAATTGCCATCCATCACCATGCGTTGAACACGATAAGTGTTTTTCTCAGTGCTGGCAGTTGCAAGATGTTCTTTGGGTCATATTCATGAGTAGCCCTTCCCCTCCTAAACTTCACTTCTCACTTTTACACTGTTGATAAAGTTGGAGCGTCATCTTCTAATGTAGCATGTCAGCACGAATGTCCTTCAAGACTAAACCCGTTTTCAGTAGGTACTTGATAGCAGTACTATGCCAAGTTTTGTCGGTTTTCAAAATAAATCGGCACTTGTTACCTTTTGAGGGCTCTTTGAACAAGAAACATTCACTTATTAATATGAAAAGTTGAAATTAATGCATGCCAGATTTCGCAGTTTTAGCATCACTCTTTCATAGTCAGCCTATCAACTTTTCAGCCCACCCCCGTAAATAGGCGTTCTCTCTTTTGTTCCTATCTATCTATCTATCTATCTATCTATCTATCTATCTATCTATCTATCTATCTATCTATCTATGTTTATTTGTAATTTTTGGGGTTCTATTTATTTGTATTAATTTTACTGTAGACTCAGCCCAGTGTTACTCGGGGCAACGTACTTATAACATGTCTACATATTATAATGAATGTTTCATCAATCGATGACCACATTTATATAATCAGCTATGGATGATATTCAGAAGGCAGTCAGTTCAGAAAGGTAAACAGCTATCAGTGAATGCTTTACTAAACATATAAATATTAAATGTTGAATTATGTATTAGACGATATTTACATGTGTACTGATTGAAAAAAACATTGAGTTACAGAGACAGAATTGAAATTCAGAATTTAGAGAGAGAGAGAGAGAGAGAGAGAGAGCGAGCGAGATAGAGAGATATAGATAGAGAGACATTAAATTGTTGTGAAGATTAAGCAGCATTCACTGATTATTAAATTTTGAGTTAACATTGGCTTAAACGGAAATAGAATATATACAGGATGCGATAGTTAAATTGTCGCTACATTCTATTTTTAATTTTGCATATGCGCTTGTTAGTTTTGGATTTTGTCGACTGATCAGTATAGTAATGTCAGCTGAACACGGTTGGTGAGAAAAATACCACTATGACGCAATTTACGTCGCCAGAAATTTGAAAACAGCATGCTGTACTGCTTAACATCCACACCTGGAAGCTCCAACACGAACATTTTCAGAACATTGAGTGTCAATCAGAAGATAGCGCAGAGTATACGGAAAGTGTTGGATGAGTTTAATAGTGATTACGAAGGTGTTTAAAGTGATCACTACTGCTGGCGATGCTATACTTTCATTCATCTTCCCATAAGACCTCAGACACAACACAGATGCTTACAAAAGTGCCTTTGGCGGTAGTGCTGCCCCGGATCAAGAGGTTGGCTACTGAAGGGCCCTGAAAGATCCTCTGTTTGGTAACAGGACTCTGCACCATGTCACACAAGCAGGAAAACTCAGTTATGAGTGTCAAACAATTTCTGCAACCACATCACACATTAAATCTGGCCACGTAACTCTTCAGACTGCAAACAACTTGATTGTTATGTGTGGGGCGCATTTGAGCGAGAGGCCAACAAAACTCCTTGTATGACCAGAGATGAAATGAAAGCAATGATTATGCATTGTTTTTGTGTATTTGAGACGATAATTCATCCATTTCACCATATATATATATAGGTGTGTGTGTGTGTCTGTGTGTGTGTGTCTGTGTGTGTGTGTCTGTGTGTGTGTGTGTGTATAAAGATACCGTTAGAAGGCAGAACACTATAGAAAGAAAGGGCAATGGTGATTTATGTGACACAAGGTGTAAAGTGTGTGAGGATCGAATTCACTGTTCAGTTCTAATTTATTTAGCAAAACACGACATTGCGCCACATGATCGCAAGAGAGAAAGAAAAATTACCAAAACACAATGTTGTTCATTGTTTCGAGACTTTAAACAGCGTGTAGAGATTATTATCAACCTTTTATAATTGAGTGAATAAGGCAAAAATAGAACAGAAAGAAAGAGATAAAGAAAAAAATGTCCATAAGAATTGATGCAAAGTTCACTGAATATAGACCAGAACCCTAAAATTACAAAAAAAAAAAAAAAAAAAAAAATTTCAGATGTTGTTAAGATGACAGTTTATACATGTATTTTTTTAATGTACAGGTGGGGCAATATTTCATATTCATCAATCACATTATTGTCATGATAAATCCTTAGATAATTTATTGTTTTCATTTCGTAAGTTTCCATATCATGTTTTTTTTTTTTTTAATTTTAGTGTTCTGGTCTATATTTCCGTGAAATAAAGGATAATCATAGGATTTAACCTAACCCAGACCAAACCAAAGAACTTTGCATCAATGTTAAATACTTTCAGAAATATGATTTTTATGTACACCAATACTTTATCACATTCAAGGATTAAAACTAATGAATATCTTAATAAAAATGTATTTCAAAGATGTTTGATGAAGTGGCGGGTTTGTTCACTTAGCCATAACAGGACTGAAAACTTGTGACATATTCTAAAGAGGATGGTTTACATTGATGGATGGCATTTTACCAAAAAATATGAAATTTGGAAGGTTATTATGTATGTTGTGCAGTATATCAAATATGAAGAACGATAGCAGTTCACAAAATCTATGGATAACAACCTCTAAAACCTAGTTTCGGAAAATAGAACATGCATTTTGCTTTTTGTTTTTATAAGGTTATTGCCATTATAGTGACTATTTTCATATTTTGTTCAAAATATTTGTTTTTATAAATTTGGCGCAAATTCTGTAACTAATGTTTCTTCGATTTTTAATAACGTGGCTAAGAAAATATATCACGAATATCTGGTAAAATAAAAAAAAATACTGTGACCTCATGAGAATGACATGTGGTCTAATATAATTTATCTATATTTGAAATGCTCTGCATATTAAGTGTGTAAATATTTCCCTTAATTCATTCAGTAGTTTTCGATAAAAAAAAGAAAGAAAATAGAAAGTGGGCGGTAAAGTGGAAAGTTGTGCTTTTATGAATAGAAAAACCCAACAAAGCTAATAATTTAAAATTAAAAAAAAACATCCCATGAGTGAAAAATTCAACTCACCAATCAATAGTCTTGGTCAATCAGGTTATAAAATTCTTGACCGACATGTGTAGAGATCAATAAACCAATTGATTATTCATTAAGCCAGTTTGAGGCTACTATTCTTTAGACATGATATTGATTATACAATAATGTTATACAGTTTTCTATAGACTTTAAATTATTTGATAAGTGTACCAATGGCAGCATTGATCGAATATCTAACATAGATGTAATAATTCTGACACAGACTTCATAAGTGAATCTCTGTTTAATGAAGACTAGTCGAGGTCCGTGAGAGAATAGGTAAGTGCAAGCAACCCAGGTTTTAATGCTTTACGTGTAGCTACAATCGTATCATGGTTGAGGTTTTCTTTGAAAATTAGCACTGGCTGGGAAACATAAACTATTAGGAGAAAAGTCATTCATGCAAGGAAAAAGTTGCTTATGTCACCTTCGAACACAGACAGACCAGAAGGTACACACACAGAATAAACAGGCGGGCGCGCACGCACGCATACGCACACGCACACGCACGTAGATAGATAGATAGATAGATAGATAGATAGATAGTGAGCGAGAGAGAAAGAAAAAGGAAGAACAGAAACGTATTTGAAAATACGTTTTCTGGTCGGAAAGTATCCAGCCTATTGAATATCTCGAGAACCAGTTACGTGGCCTCGATTAACTTTGCAACCAATTAGTGAGACCTTTATCACGCATGTGAAAATAGAAACTCTCCTCTGATGTTTCTGTTCAACAGTGCCATTTTATGAACATGAATATGAATCGATATTTGTTTGAAGATTGGACGTTTGTCTGCAGAGACTATTTGAATGACTAAGAAGGCTTTCTGGGGTGGTTTTATGAGCAAAGCCTAAACATCAATTTGGTATCAACATTTCCAAATTAGCTTGGAGTCTGTTAAAAGTGAGCTACGTGCTAGGAAGTCTTCAACGAGAAGAAAATTCGAAAAGATTAAATGTTTCTGGAATGCAATCACAAGAAATCAGGTGATTGTAATTTGGAAGAATATCTGATAATTATACTGACTACCCGGAAATTATCCAGCCATTTTGAATGTTTCGACTGACCATAGGTTTCAAGCAGGTTGATTATTATCAAAGAGATAGGTCATTTGAGCCACACACACACACACACACACACACACACACACACACACACACACACACACACACACACACACAATGAGTTATATGAATAATTATTGTTTTATAGTAGAACAATAGTCCGTTATTAATATTATGGGTTCGGTTTTCATCGAACATTCATTTATGTAGCCTTGTGTCAGACTACCAAACTTAGTACATATCATTTAAATGCATCATTTTATTAGTAAGCTTAATGGGCAGACCATTATCTCTGAAATGAGGGTTTGATTCTTGTGCTTTTTAATTGTGGCATTGCCCTGTAGTAAAATAAGACTTGTAAATGAAAACAAAAAAAAAACTTTCAGTTCAGATTTTAAAATTGTTTAAGTGTAGTTTGAAACAACGACAAGCGAGTTATACATTAGCATTTAAATTGAAATTTGTAGATATTTTTAAAACTTTTGCAAAAAAAGAGAACTGAATAAAAATTGAAATGTGATCAGTTGTTCTCTTTACACTGAAATGCTTACGCGTGAATTTGGGAGATGTTTATTAATAATGTAAAAGCTTAAACATTTAATACTAGTTCACAAATATGCAATTAATGAAAAAACGGTTTTCATTTGTACATTTGGAATTACTGCAAATTATTCATTCATCAGAAAAAATTCAGAAATTAGTAGTCGATCTAAAAGTATTTTATCGTTCAGTGACAACTACATGATCATATACACTATACCGGGTTTTACTACACAAGTCATTTTTCACAGTAAAATCTGCATTACACAACCAATGTTGGAATAATCTTCAGCATATATCACGCAAGTTTTTCATCCGATGCTATCTATACATGATAAAATGTTGATAATCATTTATTTCTTTTTGAAGTGTCAGGTTTTATTATGAATACAATGTGTTATATACCATAGAATAATTTGATTCACACAATATTTCATGTACATTTTAATTCAAACTTTATATGTTAACCATAACCGCCTATAACCCCACAAGAGTTGTTAAACATTAATTTTATCAACTTTTATGCCGTTTAATTTAAATGTTATTTATTCCCAGATATTTTCTTTTATGGAATATTGTTTTCGTTCTCATATCCACATTTTTTTTAATAATGGGAAAGAAGTTTTCTGTTGGTTATGCTCCATTTCATCAATTTGCTATCATTGAAACATTTTTGGTAAAGTGGGCAATCGTCAAAGATGCAGCAAGTGAGAGATCCTTGTCTTTTATGAATATACACGTTAGCTTAAAGTTTCTTGACTTTGTGTTGTAAAAATAAGTGGCTTTCGAAAAAAACATCTTTTGTAATATCTTACAATAATTGACACCAACTTTGAAAAGATTTGTAGTTTTAGACAAAAATATTACTCCACCTTCTCCTTGTTGTTTTTTAAAGTCGTGTTATCATCTAAGCCTTCTAGAGGCATCTAACCTCTTGCTCGGCAGCCAGGTCCTTCCAATTTTGCTCTACATTCATCAATAAAAATACGATCGTGAATTCAGTTTTCATGCACTTCCCTGACCAGCTTACACATTTCTCATTATGTCGTTTACTTAAAAATAGTAGTTTGGTTGCTCTCATAGCTTTATGCAATATTCTTGGTATCTTTTCTTTCTGCTTGCATTCACAACACTATTAACTTTACTAATATTTTTTTATACCAATATTACTTTTTAATTTTTGTCAGCTCTATTTTTTTTATCATTCGTATTGAAAATATTTTTGCTATTGTGCAACATTTCCATTTTTATGTTCTGTGATATCTGCTAAAATATGCTGTCATTTCTAACGTTGTCTATAACTTTACAAGAGTTTTTCTTTCTTTTGGGATTGGTTATATCTTTCTTACAACGCGTCAAATGCATTATATTTCTGAAATTAAAAATTTAATTTCAATAATATTTTACACACACACACACACACACACACACACACACACACACACACACACACATATATATATATATATATATATACATAAGCCGATTAACTCAGTAAATGTTAATCAACACCGAGCTACGAGTTTACAGAGTAGTCTGTCTAAGTGTTCGCTCTTTTCCCTTTCACCATTTTACACATTATTGCGAAGTAAACAGTCTCAACCGGAAGTCGAACAGGGTTTGTTTAGTAACTTTTTCTTGTTGATTACCTTTACAATCTCCCCACTTTTCCGGCTTAGTCAAAAGATTAACTCCAATGAATGAAATACATGCCATGTTATAACCACACTTTTATCACGTCCTTACAGAAATAACAAAAATCAAAACGAAAAACAAACCTGTAAGTGAAAATTCCTGTTAACTTAATTCTCGTAGCGAATGTCTGTACAGATATAAGATAGCTATTATTAAAAATATGATCAATAGAATTTGCTTTGTCTCCTCTTTTCATACATTAATTTATACAGAACTCAATAATATTAAACAAACACTTATAAATAATGGATTTTCTCAATATCTTTTTGATAGACAGACTTTAAAGAAAATTGAAACCAATATGAATATTAATAACAGCAAAAATGCAATAAACCTATTTCATAGTTATCAAATACACTAATTATTAGACAGATGAAGCGGTTATTAAGAGCATTATTCTTCAATACAAATCTCGAGTTGCAGGCAATAAATGTATACGATTTGCAATCTATTACAAAAAACAAAAATAAAACATAATCATATCCTTACGAATAATTATTGCCTTCGAGAATTTTTATTAAACAATACTAAGTTAATTTAAAATCTTTTGCACTTTGGTCGGTTGTATCCTCTATTATGTATAAACATCAAATAATTTTTATCTTGGCGATATAACTATGACACATTATCGTGAGTTAAGTTGAAAATTGTCTTGTTAAAGTTACATACATAACCGAAAAATACTGTAATAGTTCTCAACAAAAATCAAGCGTACTGACAATAACTCAGCAAGGGTCGAACACAATGGCAATAACTCGATAAGGATCGAACACACTGGCTATAGATATTAACAAGGGTCGGGTACACTAGCAAAAGCTCTCAATAAGATCGAGCATATTGCTAATAGCTCTCAATAAGTATCGAGCACACAGGAAATTGCTATAAAAACAGAAAGTTGTCAGTATTCCTGACTCGAACATTATCAACATCTAAAATAGAAATGTTCAATGTCAGACAATCCTAACGAATAGAAATACATTTTGACATTTTTGTTGGGGTTTGAAGATTCACACACACACACACACACACACACACACACACACACACACACACACACACACACACACACACACACACAAAAAAAAAAAAGAATAAATAAATGAAAATAATAATAAATAAATTCAAGTCAAGTGTACTGTTTGCTTAACAGCTTGCAATAACTGACAGCTTTATTGGAAGGTTGTTAGTGTTATAGCGGACATGCTAGTTATCCAAGCTGACCGAATGGTGTTCGCTTAAGCAATTTCGTCCGATATCGATCAAAAAACGTTGTTGATGATTGCTCAGGTGATTGTCATGACAATGTATCGATAATTATATCCTGTAGGCATCGTGAGTTTGCATAAGCAACAGCCTCATTGCTATCAAGGAGAACTATTTACACGTGATTTAAATAATAAACAGTAAAGGCCATGAAAAAATTCCGCCGAGTATTGTTGCAATATAGCAAAAAGGCATACAGTTGACTCTCATAATTTAATATAACCGCAAAAGTGAGAAACAGACAAGAAATCATCTAACATTTTAAAGTCGTGGATTACTTAATTATAAATTCATATAAACTCGAACAATATAGAAGAAAGTTACATAAAATTGCCAAAAGGCTAAATATCTACTATGGGAAGTTAATTCGAACTTGGAAGAAAATATAGTTTTCGGTTTTGTTTATTCTCATAATAGTCATATAGTGTATATTCTAAAATATTTCATGGAGAAAGTTCTCTGCGGTAACAAAGAAGTGACAAGGAACAATTAATGGATCGGTGTAAGGCTGAAGATCATAGAGAACTAATACTTTAAAAGAGATTTTTTATTTCACTTTCCATGGAGTAAACTCATACATTCACGACATTTGAGAACGTGTTACTAAATTTAACCGAAAACAGCGTAACCATAGATTTTCTCGATGATAATAAATAGAATCATTGCAATTCATTCATTCGGTAATCTATCTATCTATCTATCTATCTATCTATCTATCTATCTATCTATCTATCTATCTATCTATCTATTTGCCTGCATTATATATATATATATATATATATATATATATATATGCTTGCATGAGTCAAAAGCTACATCTTAGTTAATCTAATTGATTGTTACAACTGTGTCACGTACGTGCATTCTTGTCCCTAAAGCTAGCTACGCTTAGCAAATATCTAACGAGATTATCCCATGGAAAGCGAGATAAGAAAAAAGTAGTCGATGACAGATGAAATTCTCGATATAATAAAAATGGGACAAATAATAATGCCAAGGAATAGTACAGAATATAGGATATTAAAATCAAAATTTAGAAACAAATGAATATTGGAAAATGGTGATTAGCTGAATAAAGTGTGCACAACCATAAAAAGACTGAGCACCGTCGCTACGGCAACCATCTATAAAAGTACAAATAAATAATAGGACGAATGGCGTACTCGTCGACAAGGTGCATAAAATCAAAAGTGGGAACGGTCATAATAGAGAAAGAAAAAGTACTTCATATACATTGGAGAACTTTTCCAAGGTGGACGAGAGAACCCTACAATACACAAAATAAACGGAACTGAAAAGACATTTGTCAAGATGAAGAGAGGCAAACCAACAGGACCAATGTGGATCCTAATGAAGATGCTATCAGCTTTAGACGATTTTAGGATCGACAAAGTTATGCAAATAATAAATGCAACAATGACTACAAACCAGATATTAGTAGACCAGTCTTCATAGTGCTGCTTTACAATCCAGGTACTCCATAGGACAATCAGGTTAATGAGACACCTAAGTAAACTTATAATCTGGATTCTAATGAATTTAACACGTAACATTATTAATGAATATAACACGTAACATTATTAAAAATATGACTAGAACAATGTAGATTCGGTAAAGACTGGAATAATACTATCAGAGCTAGCAATGCTCGTGTTTCATATATTTACATATAAGCATTTGATATGACACAAAGATCTATTTAAACTGATGCGTCAAATTTCATTTATTCAGGAAAGATATTAGAACAATACAGAATATTTTCTAGGAGCAAAGCGCCAGCATGCGGACAGAAAATGAATTGAGCAATTACACAAAAATAGAAAGGATCGTCTTTTCAATGGATTTAACCTTTAAAACAAGATGATCCTAAGAGAACTTGAACGAGGATTTAATATTCGTGGGCACAATCTTAACAGCATAAGACACATAGATTACTCTCTATTGATAGAAAGAAAAGAAAGAAAAGTGCTTGTAGTAAAGAAAAACGGGAAGAAAGAACTAACCATATAATTAAATAAAAAGTAAAGGTGTAGTATTCAGCAAGTTCAATATGGGAACTATGAATTTGAAATGTAAAAAGTAAGCAAATAGGGAAATCTAAATATCTTGAAGCGTTTTTTAAAGGAAAAGAATGAGAAACCGGTATATCTAGTGAAATAGTGAAAGATGTCTTCCAAAATCTAAACTGTATTAAGTATTAAGAAACAGGAAAATTCCGTTAAAGAGATTAGAACTGCTATGTAATATCAATTCTTTGATATGGCAATGAATATTAGCTAATTTTCTCACAGGTGAAGAGAAGTCTTGAGGTAAAAGAGATGTGTTTGGCAGAAAGATGCCATGAAGGAAGGAGCTTGTGAGAAACGTGGAAATTCAAAGGAAAATAGAAACGAAAAGAGCACTTAGAATCAGAAAGAGACAGTTGAAATTTTCTGACATATAATGATGAAGGAGGTTTTAGAGAGTTTGATACTCACTGTACAGAAAAGAGAGGCAGGGTTAAATAGCGAGTAACATATCTTACAAGCATGTGTAAATGAATGGCAGAACAGGGAATGAGAGGGACAGTAAAAATAGAAACATTGCTAAGAGTCATAAAGGAAGTTGCGGTGAGCCATGATTGATCCCACTCTGAATGGTCACAGCCCATAAAAAAGAAAACTATAAATATCCATTACAGATTACTTGGTATCTAAGCTGCGCATTTGCTCTCAGTGCTAATTTTCAATATTTAAACGAGGATCTCGAGTGCGAATTTTCAAGGCATCTTTCATTCTCATCTAGAATTCTGTCTGAATAAAATAATTTTTTTCATACTATCGCCTTCAATAAATACCATATTGATACCATTATTTATTCATATCTATCAATATACCTACCTGTTATTTGTTCATATCTATCTATCTAACTATCTATCTATCTATCTATCTATCTATCTATCTAAAACGTGGAATGTATCTATCTATATTTAAATTTGTCATTTCATCGGCTTATCTTCAAAGAAAAAGATGTGACATATCAATCAAAATATAAATAGTACATTAAATTTTTTTAATTTTCTTCACGCACAGATTATCTTACGGAAGTCATTTCTATGTGTGCTTGAAAAGGAAACTTTGATACGCCGTCACGAGGTATTTATAGGTATTTTCCGATCTCAAATGTGAAGAAACATTCAAATGAATATATGATCTTAATTCTTCCTAGGTTTATATTCGCTACTCATTCTTGATGTTCTTCATTCATTACCATAATTCATTAATTATCATTCTTTATTGTAATTTCTAGCTTGACACGTAACGCTTAATATATTGTTCTTTCTGGAGCCCAAATGTAACAGCCGAAATAAATCGAGCAAGGATGATAAAACAGAAAAAGATAAAAACTTTTAATAACGAATTCAATCTATGATAAGTTGGAAATTTGAGGGCAGTTTTGAAATTTAAACAAAGTAATAAATGCATAAACTATTATTTAAAATGTAAATAATAATTTTGTTATGAAAATTATCTGCATCTGTTTTTTAATCTTACAGCCAAACGTTTGACACCAAGGTATTAAAGTATTACTCTAGTATCGCAATTATTTTCCTATGTGTCTATCATTTTAGGATAAATCCCATTGTTTAAATCGAGAACGCCATCTCAAAATCTTTTATTCAGACTCTGGTTTGTTTTTGAATAACGATCAACGTGTTCGGCTAATTAAGAATGAAAACAGACAATAAAGCTATTGCCTGTTGTGTTGGAAATGTGACCAATATATCAGCCAATTTTTGTTTGTGTATCATACATAAATGGCTGAAAATACAGTTGATAATTAGTCAATGAGTCGTTCTAAAAAGCACAAAAAGGATTAGAAAGCAAATTACAAAGAAGTAAAGTAAAAGCAACAGTTAAGTCCATATCGGATACATGGTCCTTTGTAATATGCCAGCAGCTCACATAAAATAGGCTCCGCCAGAAATTGCAGTTAAATTCAGAGCTGATATTTAGTGTTCGAATGTATGCATACAATTTCTCAAAAGCAGGACAAGGTTGCTTTAGAAGAATAATCATACTCGTGAAATGAGTGTGCTTGAGTGTCTATGTGAGTGTGCAGATGACGAAGACCTACAAATGTAGGGGAATAAAGATAGTAAGAAAGTAGAGGGAGGTAATGAAAACACGAGTAAAAGATTGATCGATGTGCAGATGAATGGTTTAACGCTTCACGCATATATGCGTTTGGCCGTGAGGCGTTGCATCCTATTTCTGGTTTACGGATGTTCGTAAAACTGAAAAGTGTGTTGTCGACAGGCCATTGATAGTGGTGTTTGTTATTCGTTGAAAGGCCCGCAGAAAATGCCTCTGATTAAAATTGGAAGATATCGTTTCTGTCTATAACTGACTGATTGTGGTGTAATAAAATTCTAACGTGCATTTCAGAAGCATTGAAGAGAGAAAAATGAAAGGAGAAAAGAGTGAAAGATATATATATATATATATATATATATATATATAGATAGATAGATAGATAGATAGATAGATAGATAGATAGATAGATAGATAGAGAGTGAGAGTGAGAGAGAGATAAAGACGAACGTAACACGCTAAAGAAAAAAGTAAAATGAAAATGGTCTGTAGAAAGAAAGGAAGTGGGAGCAAATCGAGAAAGAAAAGAGAGCAAAAGGAAAAGCGTAATAGGGAAATAATTAAGAACATTAGTGAAGAGAGAAAGAGAAAGAGAGCGTGGAAAAGAGAGGGTGAGTGTGAAAGAGAGGAAAATGAAGAAGGATAGAAAGGCTATAAAAAGGAATATATTGTGATAAAACAGGATTTATATTATATTTTACTCTATTAATTTCGTAATGCTACTGAATGTAAGAAGTTAAAGTAATCATTTTACATTACAAATAGCAATCGGTGAATTGTAAGGTTTTAACGATTTGTTATTTAAATTTAAATTGACTGGACAAAAATATGCGGCTACAGGCATGTGTCTACATTGTGTTTATAATAAACTAAAGTCTGCCTGCCTCCACCAAATGCTGATAGCTTAGAAGTAGAATCTTCGACTGATATCAAATTTGTAGTGTTTCAATTCTGGCTGGAATCAATCATCTGATATCTAACAGTACTAATGAGCTTTGATACAGCGAACCAGGACTGTCTGCGGAGGGATATATATATACATATATATATATATATATATATATATATATATAATCAGAGATTATATATGCAGAGTTCTGTTGCCAGACAGAGGGTCTTCCAGCAACCATCCTCTTGACCCAGGGCAACACTATCTCTTCAAGGTACATGATGTAGACCTCCGTGTTGAGTCTGACACCCTGAGAGAAGATGAATGAAGGCATAACGTTGCTATCACTAGTGATCATTCTAACCACCATGATATTAAGTGAATATATAATCCAAATATTTCCGAATTTTCTGCACTGTTCTCAGATTGACACATAAACACACTAAAATGTTTGTATTGAAATTCCGGGATGAATGCCATGCAATTAAACACGCCATTTCCAAACTTCTGGCAGAGTGCATTACGTCATGGGCGGTGCCCAGTTGACTTTACTATACTGTGCAGTCGACATAAAAAACAAAACAAAAAAACGAAATCGCGCATGTCTGAAATCAAAAATATAAAATGGCGACAATGTACCCATCACACACTATGTTTGTGTGTGTGTCCGTCCTCATATACACTGTTGAGTGAACTGAAATTAAATGTATGGTCTGTATTTTTTTAATTAACTCGAAGTATTTACAAGGATAACTGAGTTGTAAAAGTTTTTTGAAAATAAAGGTAAGTATATTTGGGTGTGGCTAGTAATTATACATAGAGAAATGTAAAAAAAGACAAAAGAAAAAATAACTGTATTCCAAAAAATTAATGGCATGAAAAAATGAACAGTCAGTTGTACATCCTTTTTATCTAAAACGTTTTCTAGTCTTTTTCAGTATTTTTTTTACATTAGCGTAAAAATTCACAGAGATATTTTGTCGATTTTTTGCTTTTTCAGGTGTTTTCAATTCATCCCATAAGTTTTCAATTGGATTCAAGTAGGGACATTGTGACGGCCATAAGTAAAACATTTATATTCTAGTCCGGATGATAATCCTGAACAATTTGAAAGTATGTTTTCGATTATTTTCTTGGATAAGGCTCCAACAATGCTTCAGTTTCATATTTCTAACACGCACTTTAAGTTGATAAGCAACATTTCACAATAATCACATTTTTCACTATACCATTCACTCTAACCAGCGTTCCTTTTCCTTTTGAAAATAACACCCATAAAGCATAATACTCTCCTTAAAAAAGGGGAAAAAGCGGCATAAGTATTCACCTTTCTACTAAAGGTGAACTGCCTACACTGCTATGACAACAGAATTCGTATAATGTAAATGATTATAACAAAGAAAGAAATATATCTCGAAGAAAGCATTTGAGAACCCTTCAGAGGAAAAACTGCAATAAACAGAAATATAGAATCGGCTAAAGCATTAAAGTCTGAAGTAAGGTCATCACTGGCCAAGGTGAACATGAATAAAATAGCCGGACTAGATGGGTTTGTTATAGAGATTCTCTCAGCTTTAGACAATTTTGACAACGACAAATTTATAGAAATTTATTATTGGCGGGTACAATGTTAACAACATAAGATACACAGATGATACTGTTTTGATGGCAGACACAGAAAGAAAACTGCATGTACTTCTACACAAGCTAGTAAAGAATAAAGTTCTGACCGTTAAATATAAGACAGAATGTATGGCTTTTAGCACGAGGGCTAACACAGGATCTGTGCGACAAATTAGAAATGTCAAAGTAAATAAATTTAACCATCTTGAAAGTCTCATAACAAGCGATGGAAAGTATGAAATAGAAATCCAGAGGTGCATTGAAATAGGGAAAGATGCTTTCTAAAAACTAAAAAAAATATTAAGAAATAGGACAACTACTTTGAAAATAAAGGTAAAAGTGCTCAGCTGTTATTCAATACTAGTCTTAAAATATGTTAGTCGATGCTGGACAATTTCTTGACATGAACAAGCAAAACAAAAGTGATATAGTTGAAAAGAAGGATGATTCGAATACCAAAAACGGATCAGGTGAGAAATTAGAATGTTTTAAGGAAAAAAACAAAAACAAAAACAAAACAAAAATAAAAAAAAAACACAAAAAAAAAAGCACAAAAAGAAACTTTTACATATAATCAGAAAGAGACAGTTAAAATTTCTTAGGCACAATAAGAAGAATGAACGTTAGGAGAATTTCATATTTGTAGGACATACTGAAGGTAAGAAGGTCAGAGGGAAACAACGAATAACATGCTTAACGAGCTTGTTTGAATAGGTGGAGGAAAAGGGAATAAGAAATATGACATGGTAAATGGATGAAGGACGTCTCCTGTTTTGTGTTTGACTGTCAAAAGTTAATCCAAATTTCTTCAAATTCAACTTAAGGCTTAACACACTTGAGTAATTGTTTGGTTGCATAGCATTTCTATCATGGAAGAAATCCTCCTGCAAAAAGCTCTTTACGTTATGACGAATAATTATAGGGCGACTGAAATCATTAGATTCTTCTTAAAATAAATAAACGATTTTATATTAATATTTATTATTTGATATTCCTCGTTTATACAGGAATAAATTGTTTCTTTTTTATATTTTTCTCGGAATATTAATTTGGAGCGAGCTTGTTAAAAATTCTTTGTGTGTTGTTAAATATACATTGTAGAAAGTTATTCTTGAATATATATATTCGCCAAACACTTGTCTCTGCTCCTACTTAAAATGACAGCTATAGTCTAATGATCTTTAAAATTTGAGTTAGCATAAAATGAAAGAACTAATACGGAAGCAATGTTTCAATCAGTAGTATACATACTCACCGGAACAGTGTAAGTAATCATTGGAACAATGTGGTAGACAATGTGAAGAAACAATTTATCTAATCATATATCTATATATATATATATATATATATATATATATATATATATATATACATAATATATACTATTCTTTAAAAATTGCACAATATAAAGTAGAGTGAGTAATATTAAATTAGAATTTATAACATAAATATGTTATAATATCACTACAAAAGTAGCCAATTTATTTCAACACTGTGACTTATCAAGACAAGACACAGTGTCGAAACAAAATGGCTACTTTTGTAGTGATATTATGACATATTTATGTTATAAATTATATATATATATATATATATATATATATGTGTGTGTGTGTGTGTGTGTGTGTGTGTGTGTGTGTGTGTAAAAGTTCAAAAACATGATAAACTATATTAGAGTTCTATAGGCGCGTACGCACACATACACACACTTACGCACAAATACACATACATATGCACAAAGAAATTGGAAATATTACCTACGGATGCATAATATACACAACATACAAGGTATAGAAATAGAAATACATGTATAGAAATTATATATATATATATATATATATATATATATGTGTGTGTGTGTGTGTGTGTGTGTGTGTGTGTGTGTGAATTATATATGTATTTATAAATTATATATAATCCAAATATGAATATAAATTATATAAATATATATTATGGAAGTAGAGAAGATATATACAATTAGCATTGTATGAAATCAAAAGGAATATTGCTCATTTTCAGACGTCTAGCGCCACTCCAAAAACTTGGAAATATAGACAGATGATTGTAAACATTTTCAAGACTTCTGATTAGCTCACGAAATTGGAGAAATATTTTTATTTGCTTTTGTCTTTTTTTTTCAATCTGAAATTATTGATTTAGGTAATTTGTTCGCCCACTGTGTTCGCAAGTGTGCGAATACCGCCATTATGGAGAGGCAAGAAAGTAGAATTCAAATTAACCTATATTATTGCTTGCCGGCTTTTTACATGTCACCATAATTGTCATTCCTCATTAAACAAACAAAAAAATTCTTTTTATGAACTTCTGTGTGTTTGTTCGAAAGAGAACTGGTGCGATCTGGTGCATCTATAGAAAATGAAAACTGAAAAGACATAAACATGATAAGTGTTCATTTGTTGCATTGCAAATTTTGCAAAGATGAGGCAAATTCGATATTTTCTGAATTATTTACTATGCCTAGCTTAGTTTGGCACAAGAATTCAACTAGAAGAACACAGTGAGGATCAAATTCTATAGTAATGGTCATGCAAAAACTCACTAACCATTATCTCACGCCGACAGGCACTGGATTATTATGGCAATATTCTTAATAGTAATGTTGTAATGAATTGGTGTCGATGAATCATAGAAATTAATGTTTTAGATTTTTCTGCAAGAAGCGTACAGACATCGACGAGTACGAGTATGCTTCAAAAAACTATTTGGTGATTGTAAAGTAGAAAAGGTTAAAGTTCTCTTAACACAAAAGTGTCATAGGTTAGCACATGTGTTGCTGCTGTAGTAATAATGGATGTGCTTCGAACAAGATAGCCTGGTGGTGTTCATTGTGCTTTAGGCTTCTTTTGAATTCAGTTTTCCTTCTTCTAGACTAGTTGTCACCCAACGCAAAAGAGCCCAGTCTATTTAACCCATTGTTCAAGAAGATGGATTCATGGCTTTTCCAAGGGCATTAATGCAAAGTGAGACAATCACTTTGCTATCAGTACCATGTTTTAAAACATCTTATCCATTTGCTTTTTATGGCCTTTATTTCCGATACCTTTATATAGTGGCACATTCTGAATATCAATGTTCTCATAATAATACAAAAAAGTCATTTTCATTTACGATGCTAAGCATTCAAATATTAACATACTAATGCTTACCATAAAATCTGACATTAATCATAACAATTAAAATAAAAAAATCCAATTATAGGTTTCTATTTTTGGGACCAGAGGCTTAACAAAGTCAACAAAAACCAATATTTTGTTAATTGATTGTTGATTATGTATAAATCCTTTTTTCACAGCTACATTTATTTTTTAAACAGGCCCACACATACACGCATATATACTCATGCATACACATGATGATTGATATTTCTTTGCAAAAGAAACCATATCTTTACTTGGTAGCTTTTTTGTGTTTTTTATTATGAATTTTATTACTTCCATCATTTATAGTATGCTAACGCGCTGCTATAGGCCTGTAAGTGATTCCTAAGACCAGCTTCACTTTTACAACTTCTTACACACGTGCCAAGCATAAAGTTTGTCTGTCTTAACTATGTTAGAAACTTGTCTGTCCCTCTGTAGATTCATGTGGCATTTGAATCACCCGACAGACTTACAAACCTTGCCACAAAACTGGAAGAAGTAACCTGCAGATCTCTGGTAGAGTTGCATTCACATAAGTTTGTAACTAACCTATCATGTGACTGATTAAACCAGCTGCCGAGAGGGTGACTTTTTTCAGAAATACTGCAAGTGTGTTGGTGTCCTAATAGTTCTGAGATGGATTCCATTTCTCCTTTCCTAATTGCTCGCTTTTTGCTGGGGATACTCAATTTTATTTTGCTCAAAATTGTTGCATTATTCCCAAATCAACCTTCTCCAGTCACAGTTTACAAGTTTTCAACATTAACGCCAAGAGCCTTTAGGTTATATTTAACTATATCCTTGAAACGTTTTTTTTTGTGGGAGGGCCGATTAACTTGTACTATCTTACCATAAAAAGAAGTCTTTTGAACAATCTGTCATCACCCATGCGTGCCAGGTGACAAATCCAGCACATTTAATTACGGAGAAAGTGTTTCTCTTTGTATACATATACATATGTATATACCGGTATATATGACGGCTATGTTTTTAGTAAATATGAAGTAGTAACAATAATTCTGAATTTTCGAAGCCAGATATTATATTGCTTAAAGTTTTATTAAAGTGAATATTTTTGCACCATTAACATGCAAAAGGTAAGGACAAAATGAATAGTCAGGATACATGCTAAGTTTAAAGTTTTGGTGTCTCAAAAAACATCTGAATTTCAACTAATGATTTTCGAATTTGGCGCAACGTAATTTTCCTTTTTTCATTTCTTCTAATTTATAGCCGATGTTGAACTTAATTAATCCTTACACATCCCATAAAATGTTAAAATCTAAATTTGCGCCATGGTCGATGCCAGTAGTTAGTATTCGAGCCGAGATAAAAGCCATGATTTGAATGTTGACTTTCACGGTAGATAAAATCAGATCACATAGAAGATTAGTACCACAAAATCGCACTACATTAGTTTGTCCTCAATGGATTTCGTAATTGACTAACCCCTTTTTAATAAATATCAACAATAAACTTGTGAGATTAAAGTTAATAATTGAATGAGGTAGTTGTCTGTTTCCTACCAGTGTTCAAACTCAAGTAAAACCCTAAGATTTTTAATTTAAATTTTCAAGGTAACACGAAGGCTCTTTTCATTAGCTTCAGTGTTCAGACTTCTAGCTACTAGTCATTCAAACATTTTTAATACAATGTTCTTGTTGATGATCATGACTCTTCATTGATTTTTCTTCACGCATTTCAGGGCATTTGTGTGAAAGTAAATGCAACAAAACAACTCAGAAATAGAACTTTGCTTGCCAATGCCACATTACATGCTGATATCCTTTACATAACCCGTACATCTCATTCAGCCTTATGAATTTAACATGTTTTATCTATTGCTAAGAAAAAAGCTGGTTTCTTTCATTGACTATTATCTTACAATCTACTCGTCTAAAAATTAAAATATTTTGAAGGAGAAAAAAAGAAGAAAAATAAATAAAGTACAGAGTTAAAAATATATAATTTTATTCAATGTTTTTTGCTTATATTTTTGCAAATATTTTAGTTAGGAATGTACTGTGAACTTTTGGGCGTCTATGAATGGCAAGTTTGAGATTAGAGTTGTTTAATGTTGACAAGAAAATTCATCTTGTTGTATGGCATATATCTTTATTTTAAAATACTCTTACGATCGTTCCTCCTAAAAATTACATCAGATTTAAATGTAAGCTCGGTCATGCATTACTGGGTTAGTAATTAGGTCGCGTAAGAAGGCGGTTAATGTATATGAGAGAACTTTATAATAATTGCGCGTCTACATACAGATATATTAAAGAAGTGCTTTTCGGTTTTTTGATGAAACCCGACATTTTCAAATATGTTTTTTTAGTAAAATAATAAAATTAACTGAAGATTTCACATCCTCTATCACAAGTCTTGGTTCCTTAGAAGAGGTTTTGTGTCTCACCGATAAACTAAAATTGAGAGTCGAGAAACTTCTGTATTTTGAATCTGATTGAATATAAAGATTGAAGATACAAACTTATCATGATACGAGATAATAGAAGCTTGCAGGAATTTGATTGTTTTGAAATTATTCTGAAATTTTATTGTTTCCGATTTTGAGATTTTGCTTGTAGAGATTCCGCTACAATTCTGATTAACCAATTTGCCAAATAAATTTTACTGTTTATTTTTTTAGATATTTCTGTCAGAGAAACTCTATGGGAAGTTGAAGCGAGACAAAGTATTAAAAAATGTAAAACTTAGTAAAAAAAAAATATGCCAAATTATTTAGAATGATGAAGAGCAAACATTTTCAGCTACATATTTATTTTTGAAAATCAATACCATTATGCTACGTGTCTGTATGTACACGTTTTAGGCTTTTCTGTCGAGAATCATAATGTTATATCTGCAGGAACGTAGGAGGGATTTAGTTACACTTTCAGACCGAGAAACATATATAAAATATATATACACCAATTAAACACTATATATATATATATATATATATAGTGTTTAGCGCCAATGTTGTTTTTCAGTGGTTTTACTTTAAGCAGGTTTTTTTATCGTAAAGTGCTCGATACCGTGGTGTAGATAGTAAGTCCACAAGTACAAAGAGTTTGTCTCTTTAACAGAGCAGATTCATGCCGACTTCGAAGTTTCTTGACGACACCGTTATGATGTTCCCATTCGTCAGTTTTATTTGCCGTTAAGTCCCGGTTTTTTCTTGTTTATATAGCATCAGGTGTGATTTTGTAGGACTAGTCTTGTTTGTGATTAGTTGATTATTCTTTTTTTTATGATTGGTTGATTTTTTTTCTTTTTGATATTTGTTTTTATTGTTGTTGTGTATTTGTTTGATTTATTTTTATTTTCATTGTTTTTTATTGTATGCGGGAATGAGTGTTTAATTGTTTGAGCTTTTGTGTTGTACTGACCTCTTTTTTATTCGCATGTCTACCTTTTCCTATTATCAGTTTTTTCTTTGTGAAATATTTTACTTTGGTTTTTAAAACTGCTAATTCTCTTTCAGGCATATTTTGCTACTTTTTTAATAAATACCTACTTTGCTATATAACAACAATAAACAACATCAAACAGTATAAAGAAAATTAAAAAAAACTAAAAATATAAATATTAAATCACAATAATAAACAGAGAATAATAAACAAAAGCAAAATATAAAAATGATGTAAATATTCTATATTCCATATTATATATATATAAAAAAAAACAGGACATAACGGCAAACTTCCCTGACGAGTGAGAATATCATAACGGTGTTCTCTCGATACCTCGAAGTCGGCATGAATCTGCTCTGTTAAAGAGACAAACTCTTTGTACTTATCAACGCACTATCTGCAGCACGATATCGAGTACTTTGTACTTAAATATATGTATATATATAAAATTCTACATAAATTATAAACATTTATCTCAAAATGCAGAAAGAAAAACGCATTTTTACTATGTGACTTACAAATCAAAAACTCAAAACGAATACAAATGGTGCTTATTTTTTTATAGAAGGTGCCCAACTGACCCTAGTATACTGTACAGTCGACAAAATAAAAAAAACAATGATGAACCTGCACGAAATTAAAGAAAAAAATGGCGACTAATTACTCATTTATTTCTATATATATATATATATATATATTAGTCATTCACATACAATCATATTTCGTTGTATTAAAACTAATCAGTGTGGCTAGGCACATCCAATTGCTTCTGTCCAGTATGGAAACTCGACCGAATTGGTTTCAGTTGGAGTCGCTATATATATATATATATATGTATGTATATATAAACATTCATTGTCTGTTATACATAACAATATATGTTGAGAAAATTATCTGCAGCCTCGATGCATTATATATATATATATATAATGTATCGAAGCATCAGATAATTTTCTCAAAATATATTGTTATATATAACAGACAATGGATGTTTATATATACATATATTGACTACTTGTAACGTAAGCTTACGGCCATATCACGTTGAAACACCGGTTCTTATGCGATCACTTTTTAACCATAAATATAGCATACCTCAAAACAATGAGAGGCATACACACTTACACATATATACACACACAGAAAGAGAAAGAAATAGAGAGAGAGAGAGAGAGAGAGAGAGAGAGAGAGAGAGTGAGAGAGAGTAATAAAGGCCTAGAGAGGTAGTTTTGTTAATTGGATACTATGAAACAATGAAAGCCAAATTGAAAGGTAATGATGGAAAAGCGTTCAAACTGCAGTAAATGAAAAATCTTTTTGGAGAGATAAAGCAAATGATAAAGTAGTGAATGCAGTAGAAAATAGTTTTGCATTTATTATTCCGTTTTCGCATATTTTAATCCAATTTATATTTGTATAAATTCGTGCAGGGCAATGAAGACTGGAAAGAATAACTAAGTGATTTAAAAGATAAAGTCAAAGGATGATAGAACTGCAGAGATATAAAATGAATAATCTTAATTGTCAATACAACTCGAGGTTGGAGGAACTAAATTATAATTAAAATTCTGTTTTTTTTATCTTCTGTTTCATTTGTAGTAGCATTCTGAAACATTGTTAAATTACAACTGACAAAAAATGTTTAATTCTAAAATAAATTTCAACATTAAGTAACAATTTTCTCGGCACCCTCTTTGGCACTAACGCTAAACTGATTCGAACGGTTTTGAACCATCCTTAAATCTGCTACTATCCTTTTAAGGCAGTCACCAATTTCTCTTTATTTTACAAGAGATTAATGAAAACTTCTCGTTTGTACCTAGAAGAGATTAGAAAAAAATCTTATGTGTGGTCAGATTTTAAATATTTCATTTGAGTTTCAGTTTATAAGATCTGTTTTTATTAGATATATTTACAATATGTGATTATTGAAAGTGAGAAAAAATAATTATAGTGAAACAATTGCTAATTCTACTGCTTGTAAAGTTGGTTCACTCTGTCGTTCAAGACAATTTTTATCAGAAGAATCCATCTTGCACATTTATAAATTTACCATTCGTCCGCACATGGGATATTGTTGACATGTCTGCTCTGATGTTCCTAAAATATCTCAAGATTCTTGATAAACTTCGAAGAACAGTCTGCAATTATTCTGATCACTCATCTCGACTTCAGTCACATTCTTACCAACGTAACGTGGTTACCATCTGTCTTTGTCTACAAATATATTAATGGCAATTGTTCTGAAGAGCTTTTTTTCTATGGTGTTTTCCTGTTGAACTAGATAGATACAAACGTATGTTATATTGTGATACTTTATTTTCTCGCATCTTCCGATTTCTTGTTCTTTGCCATCTATACTTTTCAAAAATTTAAATGCAGTGCTAATCGCCATCTTCGGTCTTCCTGAATTTGGTTCATTTATTGACCTTTCTCCTCACTTCTCACTGAAGACTTTTCATTCGCTTTCGCCCCTAGTAACGCCTTGCGTCCTAGTAGTAGAGAAATGATTAAAATAAATAAAGTGCATTAATTTCGAAGCGTCATACAAGTTTGTACAGACACACACACACACACACATGCACACACATATATATATTCGTAGATGAATAAGCCTAACTACAAATATATATATATATATATATATATATATATATATATATATATGACAGTACACAGTGCACAAAGCCTAAGGTTACACTGACTTTATCTCTCTCTCCACACACATGCACACATGCACACATGCATGCACACATACACACATATATTTTTAGTAGATAACTTTCACAAAATATAATGTTAAATATAACTGACAATGAATATCTAATATTTTAAATCATGAGCCGTTCTAAGCATCGTATTTTAGCTTTAATTTCAGGTGAAAATGAAGACAACAATTGTCCAATATTTGGATATTTTTTATTATGCTCGTCCTAAGCTTTCGGCTCACATGAGCCATCTTTAGAGTGGTTACAGGGATGTTAACATAAAGATATCCACTATCAAAGATGATATTATCTTGTGTTAACATAAAACATTGCGACGCAAACAGCCACGAATATATATATATATATATATATATATATATATATATATATATATATGTATATTCGTCTTTTAAGACTTCATCGGTCTAAGTTTATATTTGCATTACTAGACATGCGCACGAACGAGTGACGCTGGAAATTTTAAATTTAAAGATGCTTTTTTTATGTTTTTTGGCTATATAATCTAGCCTATTTCATTTAGATTTTTCTTGTTTTGTTTCCATCAATTTTCTTATTATCTCACATAATTTAAATGAAAATTATTCCAAACTGTTTTAAATCTCCATTTTATTTTTACGTATTACTTTATTAGTTTTGTCGAATTTATTAATAAATATATACGTAGGCAAAAATAGCTTTGTTTTCCTTACAGATAGTATATCTTATTTACTATATTCATTACTAGTTACTGATGAGTAGCAATAATAATTTTTTCATTTACTTACAGATCCTATTTGTTCAATACTTTTGCGTTTCACTTCATTTCTTTAAAATCATCTAACTACATACATTGATATTAACATCCAAGTATAAACAAACAAAACAAAACAAAACATATTAATATATCTTCACGTGTGTTTTTGTCTGTAACAAAGTAAACAGACAATATAACAAGTGGGTTCGCTCTAATTTGAACATCTGACTGGGCGAAAACAAGGTGAGGTGTATGTCTATAATGCAGACATTTTCTTGGGTCATATAACAATAATATTTTGCTAATACTAAGTTAAGTAGAGCGTACCAATGCTACACTGATCCTAGGCAGAAGGCCATGTAACGGTACATTGATCCGAGACAGAACGTACATAAAATATGTTGAACCTATGAAAAAGATGTAAGAACAACCATTTGATCTTAGGCGGAAGGCGCGTATATTACTCTGATCCTAGTCTGGGGAATCACTTTTTTAATATCATTTTATTCTAAGCAAGGCGATAAAGATGCTAAGACATCAAGAGTGAAGGAAAACAGAAAAAAAAAACTTTATCGAGGAGAGAGAGGAAACTTATTTCCTTATTGTTTCGAAGAGATAAAAGTTGAGGATTGACGTTGCATTTACGTTTTTGAAGGTTGTAGTTGAGAGGAAAGCATGAAGCTGTAAGAGAGTTCCACAAGGAAGAAGTATGAGAGAAGAAACCTGGATCCGAACTCACAAATACTGTACTGATTCTAGGCATAAGTATCAATCCATATCAGTAAATAATCCCATCATTTTTGACGAATCCTATATATATATATTTATGTATTCAAATACTCACATACCAAAATATGCCGCCATTTTCATGGCATGGAAAAACTAGTATTTGAAGAAAACATATATATGTCTGTATAATATTTACCTATAACACACACAAACACACACACACACACACACACACACACACACACATATATATATATATAATTTCAAATTCTGATTTATCTGAAATATGATCACTACACCAGAGACCTCAGTGAGATACGAGCTCATACTAATGAAACAAAATTACTTTGTAACAAGTATCGAATTACATATAAATATAAAGAGCTAAATAAATATTTCGAACTTCCTACTTTTTACCTACTTTCAAACGAGAATAACGTTGGACAACACATGTACACAAATTTAATTAGATAATATTATTAATTAGCATTTCTTTATTCTTAATTTCAGTTACTTTTTCAACTTTCCAGACTATCATTTATAACGTTGTTAAAAAAGCGTAGATGAGAAATAAAGTGTATACTTTCGACTATACACAAAATGGCATTTCGTTATCGCTGAGAAGCAGGGTCTAATGCGATGATTTCTTTATAAGACTATGAAGGCTGACTGGTAATTGAATTTCAAATCTAACCATGTAGATTTCAGTTTCTATCTTTTATCGAACAAAGATTATGTATGTTTCTATACATGCATGACTAGTTTTAGCAGAGTGGAGGACTGCTGCCATATCTACGCTGGATCTGTTCAGTCCTCTTTTTCCAGTATTGATAGAGTTCAAAACCGTCTTCACAGCTTGTAAGTTGATAAATTGAAGTTGATAAATTGATTTTCCAACTCTACTTCACAGGCACAACGTCGCAATCCACTAACTACTTTATTTTTATTTCCATATGTTCAGATGAGCTATGTTTCTTAGTTCCACCAGTTCAGACCTTCAGAGCTAGGACCCAACATACCATATGGACAGGAATGAATCATTTCCTTCGTACGTGTTTCATTAGTAAGAAGAAGGCTCTATTCAAACAGCTTCTTCCAAAGAACTGCTTCTTCGTGGAATAGAATCAGGAGAGGATGCGTCCCTGACCACTACAATCTTAACATCTAGATTTAAACGTTATTTTTCCTACTTATAAATTTTAAGCATTTTTTTAATTTTCCCTTTCTACAAGCAACAACTTCAATCAGTAATACTCTACGATGAGTGGTAGATGGGCTTTGTATTAGATAAAAAATTAGTAAAATAAAAATATTGTTTTGAATTTTTTCTGGAGATAAAGTAAAATGATAAATTATCAAAATTATTAATATTCAAGTACTTACTAAAAATCTCTAATTATGACATCAAACAAAGTAAGAATTAAAACTAAATCAGCTAAACAAAAAATGCCTAAACTGTTAATATCTCTTTCTTGAACATCAGTATCAACTTTCGCAGCGTTGAAACCTTCCTCAAAGTAAACTCACATGACATCTTAGCTCTCTGTGAAACTAACTTTGACTTCTCTACTCCTTCCTTTGATTTCTATATCCCTGGTTACCTTCCCTTCTTTATGAAGGACTCCAATGCCCATATGAATAGACTTGGCGTTTATGTCAGCGAACCTAGAGTGATCTTTCTTGAAGATCCAGATCATTCCTACAAGTATATCCGTCTTCCTCTACCACTCCCCCTCATCTCCCGACTGTTTTGTACTGGATAGCATTTCGAACAATATAGATGAGGCCATTTCCTTTCATCCATTCGCTCATATATTTGTGTTTGGAGACTTTAATGGCCACCATGCAATGTGGCTGGAAAACTCTGTCATAGATCTTGCTGATGTCCATACCATGAACTTTTCAATCATTCAACCCCTTACGCAAGTGGTGGATTTGTCCATTATGTTCTCTAATAAATCTAATAGCACAGACTCACTGATAGATCTCTGTTTCACTTCTGTCCCTGACTCTTGCAACGTCATACAGCTTTGCCCTCTTGGAAACTATGATCATGCTGTGGTTTCTGTTAATATCTCCTTTCATTTCCCCTCACTCCAGGGACCTCACAGCAACAGAATATCTAACTGCTACCAAAGAGCAGACTGGGAGTCATTCCGCAATTTCCTGTGTGACGTCTTTTGGAAGACAGTTTTAGTCTTCCTGTTGAAGACTGTACATCCGAGGTCTCCTCTTGAGTTAAAGCTGTCATGGACGCTTTCATCCCAGCCAGAAAGTTACGACTTAAACCCCATTCGTCCCCCTGGTTATCCCTTGCTTGCTAGACCGCTATTGCTCACAGGAATCACTTCTTCCGGCTTTATGGGAACCACGCGTCTGATCATAATGGGGCGTCTTTTTTCCTCTGCTCGTAATGAGTGCAAGAAGATCCTAAAGGATGCTAAGTTGTTGTTTGCTGATAGAATGAAGCAGGGCATAGCATCCCGCAAGTATGGCTCCAAAGACTACTGGTGGCTCTGCAAAAATGTATTAAACAACATCAAGCTCTCAGTCCCCACTCTAATCAATAAATTTGAGGTCCTAACATCTTCTGCGAACAATATCGAGTGCTTTGTTCGCAGAATCTTAAACTTGCTGGTCTCTTATATAATTTCAAAGCTTGGCTCTCATAAAGCAAGCGGAGGCGATGGAATCCCAATCATTGACCTGAAGAAATGTGCTGCTGAACTCTCCTCTGTCCTCTCAAAACTCTACAATTACTGCTTCTTGCTTTCCTGCCTGCAGGAAGTTCTCCTTTGTAGTTCCTGTATTTAAGAACTCTGGAAAACCTTCAGACTACTCTAATTATCACCCTATCTGTCTCCTACCGATTTTCAGTAAAGTGTTCGAGGCTATTATCAATGCTGATGAGGTTCAACATCTCATAGCCCAAAGCCTCTTCTCTGACAAACAGTGGGATTTCCACTTCACCAGGTCTACTGCTGATATGCTAACAACCATCACAGATTATATACACAAGGCTCTCGATAAAAAGGGCGAAGCTCGAGCTGTTGTCCTAAATATCCCTAGGCATTTGACAGAGTCTGGCATGCTGGTCTTCTACGCAAGCTACAGGGCTATGGTATAACGACGCTTGTTTGATCTAATCCAGTCGTTCTTTTCAAATAGCGTAATGAAGGTAGTATTAAAAGAACATGCTTCCAGATACTATCATATGAACGCAGGTGTCCCTCAAGGCTCTACTATAGGTCTTACGCTTTTTCTGATCTTCATCAACTATCTCCCTGATGTAATCAGATCCCTCTCAGCCGACCTCAAGTGGAATGACTACATATTGAATTCATAGCTAAATCTGCTGCTAGGAAGGTCGGATCAATGTATAGGGCCAGGAAGTTTTTCTAGTCTGAATCCATCTTGCATATTTATAAATCTACCATCCATCTGTGCATTGAATACTGCTGTCACATCTGGTCGGGTGCCCCTGTTATTCAGCGGAGAATCTGCAATGTGATCGATCCCTATCTGCTAGCTCAGATTTAGTCAATTTCACACCGACGTAATGTAGCTTCTCTCTGTTTCTTCTACAAATACTTTCACGACTTCTGCTTCGATGAGTTTAGCTCCTTGGTGCTTCCTCTGTATGAATTTACTCGAGCTACTAGACTACTAACTAGGTTCCATCCTTTTACAGTGAAACCAATTAAATGTAACCCCAACTTCTACCCTAATAACTTCTTTTCTCGCACTTTCCGCCTGTGGAATTCCCTTCCGTATACTTGATTCTCTGACAGCAACAATCTCCAGGAATTTAAATGCAATGTCAATTGCGATCTCTTATCTCCTTGAATCACATCCTTTCTCTTACAACCATTGTATTATGTTCTTCCTTTCCACTCTACTCTCATGCAGTTCTCTTTACACCAGTGTTCTCATCCTTTTGTTACCCATTCTCTGACACCCCTTGTAACTTGTTCCTCTTTCTCATCACTCTTCTCTTATAAAACCCTCTGTGCATTAGTAGCAGTACTGTCTTGCTTGAGGTGAAATGATTATTAAAAAAGTAACAAGTTTATTCTTGCCTTCAGAAGATTTGCTACAATAATCTTGTGGAATTAAGATGAAATGAATAGTAAGGGTAAATCCATTTTAATATATATTTGGTTACTTGCCACCGATATCATCCTAACCCAGGTAAGCGCGGTGGTTTCAGTTGCTTTTTCTAAATGCAAGCAGGTTCCCAATGAGCCTAAAATAACACACACACACACACACACATTTGTGTATATATTCAAGTTATGTTATTATTCATATATTTATCTCTAAGTGTAGTCATACCAATGCATATACAAGTGTGAGACTTGCTCCAAGGGTATTAGAATTCTACTCAGTGAATCATTATTTCTGTTTATGTTTTCAGATGAACAAATGGGCCAATAGACAAAAGCACTGATAGAAAGGTAGATAGATTACAAAAACTCAAGCAAGTGAAGCGAAAACGTTTCTATCATGAAAACTTGAATCATTTTCATCCACGTGCCTTATTATCAAACAATCTGATCATAAAAAACGGTTTTTGCGAACAACTTGAAGAAAACAAATAATGGGTAGAAGAAGAAAAAAAAAAAGAAAAAGGAAAGAAAAAAGAACAGCGGTAGAAAAGTAAATGTTCATCTGAGGAGCTTTTTTAAAATTTTTATTTAATCTTTTATTCTGATTTTAAAGTCTTTTTCCTTAATCATCAAGATGCCATCTTGATAATCATTCGCTCATTTCCTGTGGCAAATTTTTACCATCCTTGTTACTTAGAAAGAAGATCTCATCTGAACAACTGAATAAATAAATAAATAAATAAATAAATAAATAAAATGGCCTGTTTGGTTAGACAGCTGTGTATTTTACACTATTGGTCAGTTTTCGAGCCTAAGTAAATACCAAGATATACTAATTTTAAAAGTTAACCTCTGTCTTCGCTTCTAAGAAAATTTTAATAATATAATACCCGTAACTCATGCATTTAGCCTTTTGCTACACGAAGTAAATATTTTAGTTAAGTATTTTCCACCTTGGCTAGACGTCGGTGTTCGAACATTTATAAAAAGGGGTAATGTGGTCGCTGAAATTATCTGACAGCTATGAATGGGTTTTCTTGTTTGTGTGGCATTGTGCAGTATCCTTTTGCCAAAGGGTCTTCCAGCAGCCACTATCTTGACCCAGGGCAGCACTACTTCTTCAAGGCACTTGATGTAGGTTTCCGTTTTGAGTGATGCCTTGTTGGAAGATGAATGGAGGCATAACGTGACCATCACTCCATGATGTTAACTGAATATATTATCCAACTCTTTCCGAATTCTCTGCACTGCCTTAAGATTGGTGCCAAAACCCTCTGAAAATGTTCGTGTTGGAGCTTGCGGCGCAAATGCCAAGCAGTAAATGTCATTTCCAAATTTCTGGCGGAGTGAATTGCGTCATGACGCTCATTTTCTCACAGACAGTGCCCAACTGACTATACTATACTGTGGATCTAAATAATTCATGGATCACATTCGTCTTTGTATTAGCAGTGGTACATCCTCCAGCAGGCCTGGAAGGGTGTTTGAAATAAAGTTCGTGTAGACAGCTCTTGTAAGACGTACCGGAGAAATATATGTTTCTATCAGACAGTCATTAACAATTCCAGCCATACTCATTAGCCGTAAACTCAAGGTGGTATCTAACCTGTATTGCACAATGGGGATTCCGATTTGTACACATGTTGATTGTAGAAATTTGTTATTCCATCACTTCCAAATGTTACCTCATCCATAGAAGACTGAAGAAATTAACAACGGATCGGTAGTTTGTGTAATAAACCATCAACAAAAGTGCTCCCGTAATTGGTGATCATAGGGCGAAAGACCCTGCACACGTTGCAAATGATACGGATACAAAAACTGCTCTTAAAGCACCCTCTATGCAGTATTATGAGATATGCGACATGCAATAGTCTCTTGACGTGTGCTGTAGAATGGGTTCTTTGGGATCAGAATAGGATCTCGGTCTTCCTCGATCCATAGTTTGTGGTGCCACGGATCCTCTCTTAGGAACTCAACGATAAACATAATCAAAGTTTTAATGACTCGGCTGCCTTTCGTCTGGAAACGCAATATGATATAGCCGTGCTGCCTCGCATCCATTACTATTCTCGCGGTCCTATGCAAAAATCATATCTACAATTGTTAAACGGGACTCTTCTCAGTTAACTCACTACTACACCCGTTAAATGTTAAAAACGGATTAGGCACAAAAGTGCACAAACGACAAATGTAACCTAGTTTACATACACAGTGCCGTCTACCGTAAAATTTATTTAAACTTAATAACTGAAAAAAACGAAATATTTGGGGGGGGGTGTATGTTTATACGAACTTTTGTCCTTGTTTTGATGTGATGAACTCGCTTCCAAAATTTGTACAAGTATTTTTGATACGTCCTTTATATATTATTATCAATAAATAAAAGCTACAAAACGTATCTTTAAGCGACTAAACGTTTCACCATGTTATCGCATCTTATGATAAAACCATCCGACCTTGCATAGAATACTGTTGTCGTATCTGCTGTTCATCTTAGAGTTCTCGACAGGCTTTAAAAAAGAATCCGTAATGTATCAGTCCAGACCTGGCAGTTCGACTCCAGCTACTTTCTTACCGGCGGGATGTGGCTTCCCTCTGTCTCTTATGCAAATATTTTCATGGCTTCTGCTCCGACGAGCTTAGCTCACTGGTGCAGCTTCCACAATAATTTAGTAGAGGAACCAGACTGGCAACAAGGTCTCACACTTTTACAGTTAAATCAACCAAATGCAGCCGATATTCTACTCCATCAGCTTCTTTTCTCGCACTTCCCACCCGTGAAACTCCCTTCCGTATACTTTCTTTCTTGACGGCTACAACCCCCAGGAATTTAAATGCATTATCAATTCCCATCTCTTATCCACTTGACTCCAGTCCTTCCCGCCTCCTTTCTACATCACCCCTGTATCTTGTTCTTTTCCTTTCTTACTCTACATTCACAACTCTCATCACACCTGGTTCGTCTTTCTCTTTGCTCTCCTCCTGCTTAAACTGTTATTCTTATGTAGCCCCCTGCACATCAGTTGCGGTACCGCCTTGCCTGGTGTGAAAGGATTAAAAAAAAGTTAAGAATAACTGTTTGTCAGATTTTGTTATTTAAATCAATATTCCAAAATAAAAATGGTGTTAACTAACAAGCTGGTAACATTTTCACGATATAATTGTATATATCTGAATAATTTATATATATTTTGAATTGTGAAACAGAAAAATCAATACTTCACGCTTCTCATATGAATACAGAAAATGTTTAATCATGCATATATATGTATGCATGTATTTATGTCAGTATGTATATAGGTTTGCACGTGTGTATAGGTAAATCAATGGTTAGTTTCTGATACACAAATAAACAAAATTGAATTGAATAAAAAAAATCTGGCTATCTATTCCTTTTTTATTGTTTTATAAACAAATAAAACTAAAGATGAAAACCCTATTTACTAATGTTATATTTAGTCTTTAATGTTAATTACCTGAAATCTTTTACAGTGATCTACCCAATTTAAAAGACGGTGGAAAGCGTTCTGTTGAGCCTCAAAAACTTATAATAAAAATGTGAAAATCCGTCCATAATTGGCATTATAAAGAAATAAAACGCATTAATCATAAACATAATACCTATTATTAGAAGTTTTTTTTTTGCGAGCTGATAAGTATATGTGAGAGAATTTGAAATTGGCCTCAGAAAGAGGCTTCACTTGACAGCTCAATGCAGACTCATCCTTATGTAAAATTCTGCTTGAGTGGGCGAGCGAATAAATACTCTTCACTTGACAGTTGAGTTATTGAGGACAGCATATTTGAAATACGCACCCATTCAGTCATTGAGCAGTTCAATCATCGGCTGAAGAGAATGTTGGATAGCTCCTCGGCCAAGACTATTATCACCAGTGGTTGACAAAAGGTTACATCATTGTTACCATCGAGTAGTGAAGATAAGTACTACTGAGTTAATCAAAAAGATTATTTATTGTTCGTCGTTAACAAATCCCCTAAAATAACATCTTTTTTTTATTGGATACTTTCATTTGCTTAGAAAGATGCCCAAATTGACGATTTAAAATAAACTGTTATTTACATGGATAGTTTTTATTCAGTGAGTTATGAATTTCCTCTAGATGGCGATAAGATTAATACGAAAAAATACCTGTTCCAGTTATACCACACAGCAATTGGTGATAATATTCAAAGAGTTCGTTAATAGAAAAATCGCAATATTCCATCGAGATATCATCTTTCTTTAGTGATAAGTCAGTCGGTTAAGTGCCATAGGCGATACACGCTTGGACGATCATAAGCATCGAAGTTTTCATTTATTCGCTATATTAACCTTAAACTGCACCTTCGGATGATTATCTGTATTTTTACAGAAGTTTGTTAGTATAAACATTTCAGCTTTCTGGAAGACTGCAAAAAACAAAAAGTATTAGTTTTGTTTCTGACAAGACATTTAAAATATAAAAAATATCTGGGTGGATGAATTCTGATGATAGTGGATCAAAACTCTAAATGTTGTCAGTTACGTCAACTTCGAAAATTTAAAAAATATTTTATTTTTACTTAATAAAGAAAAGTTTTTGCATTACAGAAAACAAACGGTTAACTTCGATTAACAATTAAGATTGGCGGTGGATTTTACGACATGTCAAACCTTGTTTGATTATCGAAAGCATAATATTATACTTGGATTTATAAGTAAATATTAATCATTTATCCATGAGTCTATGTGTAAATATTAATAATTGATAATTGAAAAATAAAAATTTATCAGCGATGAATAGATGTCTTAATCTCAGTTACCAAAATGATGTTATTTTTTTCTAGAAAAGGAAGTTGAAATATTTTTCTGATTAGTGCAAGAAAATTCCGTGTAAAAATGAAACGGATCATCTAAATACTACAGTAAATAATTGAATCATAATTACATTGCTTGCAATGTAGTTTTCTTGATTGAGCCATCATGAAATGAAAAAAAAAACCTATTTGAGACCCAGATATGAGTGTTTGTCCTGAAATCCGAAAAATCGCTTTCTGGCTGTCAAAGCCTGCTTTGATTATATTGCATCAATATTGATGGAAAGTGAAAGAAGGTCTGATTGATTGACTTTGGAGACTAGAAACGATGAACTTGCTTTAGTTGCTTCTTAGATATGATGTTTCACGCTTGTCTGTCGTTTAAATTCTTTTCAACATTGAATAAGTAAATCAATAAATCTACAATTTTTATCATTAGAATCCTAGTGATTAGTTTAGTTACGTGTCTTCTCAAGTTGATTATTCGATTGAGTTCGCATTCATTTGCACCTGGTTTCTTTAACGGCTTTACGAAGATTGATCTGCTGACCCCCACCCAACACTGCACTCCGGTATTTCTCCGCTGTCGTGTATTTGATTTATTATCCCGGCGACCCAATTAATCCAAAAATAGACTCAAGCTGTCAGCATCTATAATCTCATTTCGTTCTACTTTTTTCTTCCTCTTCATTTTGTTTAATCCTGATCTAAACTCAGATTTTGATAGTATGAGTTGTTTCATGTTTTTATGTATTATAAGTTTATTTCCTTCATTGTCTAGATAAAGGCCTTCAATGTGGTCATTCTATCTTTTTTCCTTAAAAATTAGTTAATGGCTCCAGACATATTGATTCACGTTGTATGGGAGGAAAGATAGTGGAAATAATATGAGAGAGAGAGAGAGAGAGAGAGAGAGAGAGAGAGAGAGAGAGAGAGAGAGAGAGATCAGTGAAAAGAGAAAAATATGAAAGCATTTAAGGCCATAGTGCAGCTTGTAAGTAGAAGTGGGAATGAGAAAGCGAATAAAAATGTAGCTGATTTAAAATTTTATATAATGGAGCATGGATGGCATATCTGAGTGTCTGTGTGGGAGAGAAAGAGAGAGAGAGAGAGAGAGAGAGAGAGAGAAAGAAAGAAAGAAAGAAAGAAAGAAAAAAGAGGGGAAGCTAAAGTACATAGAGAGTTAAAAAGGAGGAGTAAAGGAATAGTAAGAGAAAGAGAAGCAAAGCAAGATGAGAAAAATATCAGAAAACGTAAGCCTTTGAAAGACGGGAAATTAAGAGAGAGAGAGAGTAATGGAGAATGTAAAAGAAATTCTTTTCTTTACTTTTTTATGTACCGTTGGTGACCATGGCTTTCTACAATTTCCTGTTCTTTGTAGCTTTTTTGTTATCTCTACTAAACCCTGTTCCATCATTTATTTACTCAAGAAAACTAGGTAGGTTATGCTTTGTTTCCTTCTGGTCATCTTGCCTTCAACATGTTTCCTTCTGGTCACCTGACCTTCAACATGTTCGCGAATATCAAAATTTCCAAGCCCTCTTAATTTTTTGTCTCTTTTGCATTTGTACAGTGTCCTATATTCGTTTCCGTGTCATGGTATAATTTTTGTTTCCTTTTCATTGTGTAGAGAATTTCATCTGTCATTAATTACTTTATTTTGTCTAGTTTTTTTTAGGATGATCTCTATTGTTGATGGTTAGCTTTTCTTAACGTGTCTCACTTCGAGTTTTCTTTTCATTTTGTCCATTGTTTTTGCTGTTAACACTGTCCATATATTTCTCCTTAACATTCAGGTCATTCAGAAGTCTGCCGTATCGCAGTTTGGGCGTTGTCTTGGCACTCTTCAATTTTTGTAGTTTCACTCTGAGTTTACCTATAACTGGAAGGTGGTTATTCCCGCGGGTGGAACTTGAGTATGTTTTGTAGTGCAAAACTGCATTCCTGAATGTTTCATTGTTGGTTATATAGTCGATTTGTTTCTTGGTTTATTCTTCTGGGCTCTTCAATGTTCATATACTTTTGCTTTTTGAAACCATGTGTTGTCTACTTCCTAATTATTCGTGCACCATTAGACCCATTTTTCTCCGTGCTTATTATGCGTTCCTCGTCCGAATTTGCCAACTATTTTACCATCTCTCTCTCTTTGCCTACTTTGATATTCAGGTTCCTCATAACGATAGTAATTTCTTGTGATTTTCATTGTGCCTTGGCTTTAACTAGCCTACAGAAAATCATTTCAAGTTTTTCTGTACTTTGTGCTGTCTGTACGTATACAATTATGAAGGGTGTGCTGAAACACTTTCCTTTCAGTTTGACAAGAATTCTTTCAGATAGTTGATAGTATATCGAAACACATTTCTTCATGTCTTGGTCTAATATCAAACTTGCCCAGTTCCTTTCGCAGAGGCTTAAAATATTATCATTTAACTTATTAATTTCTTTCTTTACTTTTTCTAACTAACCACAATGATTTAGAGTTTTGAGATTCTATATCCTGATAATTATTTTTTATTTGATGCGAAAAGTCGCTCAATGACGGTCCGGTGTCACCTGTCGCTCATGTTTACGCCTTACGGGCGAGGAACCAGTTTCAAGAAATCTAATCCCCTTTATGCCATTCTTACTTATAGTCGCTGGATGACGGTCACCTATTGCCTATGTCTCCTTACCGGATGAAGAGATAATTCTAATAGGTGTAACCATATTTACGCAGTTATCTTTCATAATATGATTGTTAGAAGCAATGTGTTTTGTTGGGATTGATAATCGAGTGGTTTGCCATTGTCTTTTCCACGGTGATTTCCACGGTGATTTTATTGAGACACTACCTTTAGTTAGCTTGGATTTTGGAAGCCCTAGTGTAGAAACGCTGAGGGATTTAAGACGGAGAAAGAGAGAGAGAGAGAGAGAGAGAGAGAGAGAGAGAGAGAGAGAGGAAAGAGAAAGACAAAGGGAGGAGAAAGACAGATACAGAGACAGAGAGAGGAAGAGAGAGAGAAAGAGAGAAGGGAGAAAGTGAAAAAGACCATGTGAGTGAAAGTAAGAGAAAGAGGAGAAAAAGAGGTTAAACTCAGAAAGAGAAAGTGATGGTAGATTCATATGTAAGACCCATAGAAATAATGTTAATAAAAAAAAGTAGGCATTAATACACATGAGTACGCATATATGTTGTGATAAGAAAGAGAAATAAATATTAACGACGAATTTATTAGGGAGAAAATGATTATTTCTTATTATAGTGCTAAGAGGAAAATACGATGAAATCTTATCGGATTTTTATTATCATCAACCTTTGATATTTCCTATTACCACACAAAAGAATGTTTCAAATAATTCGTATGACACACCTTTGTTTTCAATAACTTTTAGCAGTAGAGATAAAAATGTTATTCATAAGTTTCAAACTTTTTGGATAATCCTTCCTGACGAAAATTGATCTGTCAGTACTGTATTACTATCTCATCTTTATTATAACTCATTTTGTCTATATGCAATGGCAAGTCCTCTCTTGGTCTTTCCGAACATGGGAGAATACAAATAGGCTGTCCATTTATCAATCGGAGTTCCTTAAAGCAAAGGCCAAACCTGCATATTCTCTTGGTGCCATCATCACATGAGTCTAGGTGAGACCTGTGGACCCGGGTCAAGTTAATAACCTGAGTGCCATTGGTCGGTCTGTATGGAATAGACCATAGTGTGTAAAAGCGGTTTATGCTTGAATGTCATACTGCTGGTTAGAGTGTGCATCAGTGAAAGGAATCTTTCAAGAAGCAGGAAGATTTAAATTGAGAAGGTGAACTTGTGTGCATTAAGCACTTAGGTCGGAGAGAAAGAAAATATTAAAACGTAGAAAGAAGACAAAGAAGGAAGAAGAAGGAGGGTGAGAAAAATGGAAAAGAAACAATATGTAAAGCGTTGAATATCATTTGCAAACAAGAAAGAGAAAGGGAAATTTAAAGGATAATAGATATTTGAAAAAAAGATGAGGAAGGGTAAAAAGAAGAAGATGAAGAAGTAGAAGAAGAAAAAGAGAAGAAGGATGAAAAGAACAAAAAATGCTGAAACATTATTAGAAGAAGAAAAAGAGGAAGAGGATAAAGAAATAGGTAAAAAAGTAAAAATATGAATACAAGGCTCCAGCAGAAATGAAATTTGAATCAGTGACAATCGAGAATGAGAGAATTATTAAAAATGAGAAAATGAGCAAGATAGAAAGAATGGACTTTCGAGAATGGTGAATAATGGGGATTCAATGGAATAGGAAGCAATGACAGTGTACTGGTCTGTACCGCCGGGAGATGATATAGACCGAAAATATGTAAAAAGAAGCAACAAAAAGACTCATCAGCATAGAAAACTGTCTTTAATCAGACTACATGGAATTTGTAAATGCGTCCCTGAACGTAGTGAAAATGAAAAATCATTTCGAAGCCAAAAAGTAAGAGATAAAAAGGACGGGAAATGAACGAAGAGTGAAAAATAAAGGAAGGAAATGAGAAAAGAAAACTTTCCTGGGGAAATTTAAAAACAGATGACAGCCACAGATAAAATTATGTACACTTAAATTGATAAATAAATTAATAATTGCATCAAACCACCCCCACCACCGAAAATTATCTAATCTCTAATCTAACTGTAGAGAAAAAGATGAGTTAGCAAGAGAATGCAAGAAGCTAGGTTTAAAACTATATAAAAGTAAATTCAACAGCGTAGGAACAATGATGCATTGAGAACTGAGCAAATGAATTAAATTTGACCATGTAAACAAATGGTACGTTCAGTAATCAATTGTTGTTGAAGTAAAAAGTACTCTTGGATTTTGAGCTTCATAACTCCAATTGGCCTGCTACCATAAAAAGCTTAGCTCGGAAAAAATAAACAATACACATGTATAGTGTTTACTTGATCACTTCTGATTTATGAATATATAATAAATTTATTATCAACACTCATTTTGCTCATTGTCATAATCTTATTTTTTTTATTATTCATGGATAAATAATTAAATGTTAAAACTTGAAACTGACTTTTAGGAAATCGTCGGATTTTTTTGCTTGACATTGTTTTTAATATCATCTCAATAGAAAGGGGAATTATTTAGATTATTTAGGGGAATTCCTGCCTTTCTTAATTCTATTAATGAACAAATTCAGGTGGAATTTGATCTCGGTTGGCAGTTTCGTGCCGATAAATTACGCCATCCCGCGCCTTTTTATCACAGGAAAGTTATATATATATATCAGTAACAACCCATTTATTCCTAATTTTCATCTCCCAACGTATATATTGTGTGTAGAAACTTGCTCAAACAAATTTCAGTTTAAAGAACGCAAAAGTCGGTGTTAAATGATCAATGTTTCTCTTTTGCTGCCAAAAATGTATATTTTATTTTTTAATAAAGAAAATGTCTGAATCTAAATAATGGAATGACTCAGTGGGCAATAATAAAATACGAAGCGTTAACTACGTATTTTTTTGAAATGTCACACTTCTTCAGGATACAGACGATCATGATTCCCAACAGATTCCTTTCCTTTATTGCGTGTAAATTACTTTTTGGGAAAGGTTATTGAGCGTTTTATTGTTAGCTTTTCCAAGGTTTTAAATTTATTTTGCTTCTCCTAGTCTGATCCAAATCTAGAGAGCATAGTCTATCTTGCTATTCACCTAATAACCGAGGAAAAAAAAAAGATGGATTCATTTCTTTCTCAAGGGCATTAACGTAATGTCTATAGATTCTTTATTTTTAGCAGCTGTGAATTACTATGATTTATTTAGAAAGATAGTGGAGTGGTTTCCTTATATTTTTATGTTTGCATTCAGAGTACATCTTCTAGATTAGCTAGCACTTCTAATATTAGAGTTTACCATACTGTTAATCTATGGCTGGGAAGAATTTGCACTCGGTACGATGATTTCATTTTTCTACGCCTCAAATTGTTACGCTACCAGTCCATCCTACGTCTATCTGATTTAAATGCAATCACTTTTAAAACTGATCATTAATGTTGTGATAAGTTAACTGATTGCGTTACAGCATAACCTTGTGCCAGACTAATCGAAATCTAATTAACAAATGTAATCAAGTTGAAATAAAGTTTTGACGTATTTGCACAAATATGCACAAAAATATTATCAATCGCTTTTTCCTCATAATATTCACTCCCTATCACCTTCTCTTTCATTCATACCACGCACTTCGTTCATCATTATCATTGAAACAGTAACACTCTACTTTGAGTGGTTATCAAGCCTGTATTTCAAAAACATTAGTTTTAAAAATTCTACCTGTGATATCAAGTGCTATATAAACAGCGTGTATAAATAATATTTTTTCAACTTCATGTCTTTTTCTCTGTTGTCGTGTTGAGATTAAAGTACCCCAGAGCTAAGTATAATCTTTTTAGTTTTTCAAACGGATTACCTCAATTCTTACACTCGCGATTGATGGGATAAATGAAGATTAATTGCCAAAGGTGAAGATGGCGGTGGTAGATGATAAATGCAATTCTTGTCTGTTTCCTGTTTCTCTTCTCCTATTGTATTAAAAATATAGAAAAAACAGTTTTGCTATAGGCACGTTGTCATTGATAAGGATTGTCTCACGATGGTCTCTTCGAACAGAAATGATTAGGCAGTGTAGCTCGCTTTTATTTTCTAACTCAGACTTGAAAAAATTAATACTGTATCAAGAAGAAGTATTAAATTTCGCGGAGGTTAACATGCCTGTCACGCAAACTATTCATAGCAAGTTCGTTCCTGAGTGTTCCATAAATGTCAAAGTTGGCTGAGTTTAGCAAATATCCACTTCATAGCTAATTTATTAGAATTTAAATCTTATCGATACGCATATGCAGTCAAATGTAGAGAAAATCCCATAAAATCTATTTCACATAAAAAATACTTATCATAGAATATTCTTAACATCAACCTCAAAATAATCTGATAAATGATTGAGGTAAAGTCATGGAACTTATTTTATTTGTGTTATCTTTGACGCACAAATAATAAGAATAAACCACTGTCCAAAAAGTAGATTAGTTTAAGTGTTGATAAATTACTGTAAACAGATAATTTCTTAAAAAATCCCGTTTAAGGAACATCGACTATCGCATCTGTTGTGAATTAGAGATAATTATCTTAGATTAGAAAATGCGGAGACAAAAAATATACTTACAATTTATGCGCTTATTAGGATGTAAGACATTTTTTTCAAACATTTCTAATATTTAAAGTAGAATTTATACATGAATTTGTTTTATAAAACTTTTTTTGAAATTTAATATAACCTTTATTCTTTATCATAAAATTGTTTAATTTATCTTCAGATAATAGGTACAGATATAACCAAGATATATTTACATACACACGCAAATACAAATACAGGGTGCGATGTATGAATTGTCGTCCAAATTACGCAAAAATGAAAATAGCACTGACATCTCATTTATCAGATATATTTATCAAAATTACACAAAAATATTTTGAAATACTAAAGTGTAAATTTATTCAATAAAATCGCCATTGGCTTCCACTACGGCCTCCAGACGGTTTCAGAATCTCCCGCAGCTTATCTGGACGGTCTTGATATTTAAGTTAGTTAATGCTACCATAATCGTTGTATTCATTTTATATTTGGTGTTATATAATAACATAAATAATAATAAAGAGCGTTACAGTCTTTGGAGTTAGGTGGTCTAATATAAGTGGTGTAGTGGTCACAGAAATTTTCTGACAGACATGAATGGGTTCTCCTGTTTTTGTATTTTTTTTTTTTTTTATAAGCGTTTCACCCCGAGCAAGGCATGTCACTGCCACTACTGTGCAGGGGGCTACGTAGAGTGGAGAAAGGCTGATTAAATATAGGAAATAACAGAGGGTGGGTGATAGGCGGGTGAGGATACCGAGAATGAGGGTTGGGTAGATGAGAGTGTTGTGAGAATAGTTGGGAGTTAGTGTGATAGGAGGTGTCTATTGACCCTACATTTAAACACCTGGAGATTGTAACTGTCGGGAAAGCAGACTTGTGGAAGGGAGTTCCACAGGCGGGAAGCGCGAGAAAAGAAGCTGTTGGAGTAGAATTTACGGTTACATCTTATTTGTTTAACTGTAAAAGGGTGGGACCTAGTTGCTAATCTAGTATCTCGTGTAAATTCGTGCTTAGGCGGCACCAGTGATCTAAGCTCATCGGAGCAAATGCCATGAAAGTACTTGTAGAAGAGGCACAGGGAAGCTACATCACGCCGGTGTGAGAGCGGCTGCAGCCGGTCTGCCAAGTCAGTATCAACCACGTTACAGATCCTCCTTTGTATTTTGTCAAGAAGCCCAAGGAGAGCAGCAGGGGCACCCGACCAGATGTGGCAGCAATATTCAATACACGGGCGGATGGTAGATTTGTATATGTGCAGAATAGTTTCAGGTGGGAAAAATTTCCGGGCCCTGCACAGGGAGCCCACTTTCATAGCAGCAGATTTGGCAATGGATTCAATATACTCATTCCATTTGAGGTCCGCCGAGAGTGTAAGGCCAAGGAGGCGTAGTATTTTACTCTCTGGGAGGCTAGCCTGTCCCATGCTAATGGGAGGTAGATGCGATTGTCTATGGTGATTAGTTGATAACAGCTTTGTTTTGGAGGCATTGAAATTTACCAACCATTTCCTACCCCAGGTCACTACGGATTGGAGGTCCCTTTCAAGTGCGGCAGCGAGGTTCACTTTGTCGAGCAGACCCGGTTTCTGATCGATGCGGGAGTAGTTTGTTGTGTCGTCGGCATACATGCCAACTTGTGATCTAATGGTGTCGGGGAGATTATTAATGTAGATCAGAAAGAGCGTGGGACCTAGGATAGAACCTTGAGGGACGCCCGCGTTCGTCTGGTAGTTTTGGGAGGCATGCCCATTTAATACCACCTTTAATGTGCGGTTAGAGAGGAAGGACTGGATGAGGTCAAACAGATGTCCAGTTATCCCATAGCTCCGCAGTTTGCACAAGAGGCCAGCATGCCAGACCCTGTCGAATGCTTTGGAGATATCCAAGGCAACGGTTCGGGCTTCACCATTCTTGTTATGATGCCGAAACCTGTTGTCAGAAAAAGGGTCTTCCAACAGTGACCCACTTAACCTACAGAAGCACTTACCTCCTCAAGGCACTTCATGTAAGTTTCGGTGTTGAGTCTGAGGACATGTAGGAAGATGAATGGAGGCATAATGTTGCCATCACAAGTAGCACTTTCGCAATGACTATTAGACTCATTCAACTCTTTCCGAATCCTCAGCACTGTCTTCAGATTGACACCCAAACAATCTAAAATGTTCGTATTGGTGCTTCTGAAGAAAATGCCAAGTTGTACAGCATGCCGTTTACAATTTTCTGGCAGAGTAATTTGCGTCATGGTGCTCTTTTTCTGACGAACGGTGCCCAACTGACCTAAATATAATGTGCAGTCGACAAAATCAAAAACAAACAACGTGCATGCGCAAATTTGAAAATATGAAATAGGAAAATTAACCCAACACGCTATATATATATATGTGTGTGTGTGTGTGTGTGTGTGTGTGTGTGTGTGTGTGTGTGTGTGATTTCGTTGTGGTGTAATGGATATTGGCTCGAAATGAGAAATCGGAGAGCAAAATTCGAATACCCTTGGGAAAGGTACTAATCCAGCTATTTTTCTTCCAGCTATGGGTTAAATTGCAGAATAGATTGGGTTCTACAATCTTAAATGAAAACCAGTCTATCGCAGAAATTAATGGTAACCTACTGCGGGAAAATCTTCTGCGTAGTCAGTCATATCATTGTATGTCAGTCACGTATGGTAAATAACTGACTTATATATATATATATATAGCAAGTGGATGTCTAGTCAGACTGATGAGTTGTGATACAGCAAAACAGGCTTGTATGTGGATGACGAATATGTCTGCGGAAGACAATATATATATATATATATATATATATATATATATATATATATATAAAGAACGAAGAAAATGTTTGCAACGTTCTAAACATTAATTTAAAACAGTTCATAGGCTGATCAAATGAGGATTATTTTTTTTAATTGTTTTCTTTGCTGTCCACACATTTTTTCTATCGGTGTTACAGTGCTTGGATCCCATTGGTGCATAAACTTTAATCCTGTTTCATCACAGCAATACTGGTTTTAATCCAACTGTTTTCTCATCTTGAAGTAAGGATGATAGACATATGGCGCCAAATTAGGCAAATAAGTAGCATGAGTAACCATTTCGTAGCCATAGTCACAATATCTACCATTGTCCGAATGAAACAACATCTCTTTTGCCAGTTTCTTAGGGCGTTTGGTCTGGAAAGCACCTCCGAACTGCCTCGGTATGTTGGCATAGTACCCTCTATTGATAGTATGGTTTGAACCTTTTAAAGATAGTCAATAAACAATGCCTTTACATCCAAAAGAAAAACGAGGCTATCATCTTCCCTATAGATGAAACGATCGGGGATTTCTTTAAACCACATGAAGATGAGTGTTTCCCCTGCATTGGTTATCTCTTTGTCTCCTACTCAGTTATCTTTGTCTCTGGTTTGGGAAAACAAGCTGGACCTGTCTGAAACAATCTCAGGTTTACCCGTGATGTGATCCGCCTAGTGCATTTTTGAACAGGTATCAGAAAATGTAGCATACACCACGCAGAAACCTTCGATATGTCAAGTTTATTGTGTGGAATATTCTCAACTAACTCAAATGATATGCTAACAGCATTGACCATTTCGTCTATTGTTAATCGCCCGTCATACACCACTATGTGGTGCACACGATCAATATTTTCGTTGGTGATGACAGGACGACCAAACTTTGGGTTATCTACACGAGCTCTGCTCTTCCTTCCTAAATTCAGCTACCAACTTTTGCTTTGTTGATAGATCTGGAGCATCATCCCCTAATGTAGCAAACACGTTAGCATGAATGTCCTTGGGAGATAAATTCTTTTTCTGAAGGTTCTTGATAACACCACAATGCCAATTTTTGTCAATTTTCAAGAAAAGTCGCTACTAGTTAGTTTTGAGTTCTTCTTTGAGCAGTCGGATATTATTTTATCTGAAAAGCAATAATACAATTATTAATAATAAAAGTTTAAATGAATGCATGTAAAAAATCACTCCTTCATATTCAGAATATGAACTGTTTAACCCACCTTTGAGTAATTTAATTAAAAGATTCTCTTTGACATATATGTATACAGTTTACAAGTCTATAACTATGTAAGAGTTTTTTTTTCTTGGACATAGTGAACACCTCAAATAAAGCGATATTAAAACAGAAATGTCCAATACTTTTCTCTGTAAGCTTTATAACACCATTGCTATCTTAAGCTCAAAATGAAGTGGTTATAGGTTTTGCAATAAAGCGTGATAAAATTTTCTACAGTTAGTAATATCGTTTGTAAAATTAATATTGTCATTACAGATGAAACGACGTTAAAATTTCACGGCTAAAAACTGGTTCTTCTGTCTTTCTTTCTTTTCACTTGGTTGACCTATAAAAATCTTCGATATACAAAAGTAGAAAGAGGTGTAAGAAGTATGTGTATTCCTGTTCAGACTATACAGCGAGGCGATTCTGAGAGATCTAGAAGTCCTACCAGAATTCATTATTCACAGTTACAATCTTAAGATAAGGTATGCAGATGACTCAATGTTGATAGCAGGGACAGAAAGGACACTACAAAATCTCTTACAGAAATTAGTGAAAGAAAACGAGAAGAAAGGTTTAAAGTATCAACTGCAAGAAGATAGAATGCATATTTTCTTGGCAAAAGAACAAGCCCAAAATGCAAATTACAAATCGAAGATACCAGGCTTAAAAAAGTTTAACAATTTAAATATCTGAAAGGTACGACGTTTTGGCCGTTGTACGCTCCATCGTTCTTAAGGTGCTAGGAATTTCGAACCTATCCCTTTATTACAATCACTAGAGTATATCATTCTCATTCTTTGCGTAAAGCCGCTTTTGGTAAGTGATAAGTTATCTCCCTCTAACCCTCTAAGTTACTTCTTCACCACTGTTGTAGCATGGTGTTGAACTCAACTCTTTGGGTCAAGTCACTGGAATTAAGGTCTATATCCACTTGGCCATGTGTCCTTTATTTATTAATTAAATTATTTTTTTTATAATCGTTTCAATCTAAGCAATGCAGAACCGCCACTGGTGCGCAGGAAGTTACAGTGAGACAAAAGAAAAAATGGTACAGGTTGTGTCGAAGAAAGGATAAGAGAAAGATAGAATATGGCAATTGACGTTGCAATTAACTTCTGGAGATTGTAGTTATTAAGGAAGTAAGTATGCGAAAAAGAGTTCAACAGTCGTGAAGTGTGAGAAAAGAAAATAATAGGGCGACGGTTTCATTTGATTATATTGACAGTAAAATGGTGGGATATAGATGCCATTCTCGTAGCACGATTAAAATGGTGGGATATAGATGCCATTCTCGTAGCACGATTAAAATGGTGGGATATAGATGCCATTCTCGTAGCACGATTAAATACAGCACGAGAAAATTCGAGGCACCACAGGAAGAAAATGATAGAACGATAATTAGAGGGCTTAGGGGGATGCCCAGCGATTTTAAAGACACAAACTGCAGAGGAGAATTTTCGACAAGCTGTAAATCAGAAATCAGCGAGGCAATAGTTATAGAGTT
>JBBBDQ010029819.1:0-57500 GCA_037127315.1 Ascarosepion bandense | reverse complement strand
ACACACAACGATTCCTGTGTTGCTGTAAACTATTTTTTCATTATAAACTAATACTAAAATATTACTATATATATATATATATATAGTATAGATATTTTTAAACAGGATTTATTGGAGTCGACCGACAAGGTCTCTCACATCAGTTTTATTGCATTGTTCCAGTTGGCTCTTAACTGTACCTCTAGATTAATTTAATGAGGACATAACGAAACAGAGAAACCTTTTTGCTTGAATTTGATGCTAGCAGATATAGAATCACAGCAGTCCCGACGAGAAATGTAGTTTATTTACATAGGTCATTCAATGCTTGATCTGTCAGGCTAGCCTTATGGCTGAAAGATTAGTGGAAGACTTTCTCATGATGAAAAAAAGGGCAATGCAGGTTCGATTCAATTTCTCTGTCGTAGGGCATTTCAGTTTAGGACGTATGTTATTAATTTCACTGTTTAACCCTTTGTTGCTTTTTTTTTACAATTGTAACCAAAATGCAACAAAGAATTAAGAAGAAAAGTATAAAACAAAAATATTAATGGTAACTCAAACACGTGTTCTCATTAAAATAACGTTTATAGTAATATCTCCCCCCCCCACACACACATAAGTAGTAGATAATATGTGGGACATTCTTTTTTTCTTCTTTATAATCGTTTCACTCCAAGAAAGGCGGTACCGCCGCTGATGCGAAGGAGGCTACATAAGAGAGTAAAAGTTTAGGCAGGAGGAGAGTGAAGAGAAAGACGAACCAGTTACAGGGGGTGTCAGAAAAAGAGCAAGAGAAGGATGGGAACACAGGTGTGAAGACAGTTGCGAAGATAGAGAGAAAGCAAAAGAACAAGATACACGGAGTGATGTAGAAAGAACTGGAGTCATGTGGTTAAGAGATGAGAATTGACATTAAATTTAAATTTCTGGAGGTTGTGGCTCTCAAGAAAGCAAATATGCAAAAGGGGGTTCCACAGGCGATAAGTGCGAGAAAGGAAGCTGATGGAGTAGAATTGTCGGCTGCATTTAATTGATTTAACTGTAAAAAGGTTGGACCTTGTTGCCAATCTGGTTGCACAAGTAAATTCTTATGGCGGGGGCACTAGTGACCTAAGTTCGTCGGAGCAGAAAACATGAAAATATTTGTGGAAAAGACAGAGGGAAGCCACATCTCGCCGGTGGGAAAGTGGCTGGAGACGAGCTACCAGGTTGGGACCGATCACATTACAGATTCTCCTTTGGTGACAGTCGAGAACTCTGAGATGAATAGCAGAGGCGCCTGACCAGATATAACAACATTCTATGGAGAGTCGGATGGTTGATTTGTATATGTGTAAGATGGATTCAGACGGAAAAAAACCTTCCTGGCGTGACACAGTGACCCAACCTTCCTACCTGTGGATTTAGTTATTTATTCAATGTAATCATTCCATTTGAGGTCTGAAGATAGGGTAATGCCGAGGAGGCGCTGTGTATTGCTTTCAGGAAGATTTGTTTTGTCCATGCTTATGGGGGGCAGGAGAGATTGCCTGTGATGGTTGAAAGCAGCTTCGTTTTAGAAACATTGAAATTTACAAGCCACTTCTTACCCTAGTTCACCACTGAGTGAAGGTCCTTTTCAATATCAGCAGCGAGGTTATGTTTGTCCGCCTAACCAGATTTCTTACTGATGAGGGAGTAAATGGTGGTGTCATCTGCGTAGATGCCTTCTTGGGATTTGTTCACATCTCGGAGATCATTTATGAAAATCAGAAACAGCGTCGGGCCTAGGAAAGAGCCCTGGGGGATTCCAGCTTTCGTGCATTAGTATGTGGAGGCATGCCCATTCATTATGCGGTTAGATAGAAAAGATTGAATCAGATCAAGCAAGCGTCCAGTGATACCATAACCCTGTATTTTGCGCAGAAGTCCAGCATGCCAGACCCTATCACAAGCCTTGGAGATGTACAGGACAACAGTACAAGTCTCGCCAGACTTATCGAGGGATTGATATATGTACTCCATGATGCCCGTTAACATATCGGCCGTAGACCTGGCAAAGCGGAAGCTGTACTGCCTGTCTAAAAATATCATAAAATATTGATCTAGAAATCTGAATGCCTTTACATAGCAAAACATCATGTTCAACATTTAGACAGTTTATCTTCTCCGAATTAAATTAACATTTACCAGCATAATTTTTTAATCAACTGAAAATAATTAAGTCAGTACTCTATCTTAAAAGAAGTATATTAATGTTCTGTTGTTCATAAGAACTTCTGTCAAGAGAATACAAACTGATAACCCTGTCGTATGAAGCAACAGGCATTTACTTATGAGTCATTGTGACTTAGCATCACCTCCCCATCTTTTCATTTACTAGACACAGGAACATTGAGAGAATTCGTAACATACGACGCAAGACCACAGTAAGTAAAGACCAATTAATTTTATTATTACCATCCTCTTTACCACATGCCAGCCTGCTTATCATTTATCATCCTGTTTACCACTTGTCACCATATTTACGACTTACCACCATGTTTAGTGCTTGCTATTACATTTACCAGATGCCGTTGTGTTTACAATTTATCAAAACATTTACTGTCCTGTTTATCACCTGTCATCATGTTTGCCGTTTGCCATCCCATAGTTTCATGCCTACCACCTGCCATTCCGTTTACCACTAGTCATCAGGTTTCCCACTTAGTAGTGTTTTGTACCAAATAGAGTTTTGTCAGGTAGTGTAATACCCGTTTATCATTAAGAAGTTTTGATACTAGGAAATATTAAGTATATTTCAACTGAAAAACAGGTTTTCAGTTGTGCTTCCGAAAAGGTTCAATGAAAACTTTTTCACACGCCGAATACACATAGGAACATATAAAGAATAGATTTAGTTTACAGTATTTATTGATAAACTTATTCATGACATAATTGCTTAGTAAACGGTGTATTTCCTTGGGGTTCCTATTACCTTGTCTCACATTTCATTTAAACTTTGTAATTCATCATAGAAGAAAGATCCAGTGTTTAATCTGATGATATTTTGCAGAGATTGTTCGATACTGAGAAAACATCGGATCAACTTACCAAACAAAAAGTGTTGCCGGTAAAATGCCTGAAGCATATTCTTCATGAATAACCTTTTGCTTCATATCAATGATCATTCATTGTATTTTATTTATAACTTGAGGACGATGGATATCCTTTGTTCTAGACAATTTTCAGATTAAAAATGATCCAATTAATCATTCAAATGGTAATGATAATGTAATATTAACTATTTCTTTATTCGTACGCACAGTTTCCTTTCGTCCATCCTTTTAATTTTTGCTTTCTTGTTTATACTATACATGTATATGGAAGTGTAAGCAAATAAGCCTTCGACGAAATATGGTCGAGAGACTAGAAAAAGGTATGTTTCTTAAAAATGTTGTGCAGGTTCGTACAGGATTACGAATATACTTTGGTAATTGTAATTTTCATTAGAAAATATATTTTTTCTATGTGCTGTGTTCTTTGATGGCTCTCCACAACGTTTGATATTTTGCATATCGTAGTAAATTTTAATTTTTGCTATCTTAATTGCTTTTCTTCCAACCATTTACAAAAGCTCATTCTTCTTCAATGTGCCACAATTCATTGTCCTTTGTAGCTCTTAATAAATTTTGTTTTTTTGTTATCCTCCCAGAACCATGCCCAACCACCCATTTATTCAAGATTGCCAAGTAGTTTATGCGTTGTTTCCTCAGCTCGCTTTCAGTATGTTCTGTGAGTATCAAAATTTTTAAGCCCTCTTTTTTCATTATGTGTCCGAGAAATTTCAACTGTTTCTGAATAAATATATTTTTGTTTCAATTTTTTCAACAATTTTGTCGTTGCTTACATGTTTAGTACATGGTATTCTCAGCTTCCTTCTGCAGAACCACATTTCAGTAGATTCAAGTCTCTTCTTTATCTATGAAGAACTTCTTCAGCATTTACAGAATTATTATAGAATTACGTTGCAGTTCAGTACTTTTTCTTTGTTTCTAACAAAATGTTCCTGTTTCTTAATACTTTTTTAGCTTTTGAAAAAAGTCTTTCACTATTCTAATACTTCTTGGGATTTCGGTATCATATATACTTAAAGATTTCTTAGATATTTAAAATTTCGTAATTGGTTTTGTTGTTTCCAATACGGAAATTGGCCTGTTTCTTTTACTGACAATCAAACATTCCGTCTTTTTACAGCAGATGTTTAGTTTTTCTTCTCGCTTTTCTTGATCATCTTTTATAGGTGTTCCCCAGTTTAATTTGTTGCACTGAGGAGAACGATAATTTTTTTTATTAAAGGATTATTTCAATTGAAACTAGGCCTGCCACACGAACAACATTACGATATATTTCACTAGTTCAGTGGTTTATTTTTTAACCGCTTTAAACCATAAAAAGAAAACATTAGCGAATGTAAATTTTGTATTCAGTCCTGTTTTCCGTTAAAAATAAACTTACCACTTTTCTTAAGCAATTATTTAGGTGTATATAAGCAACAAAAATATAATTAAACAACGAAGACATCGTTAGAACTTAGCAAAGATAATACTGATAGATTTTCTTTGAGCTTAATATGTATGTATGTATGTATGTATGTATGTATGTATGTATCTATCTGCTAGATGCACAGTAAAAACACGAATCCATTTCTTCTCTTGAAAATCTGGCAGAGCAGACTGGGTCATGTTGCCTTGATTGCCAAAAAATCTAACAGAAAAAATTTTTCAATTCAAACTCGAGTATTGTCGTTTGGACTATATAAACCAGTTCTTCCGGAAACAGGGTTTATTTCTGCGCAAGTCTTCCCGACTATAACCAAATCATATGTATATTATATGTAGTGTGGCGGTTATAAGAATTGAGCTACTTGACCCCAATGCATTGAAAAGAATGGGAGATTCCATTTCTTTCTTTCTCTCTCTCTCTCTCTCTCTCTCTCTCTTTATATATATATATATATATATATATATATATATATATTCAGATGTCTAACCGTACTGATGAGCAGAACTGTCTGCGGATGACTATATATATATATATATATATACGTGTAATTTATATATATATATATATATATATATATATATATATATATATATATATGTGTGTGTGTGTGTGTGTAATTTTTAACGACAAAAAGTACGCGTGATTTTACATTTAACTAAATGTCTTTATCAGGATGTACACGCTTAACACCCGTATACATACACATATGTATGTAAAGAAGTATGGGTACATTTATTCATATGAATAGTAACCTATTTATGTATGTAAGCTAACTCATATTCATTCAATGTTTATTGTTTTGTGTAAAGCTAAGCCAACAAATATTTACTGGCACTTCTGAAAAGAAAGTACGCCCATAAACATTCAAGAAAGAGCAATTGAATGTTATTTACATTAATACCCCACTTCCTGCCGCTCGTGTACATCCGGGTTTCGTCATTTTTGTGCATATCAATCCAGCCTTCCTGATCGACATTGAACAGGTCATGTAGATATGAATTAACAACAATTTTCCTTAAGATTTTTATTTGCTTCTTTTTTACTTTCTTTTTCTTCATATTCTTCTCTTTTGTCTTTGTATGTCACTTTTTTGTCTTTTTACCTCCTCTTCTACTTTGTTTCATCTTCTTTGTTCTTTTTCCTATCTAGTTTTTTTCCTTTTTCTTCCTTTTCCTTCCGCATATTTTTATTTGTTTCTTCATTTTCTTGCATTTTTTTATTGATATTTATTTGTTGGTTTTCTTTTTATCTTTGTTTATCATTTTCTATGCTCAAATCTTTTTCCCACCAATATTTTAAAAATTTCTTTCATTTTATGATGTTTTTGTACTCTTTCTTCTCTTGCTATTTATGGCTGTTTTTTCCTTTCTTCTTTTTTCACTGGTCTTTCTTTTTTCTTTTCTAACTTTACTTTCTAATTTTCATATTTCTCATATTTCATCTGTTTTTCTTCAATTGTGTTTTCTCCTTTTTCAATTTTTTTAATTAATTCTTTTTTCTTTCTTTTTTATTCTTTTGTTTTAACTTGTAAACTGTTTGTTCTTTGATAAGAATATGCTGCATATAAAATGTTGACGATGTGAACGGAAACCTTTGCAGCGCAGCTTTGTATCTTATCGCTGTGGTTTAAAATTATTCTCTGTTTCGTCATTATCCAGTTTTGTCCATTCTCATTTTATGTTTTATTTTATCTCCGTAAGGCTATTTGATATTGTCAGGCAAAAATAAATTTTACATTAGTCTCTCAGGTGAAACGAACATGACATACATGTCCCACATTTCTTGCTTTTAAATTTACAAAAATACCTCTATATAGACACGTGCACATAGTTTATAAATTAAATAGCCAAAGATTACGTTGTAGAGTTGTTTCCAGGAGATAGACTTGCAGATCCGTCACAGTCGATTATTTGACATCTTCAGTGTGATAACGTTCAGACGGCTAAGTCAATAAAAATATACCGATTTCGATAATCATTAAAATTGGAAATATTTTATCATATAACTATGGTATAGTTTTACATTAAATTTCAATTTCAACCATTAACACTAAAAAATACAAATCGCATTAAGCCTTCAAACTTACAGTCATCGGGCTGTGAAGTCCTATGATCATACTGTATATCATTCTATATCTGATATTCAATACTCTTTGTAAATATAGCAAGTTTTAAACACACACACACACACACACATATATATATATATATATATATATATATATATATATATATATGTTAAGCCATGCAAGACAGTAAAGCCTCTAAGACACAAGGAGATTACAGGGTGTGAAAGGATTAGAAATATAGATATTCATAATGAACGAGAAAAGAAAATAGTAATCAGGAGAACAGTAGTTAGCAATTGACATTGCATTTAAATTTTTGCAGATTAAAGTTAGCTAGAAAACATAGAGCTAGAAGGAAGTTCTACAAAAGAAGCTGTTAATATTTCATCTGTAAATTGATATCTTGACACCAGTTTGGTAGTGCGTTTTTAATTAGAAAATTCTAGATTCCATAGCGAAAAGTTCATCCGAAAAATAACCATGAAAGTATTTATAGAAAAAACACAGAGCGACAACCTTACAGCCATGGGAAAAATATTGAAGGCAAGCCGCCAGAACAACACCAATGATATTGTTGATTCTTCCTTTGATTTTATCATGGAGCCCAAGGTAAATATCAGAGACGCTGGTCCATATGTGGCAGCAATATTCTAAGAATTGATATATGGTAGACTTATAGATATGTAAGTTATATTCTTGAGAAAATAATTGTCTCGTACGACACATTGAACAAAGTTTTTAAGCAGCTAATCTTGCAGTGGATTTAACATGGAATATACATAAACATGTTGTAACCTGGAAAGGTTACTGAATCTGAAATTACCAAAACAGAGGTTGGAGAATGAAATAGTAATTTTTATAACATAACCAAATACAATGCTCGCCAGCTACGCGAAGTAAATAACCACTGATATTAGTTAAATAATAGACAGTAATGCTTCCCCACTTGAGATAAAATGTGGCACAAGGCCAAATAGCTCACGCAAAAATTGAATGTCTGCTATTCTCCAGACGAGGCACTACCCTTCGGCGGAGTCTCGGCTGGGTTACATTCTGCCCGAAGGTAGAGAGTCTGGCAATGTCAAAAAAACTTCTGAGTGATATGTGTCACTCAGGTGGCAATCTAGGTGGCAATCTAGGTATTTAGCTGCCTCTTCACTTGAGACAAAATGTGGCGCAAGGCCATATAGCTCACGCAAAAATTGAATGTCTGCTATTCTCCAGACGAGGCATGACCCTTCGGCGGAACCTCGGCTGGTTTACATTCTGCCCGAAGACTGAGAGTCTGGCAATGTCAAAAAAAACTTCTGAGTGATATTAAACCAAGGTGGCAATCTAGGTATTTAGCTGCCTCTTCACTTGGGTGAAAATGTGGCACCATATTCTATCCTTCCGCGTAGTGTCGGCTGGGTTACTATCTTCACAAAGGCAGAGTCCGACAATGTCAAGAAAGCGTCTAAGCGATGTTAATCGCTAGGCGACAATCTACCCGCCCTTACAATAGTGTCCAATGTATTTATAAGGATTGAGACATACCCTTTAATGTTTATAGGTTCGTATATAACAATACACATTGAACAAAACAAAACTTAACACTAAAGTATATCATTTGAATTACTACTATGACAAGAAATCCCCAGCAATGACTTGTTAGAGTTGTACAATCACCAACCTTTCATGGCACTGGTTACTTTGTAACCATAATTTTAAGTCAAAGCTTTTTAGTTTAGCAAAATTAAGATTTTCTACAAAGCTACATTCACAAAACATTCCCTAGCTTGCAAGATTTGCTTGACAAAGCTTTCTGTCAGTATCTTTTAGAAAGAATGATATTCCTATGATTTATCTCAGTCTGTCGCAAATAATCGCATTCAAACTCCACGGAAAAGCATGTGATCCACATCTATCAGACAGAGTAAGCATTGCTGTGTTGTGGTTTCTCTGGCGAACACCAATGAAGTTGCTATCCCCATGTTTCGTAGGAGGTCACTTGCAGTACTCGGTGTTCCCAAGCGGTCTCGTATGTAAAGAATAAGCGAGCTCGACACTGCTTAACTTCGACGTTTCAGCGTGATTTAACCGCAAATTGACAGTTATGGTAAAATAATTTATGTCACAACACGAGCGAATGTCGTTGTACCTTGACATTTACTAACATTACTCTAGACCGGCACAGGTCTATGGTAATATATTAGTATATAATTCTTCTAAAGTATGTTTATGGAACGAGAAGGGTAAGGATTGTCCAACGATATGTAAAGAAGAGCACTTAGCAAGTATCGGATTTACTACACTAGCAAAAACTTACGAGAATGATAAGTAAATGTTTGTGCCTACAGTACCTATCTTGGAGTCTTCATAATTTCTAATATACCATCAACTTTTTTGAGCTATCAAGATTAAATTAATTCATTAATATGTGTTTACTTGATATGACCTCGTGCCGCACTTAGTTAAGATCGTCATATATAGGAAAGCAAAGTGAGAAATTAAGATTCTATTTACGTTTTTTTAAAGTAGGTTATTAAGTTTCTTCTCTTACTGCCGCATATATATATATATATTGATTGAATGATTGATTGATTGGTTGATAATTACTTAGTTTCTAGCCATAATAAGGTTAGACCAGCGCATATTTGTATTAAAAAGTGTTCAATACAATTATATTGTAGAACTTTTGAATATTTTCCATTTGTAAACGAGTTATAACTCGTTCAGAAATATATATATATATATATATATATATATATATATATATATGTATATTAAATAAAAAAAATTAAAATGATACATTTACCACATTCCGAGCGACGAGCAATCTATTAAATCCAGGAAAAGTTTGAAAAAAAAAAAAGTCAAATTTCCCTGAATGGTCGTATTGAGTGAATCTCTTATCTTTAGAGACAAAGTATAACAAAACCTAAAGGCGATTTGACAATTACCTGTTGTGAATGTGACGAACACGGCACATGTTTCTGATAAAAAATAACATTTCTTTCTTTTTTTTTTCAATTCCCTGAATATTGCACAGAAAATTTAAATATTTTTCCAGCAGCATCGTTTGTTCTCTCACCTTTTCATCGATAGAGACATTTTGCAAAAGAATCTCTGTCAGCTAAATATAGAATTATATGATATAACATTTTTTTCAATCTCTTTCCTCCAACACAATATGAATAAAAATGAATGTTTACCTTTTACAATAATCTCACAAACGATAATAAACGTATTTCCATTCAGACGGAAATTAGACTTTTCTTTTTTAACATTTAACACTATTTCTATTTTTTCCTTTGTTACACAAGTCTTATCTTTACTTTTTTACGTAGTGACTGAATCAGTAGGCGGGTGTCAGTACTGATTTAAAATCTAGACTGCTTCTTTAGTTCATCATCTCTGACACTATTTAACACGTCGTATCAGTTTTTCAAAGAATTTCGCATGAAAGAGAGTAAACGTATTGATGACGTATACAACGAGAAAAATCTGCTTTACATATTGGTCTGGAATTTATGAAATGAGGTGTTGCTACTATTATACATTGATTCTTTCAAATCATTTCCCTGAGTTTTGTTGCTATTAATCGCAATTTTTGGGATGGAAAAATGGGTAATATATATATATATATATAGTGATAAAGACAACAAAGATGAAGAAACTCGTTTGAAAGTAACGAGATATGAGAGATTCACAAAATTTGACATTTAGAAGTAAATATTTACTTAGTCTCTTGCAGAAAAATTGATCTACTCTTACGATGGTAAACAATTAGTGTTACATTGTAAAGCCTACACTTTTCAAGTGGGTGTGTTATAACGAAATCACGCGAAACTGTTTTAATAAATGAGGCAAGGTTTTTGCTTAAGAATTTTAAATATGTCGTTATTTTTCAATTAGCTGTTATCCTATTGATGTCAAAAATATGACATACACTAACATGGTCAAATTCATAAAATAGGTGTCTAATATTGTGTAGGAAACCTCTAACCCAGCGAAATGCACTAACTTGATGTGACATCATTTCAAAAAAGTGATCGAAAAACTGGAGAGATGTTGTGGTGGGTTAGGACGTAATTCGATCATGAACTGTTTGCTGTACTGCTTGAAAGTTGTACAGGAAGCTCCAATGCAAACATGCTGAGGATTCGGACAGAATTGGATAAGTCAAATTGTGATTACAAAGATGTTTGAAAGGATCACTAGTGATAGCGACGTTATGCATCCATCCGTGCAGACAATTTCTGCGACCATATCAATCATTACATATGGCTTCCTAACTCCCCAAAATGCAACCCCGTTCATTATTAAGAGTAAAGTACAGTGAAAAGAGAGACCAATAAAACTCCTTGTCACATGAACTGAAAGTAACGATTAAGGCAGCATTCACCAACTTAAACAATGAGAACGTCCAGAAAAGTTGAAGGAGATTCTAGAGTCGTTTGTAGTCCGTGGTTGAAGCCAATGCCAATTTTATTTAATTAATTTACTCATATATATATATTTACTCATATATATATCCTGCTGTATGTATGTTCGTGTATGTATGTGTGCGTGTGTGTGTGTGCGAGTGTGTATCTGTGTGTGTTCTAGCTGGGTTTTTAATGGTCTAATGGTGTGTGTGTGTGTGTGTGTGTGTGTGTGTGTGTGTGTGTGTGTGTGTGTGTGTGTGAGTGAGTGAGTGTGTGTGTGTGTATTCAAGTTGGTTTTTATTGGTTTGATGGAATCAGTTCGTAGGATCTGGGAGTATCAGTATAGACAACACCAAGACGCACATAACATGCACCTAACACAACAGCAAAGGTCACACACACACGCAATCAGTAACAATAACCACACACACACTTCGTCTTCCCTTATAACAAACCGCTAACCAGGCTAAAGCACACACACACACACACACACACACACACACACACACACACACACACACACACACACAGATAAATAAAATAAGGTAGATTTAATTACAATACTATACATAACTTATACACACAGAAACAAATAGTTACAATAACCACGCAAACGCATTTTCTTCCCCACTCCGGGTTGTTGTAGCAGAGGTGCTCATAACAAACCAAGTACCAGGACAGAACAAACACACACACACACACACACACACACACACACACACACACACACACACATGAAACTGGTACTCTTTGACCCGGTCAAAGTCACATCAACTCTCAGATCCTACGAACTGATTCCATCAGACCAATAAAAACCCAACTTGAATATATATATACACACACATACACACACACACGCACGCACACACACACTCACACACACATCATTATACCATAAAAAACCCAGCTAGAACACACACAGATACACACTCGCACACACACACACACACACATACATGCACACACGTACAGCAGCAGTGGATAACGCCAGCCATTCATTGATGGGCTGCTAAAAAGCACGGACATTCTGAGGATTTCTCTGCCATTCTGATGATGAGATTATAGTCTCGAAATATCAATATGATAATAAACAGGTCATACAAACACCTCCCGACCTTCCTTTATTTCATTCAACACATTGTGACAGCCTTCAAGACATAACACACACACACACACACACACACACACACACACACACACACACACACACATATATATATATATATATATATATATATATAATCACATACTACTAATATGCTTTTAATATATATTAGTTGTTTCAGTGTTATACTTAATATGTATTCTTTTGCAAAATGAACCAGGAAAAGCTAATTTGCATTTACTTGCAGGGCTAATGAATAAAATTTCCTGGCAATTAGACTGATTTGTCTTTCGGTAAGTATGTATTATTCTTTCATGTGAACTTCCTTTTTTCGTTGGTCTCCAATGACTGGTAAGTTTAGCATATTAAAGAATATAGACGCGAAATAGAGATTCAAAAAGCAGAACGTTAGTGAAGAAATACGGTTACTGTTGTTATATTCTTATGACAGTTTTGTCATTTTGCCATGAATCCAGAGAAACCGCTGATACGCACGTTTATGGCACAAACGCAAGTCCCCCTTCTCCGAGACACAGATTTAAGCCCTTTTTTCTGTTAGACTCTTTTCTTCGGGATACTAATTCATAAGCAGAACATGTTACCAAGTATTTAATAATAACATCTCTGAATTCAATAAATACAGTAACACGTACTCAAATGTACAAATATCAGCCAAACCGAACACGTGCGCTTGTTTTCCTCGACAAATTCCAGCTTGTTTTTATTTTTGCAGAACGCACTCACGAGGTTGTTTTCTTTTTTAAGCTAATATTCTACGATTTAATATCCTACGTTCATTTACTTTTGAAGTCTTGACATGAAACATATTGGAAACTATTATCTTTCACCATACTGCTACCCTAACGATAAACTTCCCTCACCTTCCCAACTTCTACACTTACATTTTTTTTTTATTTCTGGTTGCTCATGTCTATTCATTACTTTGCTTCATTCGCAAACAATTTTGTCGCGTGGATCTCTTCCAACAAAAAGATGATGTATTTTTTTCAACTTGCCCTGTCCCGTGATTCAGAGATTTACTCGCTTGCTGGCACAAACAATTCTGATTTATTTCGCGTTCATACACCCATATTGAATTAGCCGTCATTTGTGTTAAAAAAATTCCTGAATGCAATAATCGGTTGTCTTGGAAACGGCCAGCTCACATGAAACACTGCTGTATTCATTTTATCTAGCATATCATTGTAGCAACAATACGATCAGGTGGGCTGTTATGTCAGTTGGAAAAGATTGCTTCGGCATGAACGAGTTACTTTTCATTCTTCAAAACTGTTTGTGAGTTGACTCATTTAGAAACGGCTGACAAGATATTTGTTTCTCCAGGAATGGCTGGTTATCATGATAATTACAGACGATTACTTCCGTTATGATTTCGACCCTTACTAGGTACGCCACATTTGACAACTTACACTAATCTCTATTTATACATACATATTAATATAATATTCTTTCAGGATGTTTATGGCTCTCCGAAAGACGTTTTTTCTGTATTATCTATGATCTGCCATTGCATCTTGGAAAAAGAAAATTGCCTTTCTGGAAATTTTAAATCCAGAATATTTATTCTTCCAGACTGAATGATTACCACGAATGCAGTGGCCAGTCTAGTCTGCTAATTAACTCATAGCTGGGGAAAGGAGGAGTGGATTCATATATTTTTAAAGGTTAGAATGTGAATGCAACAAACAAGACTGAAATTTGAATTTAGCTCGACTTTACTTTTTCATTAAGCTACTCGCATATTCATCCAACCTTTAGTCCATATCTATCTATCTATCTATCTATCTATCTATCTATCTATCTTGGTTTTATCTGGCATGTATTCTTTTACGAGAATGATCACAAATCATATATATATATATATATATATATATATATATATATGTGTGTGTGTGTGTGTGTGTGTGTGTGTGTGTGTCTTTACTATTGTTCATCCAGTACAAGCTTAAAAATCCACTCAAAGTAGTGAGTTACTAAATAAGGTTGTTTTCATACCGTACAGTGTAGGTAGAACAAAGCTGTTCATAATTTAAGGATATGAAGGATAGATAGTAACTCACCTTAAACTTAAAAAGATTAGGATCGATGTAATTGGGGAATCATCCTCTTGTAAGTCCGTTCCACAATACAGCAATTCTTGGTTGCATATATATATATATATATATATAGAGAGAGAGAGAGAGAGAGAGAGTGAGAGAGAGAGATCGTCAAAAATAATAATTTACCTGCAAGATATAAACTACAACGAAACAATATTATTTACCTATGTACATGTCCTTTGAAGAACTGTCTTTTTGATCCCCCCAAATATCGTAAATAATGATATCGCTCACACGACTACGAAATTGACACGAAAACTCAGGTTGCATCTTTCAGATCAGAGCTCACACGAAGACCTACTAAACCCTATCAGTAACATATTTGTTGACAATACAAATATCATAGCATCATCCACATAAAAAATAAAAATATGACTAAAAATAATGGAAGTATTATTAATGAAAAAAGAAAATCCAACACTCAATAATATCAAATACGAACATGTTAGCAACGTGCTTAACATGTTTGGAACATAAAACATACACTCTACTCTACATTCAGTTCCACGTAAAATAAAATCCATCCACAATAATGGCTAAAACTATAACTGAAGCTCTCGAATAAACAAAACATTCGGACAATGTTTATATAATTTATGTTCTGAAAAGAAAAAATCATAAGATCAAATTAAACATTACATAAAAACTTAACCATAATATGTTGTCTGTCGTTTTAAAAGAAACCTGCACATATATATATATATATATATATATATATATATATATATATATATATATATATATATATATATATATATAAGAATTAGCATACGTTATGAAAAAATAAAAAAAACTAACGCAGCTCCCAGACTGCAGTATAACGGACTCATGAACGACCCGAATCTGCCGGAAATGTTTACGGACAGCGTAAAAAATAAATACGAAAGACAAATTGGAAATGAAAGCGCAAAATGGGACGTACTAAGAGAATCTCCAGTGACATCACAGAATTACATCATCTCAAAGGATCACAGAAATAATAAAAAAAATCTACGACAGTGGCGACACACCGGAAGACCTAAGCAAATCAATTTTCATAGTACTACCCAAGAAGTCAGGTGAGAATGTGAAATCCACCGAACAATCAGGTTAATGAGACACAACAAAACTCATTATCTGGATTCTGATGAACAGAACTCGCAGATAGACAAGAACAGTGCGGATATCGGGCAAGGAACGCGACATTCATGCTCAGAATGCTATCTGAAAGGGCAATATAAGTGCAGAGGACGTTTATCTGTGCTTTATAGACTACGCAAAGGCATTGACAAAGTACCCCACAAAGGCTTGTTTGAGATGCTCGGCAACCTCATCATTTTCGGGAAAGATATTAGGATGATCAAGAACCTATACTGGCAGCAAATTGCCTGTGTATGGATAGGAAATGAATTCAGCAGATATACAAAAATAGAAAGGGGCATTAGTCAATGTCGTGTTTTCTCATCGGATCTGTTCAACTTATACAGCGAAATAATTCCGAGAGAAATAAAATCCTTTCCAGCATTCGTCATTGGCGGTTACAATCTCAACAATATAACTTACGAGGATGACACAGTGCTGATAGCAGACACGGAAAGGAAAATGCTAGACCTACACAAAGTAGCATTAGAAAATGAGAAGAGAAGAAAGGACTGAGCATAAACTTAAAAAAAATGAATGTATAGTCATCAGCAAAAAGAGGAACCCAAGATGCCAACTACAGGTTGAAAAATATATAAAATAAAACAACCTAATACTCACAGGACGGATAGAAGGAAAAAGAAACAGGGAAAAGAAACACGAGACATATTTGATTAGCTTGAGCAAATGAATGGCAGAGCGAGGTTGGAGAGAGATATCAAGAGAAAATGGCAAATCTTTTTCATGTGCCGTTTCCTCTTACTATATATATATCTTGAAGAAGAAAGACCTAAAAGTTAATTAAGAACAAACTTTTCGGGTTGAATTTTTTGGAGGAGGAGTTAACAAATTTTAATCGTTAAACTTTCTTGTGTTATTATTAAGTGAAAAGACCAAAGGATTTTTGACGGAAAAATTATTTTTTAAATCCTTTTTAGAAGCTTGAAAATTTTGATTAAAATCTTGTTTTTCTGGCGTTAACGTTGGACCATCTTTGTAAGGGAATAAGAAAGTCTTTTGATTTGGAAATTCTTGCAAAAATCAGGTATTTGGCAGATTTTAATAAAAATATTTTTTTTTACATCTGTTACACCCACTCATTTATTTAATGTTATGAAATTTCGAGAAATTATTTTTGTGGCGTTTAATGTTTATATTAGTTATAAAGACAAGTCGTCAGAGAGTTTTAGTCAAACTGGTCAAAATTTGATCTGAATCGGAAAATAAAAAATGCAATAAAACTAAGACACTATTTAATATTTTATTAGAAAAAATTATTACTCTTATGAAAAAGATGTCATATGTTTTATTGTTACACAAAAAATACTTTCGATGAATAATGAATTTTGAAAAATATTGTTTTTCTTTTAAAAAAAAAATTATTCGAATAGTTTATAAAGTTTTAAATATTAGAAAAAATTAAATGAATTTTTAGGGGTGAAGTGATATTATTATTAAGTAAAAACTGTAGTTACTATTCATAAATGGCAACAGTTCAGTGGTCCGCAGTATTTAAAAAAAAAGTTGTGTGTGTATGCGTATCGATTTTTGTAATTACGGGCGTCCATACACGACATTATCAGAAAATAACATCAGTAACTACAGTAAATTTAAAATTTATTGTTAATTTTCTGACATTTCTTTAACAAGCATCATCGTAAGTAGGGGAAAAAAGCCAAAGTACATAAAATTAAATGAAATATTAGAATATTAAAAGTCTTAAAATTTGTATATACATATGGCCTTTACGTTATAATTGTCAGATAAATTTATGAAATTATTTGTGCCTTACATCAATTTCACAAATCTCATGTTGTTAATAAATGTATGAACATCTTACAAGAATATGCATTTATATTAAAAATAATTCATGTTTGTTTAAATTAAGATTAATTAAACTTTGAATCTGATAATTTTTTTCAATTAACGTTTTAGAAAAGTATATTATATTTTTGAATAATTTTTAACAAAGAGAATTATATAGTGTTAATAGATTAGTCAATATAGACAATTTCATCGATTTTACTGATAAGTTAAAAATAGAATTAAAATTCAGAAAACAATTTTGATTATTTAAATATAAAATGTAATCTGCTATGTTATAATTGAAACTAAAATGAAAGTTTCATTTTTAAAATGCATTTGAAACTTATGTATCGCACACGCACACTTACACTTACACACACACATATATCTATCTAAACTTATTTATAAATGGAACTTTGTCTGTGTGTGTGTGTCTGTGTGTGTGTGTATCCGTTACCTATAGACTCCAAAACAGCTGAACCAATTTTCTTGAAAATTTACATAGTTGTACTATAAGCATCTGCGAGTGTTCTTAGCTAGGTTTTATATCGAGGTACCTCCGATAAATGTCAAAAATCGATAATCGAAAAATCGGATTATCGAAGGAGTGGTCCGATTTTAATCAAATTTGATACACTCATAGACAAAAACGATATTCAGAAGTTTCAAGGTTGCAGTTCTTACAATAGTGCAGAAAATTGATAATATATATATATATATATATATATATATATATATATATATATACATAAATATATATATAAAAGGCAAGATATTTGTGTGTGTGTCTGTTTATCTGTCTTTATGTCTGTATTTTTTCCAGCCCTTTTATTTTAGTTTTTGCTTCGAGTTTTAACTGGAAACAACTATTGCTTTTTAGTCTTTCGTGCCAACGTCCAAAGAGTCTGAGCTCCAGGACCATGGATTAGTTTTAAAGCTTTCATTACAACCGAGCAACGCTGGGCTATACTGCTAGTATATATATATATATATATATATATATATATATATATATATATATATATATATATATCTATACGTGTGTGTGTATGTCTCTGTATGTAATTTTTAAATTCATTTACACATTGAACAGCTTTTGAATTCAACATAAATTTAACTTTTTCCGACCCTTTATAAAATAATTTTATGTGCCTCTAGTTATAGATTAGTTTTCTTTGTTGGTTTTTAAGTGTCATTTGTATGTGTTATTGTAGGCATCACATTGGGGTTCTTTATGTACCCCTTCATCAGGTGTTTATGTTGTCTTATTGTTCTTTTTTAATTAAAAATAAAATTATGCTTCAGTATATCTATTAAACAAAATAATTGTTTAAAAATTATAGAAACTATATAACGTAGTCAAAAATGTAAAGCAAATATCAACCAACAATACATCATATTTATAACATAATTTATAACCCTGTTACCTTATATATATATATATATATATATATATATATATATATTAAACAGTATGATTTCATATTTATGTATATATATATTAAACTGAGTATGATTTGGATAACTTATTCTATGATTAGTTGCTTAGTTAAATTAACGAAATATGCCCCAGTGTCCAGTCGCTAATCAATCACTTATCTCTAAGACATTCTGTGAAACAATCTGGAGGTCGAAAAGATTACAGGGAAAAATAATTTCGTGTCTTTCATATGAAGTTTAAAAGAAAATAAGATTAAAAAAAAGTTTTATCCGTTGTTTTATTCCAATTCAGGAAAGCTAGCTCTATTCATTTTTCTTCATTATATTCTTAAGATCGTGTAAAAGAAAGATATGCAGAAACGAAGACAACAAAAGTAATGATCTAATGCGGCATTAAACTCGGAAATCCTGCATTTAGTTCAACATCAAACGGATATAATGAAAACTGATGGGGGGGGTTGTTTTGTTTTTTTGTTTTTTTTGCTTTGATAAAATAGTCATTAGCATTAGCAGCGTATGGAATTATTGTAATCTCCGACGTTGAAAACGAGTGTTAGACAAATGCTAAATCAGTTCGGACTTGTGCCGATGCATGCACTCTCGATGATAGTATTGCAAATCACTCTTATTACTGCAATGATTAGTGTTCAGATTTTGTAAGCATTTGAAAATAAGTCAATCTTTAGCAATTTCTATTCGGTTTTGTGAAAGATTTGAAGATATAATACGTTAGCCTTATTCTCATTGCCATGTTATGAATCGCATGTCATTGAAACGAGATTTGATCTGTGTCAGGGGCTCAAGAAATTCGGTCTTATATTAATACCGATTTTTTCCAACACATATCTAACACAATAACCAGCATTCTGTAAGGTTATTTAAAAGCAGAAAGCGTTTCTTTGTTAAATATTGATTACAGGCCGAAGTGAGCTGACCGTATTATTGAAGAAGTCTACGTCAGTCGATGCTGGCTGATTATAATTTGGCTTGAGCCGACCCAATCTCAGTTTAATGACCAACTTGATCCAAACTGATTGAGTTGTTGTCGCAGACAGACACGCGATATTTTCCCAATAATATGGCAATCGCCGGTTGGGCGGCTCCAGTTAATCAGCATTGAAATTTCTGGTTTCTCGAGTTTTTGACTTACTATTGTAATTGTCTTATTTACCTCTGTAATAAAAAGACACTTCGTTAACACGAAGACAACACTCCTTTGTTCATATAAATATTTATTTATCTTCTCGGCTCGTCGAAAGGGAATAACTGAGAATTTAACGTAATGGCAGCATAAGCATGTGGGGGACTAAGTTGTTAAGAAATGCAAATTTCGGTGTCAGCTCGTTGAAGGTCAGTAGAAGAGTGAACATACGGTTTCTGAGAAACCGTTAGTTTGGTACTGGATTCTAAAGTACAGCAGTTATTAATACTGGCTAAATAAATGATTTTAAACATTTTTTATTTGCATATTTAGTCTTTTTCGTTTAAGTTAAGAGTATCAATGCAAATCAAGCCTTTCGGTAGTTAATAAGCTGTAATGGTAAGATCTTGATATTATCGTGGTCGCTCTTATGGTTAAAATAGATAAAAGCCAGGATTTCGAAGGCATATTTTTCTAGGCCAGTTGACAAGCGCTCAAAATGCGTAAAGTTCGTATAACAAAACTATCAAAAAAAAAAAAAAGAAGATAGTATCAAAGATTTGAAAATTTTCGTAATCATATTTGGCAGAAGTTTTATTTTCTTTTTTACTGTTGTTCACCGAATACAAGGCCAAGGAAAAACTCAAGTTAGAGGGTTTCTGAATGAGATTATTGTAAAAACTTAGATATCGGTTGGTCATAGGCTTGAAGAGTTTTTTTTTCTACAGAATGACAGTTCTGGGAAATAAGCTAGCTGGGTGAAAATCCTGACTAAAAGAATACAAAAGGAATGAGGATGATTTGACGTCGTGTATATGGCATGGTGGATCGTAGCTTTGCATGTCTGAACTGGTGGAACTAAGAAATGTAGAATGCGGAACATTTGTCAGAGTAATAGCAGTAGAAGAGTTGTGGTTACAGAGTTCATCACTTGCAAGACAGTTAAATTGATTTTGAACTCTGTCAGGTGTAGACAGTGATTAGTAATCAGCACCTGTCGAGACATGGCAGCAATACTCTGTTCTTAGTCTGATATAACTCTTGTAAATATAGACCGTGGCGTAGATGTTTGGTATTTTTCTGGAGTGATATCAAGTACTGACCATTCTGTTAACATCTTTATCAATAGTACGAATATATGAGTTTAAGGTCAATTTAAGGTCTGCAGTGAGCTTTAATCTCAATAGACATTCGAAGCGAGAACCCTCATTCTGAGTTCGACCACTCATCAGGACTCGGTTAAAATTAGAGTATGCTCAGTGGTTACGGAACATTACACGCTTTGTTTTGAATGTAACAAATTATACAAGCCAGTCGTTATTCCATTAAGCAGTGAGGACTATGTGTCAAAAGTATAAAGTACCAAGTGAGGTTTGGACTTACTACTCAGTAGTTAGTGAAACCAGCTATTTGACTATTAGTTCACCAGAAATTTCCTAGAAAATAATAAACTGTCCTTAGCAAGAAGGACACCCCACAATGCGAGCTATGAGTTGGAGACGCCAAAATCGAGTAAGTACAGATATTTAGATATCAGGGAAATATTTTAACATCTGACAGAGAAATCTAGAGGCGAATTGTAATAGCGAAAATATTTTCCAAAAACTAAAAGAAGAAAATTTTATTAGAAACTATGCAAAGAGCTCTGAAGTGCTATGTAATATTAATCTTTCTATATTACAGTGAATGCCAAACAAGAGGAGTAGATATGTTCGCCCGGTCTTATGAACAGGGGTAGAGCTTTATCCCTTTTTCCCTGTTTAGGATTAGGTTTCCGGTTCCTTCTAAAGTCTTCTAATTTTTTTTACTTTCAGTAACCCCTTGCGTCTTTGTGATATTATCGCCACGTTTGGGGTAAATTGATAAAAGATAGGAATACGAGTAGATGCAACAGAGACTTGGTTCGCCAGGAGGATACCACTGATAACGTATGTAATCAGCGAGGAAGGAAAATAGAAGCAAAAAAAAAAGACGTTTATATTTAGAGTCAGAAAGAGACAGTTGAAATTACTCGGTCATATAATGAGGAAAGAGGGCTTAGGAAATTTGACAGTCACGCTACATACTGAAGACAGGAAGGACAGCAAGAAACAGTGTGTAACCTCCTAAGTTTTTTGTGGAAATGGATGGCAGAACAAGAAGCGGAAAGGTTACTAAGGAGGTAAGTATTATCTAAGAGCTACGAAGTATAGAAAAGTGTCAGGTGTCATGAAAGCTTAACACCTGAAGAGACACAACACCTTAAAAAAGAAACACAGCGTAAGCGAATATAGAAAACTGAACTAGAAATATATAATAAACAAGGAAAATATTATGTCACAATTCCAGTAGGCAAAGTGGACTGAGTGTTAGGGTAGGGTGGAGAAACAGTCCACCCGTATTCACTGGAACAATCACAACGACCCCTTACAAAAGACGGAAAGAAGGGAAAATCTAAGAAAATATTTAAATGATCTAAACTATAGCCCTTTTGAAGTCGTGGCAAGTACGACTGAGAATAGTGAAGAGATGAAATGAATTGCAGAAAGAAAAAAAGAGCACACATTAAGAGATTGTTGTAGATTAGATAAATCGAAACGGATATACGCAAGAAATATTTAATAAAGAAAATATATTTGATTTTGATAACATTTCTATCACCAACTTACTGATTTAGCGTTAAGTTTGTAAAATTGGAAATTTTTCTGTCATCTCCAATCAACCATCAGTATTGTTAAACTCTTAGCCTGTTTTCATCACGAAGAAATTTCAACATCTTGATACTTACATTTGGCTTAGTAGTGCAAAACAGGAATGAAAAGAAAATGTCATGTTACACTGATCTTTCAAGTGTAGACAGTCTGTGAACCAGCTTAGAAAGGCTAGTATTCAAAATCCTGGCTTTTAACTATCCCAACCATAAGAAAGACTAAAAAAATAACAGCTGTTTTCTTTCAATACAAAGATGATGCCTACTTTTTCGCAGTCTTTTTTTCTTTTCTGGACTCATTTGAGTAGCTATTCAATCCATCGATTCAAATAGCCTCTTCGAAACCAAGTCCAATTCAGTCTTCTGAATGGTCCCAATAGTTATATGATTGTACATGTGGAAGTTTTACACAAGTACTATCTGTTGGATTTATCTAGAGATAAAATGACGGAAAACAACTTTAATATTCCACGATAGCTATTGTTTCAAGCTTGTTGATAGTTATTGTTGAATCCTATTCATTTTTCTAGGCAATATCCTGACACGTGATCTACTGGATTTGTAACATCTACGGCCAGATTTTATTTTCTTTGTTTTGTTTGTCCTTACATCGTTTCTCACTACAACTATGTTTCTATCCGATTCACACAATTCTCCGATTCAAATTTTCATACCGATTTTGAGCCAATTTACTTCATACGCTTATGTGACTGACATGTTAATCGTCGAACAAGCGACATTTAATAATCAGCTTAGTATAGTCATAGTCTTAATATATTTTTCTAATAAGCTTCTTCTTGTTTGCTATTAATGATAATTCCGTTTCTCTCTTCTAGTGTCCTTCTCACGGTCGTACCCACCTCAATTCATCTATAATTACTTATATTTGTCTATTGTAGTCTCCCTGACGTCGAGGTTTATTTATTTTCTAGTTTTTCAGCCTTTGATTAAAACTTTTCTCTTCGTGTCAATTTTGTTGCAGTTTCTAGTTGTCTAAATCAATCTTGTATTATTTTGCTTTACATAAATATAAAATATTAAATGATGATGAATTTTCTTCGCTCCTGTTTTCCTTTCATATTTAATATATCATTATTCTCTCTGCAGTTTTAGGGTTTTTATGCATACCCATTAGTTTTCTCGTTCTCTGTACTGTAGTTTTTAATTACACTACTGTGAAATTTATGAATGATTACGAAACGCAATAATTCGAATCTTTACATTTTTTGTTTCCAGTCTCAAGTAATCTAAGCCCAATTATTATTATACGCATGAATGTAACTGCAAGGCTTTTTAAATTTCGTTTTCACCCTATGTCAACTGAAACAGTCGCGTTCAGTATCTAACAAATTTTCTTTGTCCATAATTATCAGGTCCAATCCTCTGGAGAGAATCCTCTGGAGAGAATCCTCTGGAGAGGCCAATCTGGGTCTGAAGGTATGCTATTCTTTATATTTTTTTTGAGGTTGGAGTTTCTTTTTTGAGTTCATTCGATTTGTTTCAATTATTGAACTCATGTAACATGCGCAATTCCCAGTGGGTCACTGTTCCAATTTTATCGTGTATACAGTAATTTCTATTTTCTGCTACTTTGCTATATTCACCTATGAAGTTACGTTGATTTTTAGTTTTTATTAAAAGATATAGCTTCAATTATCTATTTTATGTATCCGCACACAAGTGGTTTTTAGTTATCAAAGGATAGCAAGTTTTCTCCTGTCGTAATAATTACTATTACTATTTTCGCCTCCTTCAGCAGTAGAATTGTCTCATTTTAATGTTTTTATGATTTAAAACCTGAAAGAGTAACAGAAAAAATAAAGCATCATTTAAGCTTTTGTTGGTTGATTCTGAAACAAAGAACTGTTATTGTAAGTGTCATGGCCGCACCCATTCAAAAATGTGAACATAATAATACTTAAGCCGATTTTTCCATTGTTAATAGTCTGTCTTTCTTTTTCTCTTTTTTCTCTCTTAAGAGGAAATATCTGTGGAATGTTGTTTGAAGTAAAAGACTGCAGCTGGTGCCGGCGGGAGTAGAATGCGAGAAGAATGGGAAATTGAAAAAGAAAAAGAAATAAAATAAGCGAAAAAGGATGTGAAACAAGAAAGAACCTCGATCAAAAATGCAAAAGACGCTGGCATTATGGCTGCTTTGGGATCATTACTTTTTTTTTTAAAGAGGTTCAGGATTAAGACAAGCCTTGGGCTGATTAATTAGTACATTTACGTGGTCACCTGTCACTGGGCCTCGGGTTCACAGCTTTTCTATGCGAATTTTGTTAGATTTGTGGGCATTTGGCGTTTGTAAATTTGGACGTATGTGCAGATTGAAGCAATATACAAAGAGAGAAGACGTGAAGTTAAAAGTGGAAGGAAAGAAAAGTGAGAGTAGCAAAGATGAATGTATAGATTAATTTATTGCGGGAATAAGAAAAATTGAGACACAAAAGACAAGAAAGAGAAAGTAGGGAGTCGTGAAGGAAAGTGAGAAAGAGAAAGAGAAGTGCAACAGGGGAAGAAAAAGGAGAGAGAGTGAGAGAGGCAGAATTGGGACAACAAAGTAGAGAATAAAATGTGCAAAGAAAATGGTAGAAAAATGAAAGAATAAAAGAAGAGAAAAGAGAAGCATACAGGAAAGTAGAAATCTGAAAAAGGAAGAAATGTAGTGAAAAAGACAGAAAAAACAGGAAGAAAACAGGGAGCTAACAAAACCGGTAAATTTAAAGAACAAAGTCTTACAAAGTGTTATATCTATCTATCTATCTATCTATCTATCCTCATAGAAAGAGAGCGAGAGTGAGTAGAGAGTGAGTGAGATAGAACATGAAAATAAAGCAAAGAAAGAAAAATGAAAAAAAATGAAAATCAGCAACAAAAGAGAATTCAAAACAAGAAAATGAACAGATATAAGCCATAAAGTATTCAAAATCTGAATGAGAGAGAGAGAGAGAGAGAGAGAGAGAGAGCTCTTTCTCTCTCTCTTCATATATATATATATATATATATATATATATATATATATATATGAAAAGAATGAAGTGAAATGGTTGAAAACGAACGAAAGGATAGAATGAAAAGTGTCAAAAAAATTGGCAGAAAAATAAATTGTAAGGTGAGTAAATAAAAAGAAACAATTTAACGGAAAGAAGGAAAAATAAAAAAAAGGAATTGGTATCGTAAGAAAGAAAGAAAGAAAGAAAGAAAGAAAATAAAAATAAAATTACTAAGACAAGCAGGTATAAAAAAGACAAAGAAAAATGAAGATGTTATTTATTGTTATAAGAGAAAGAAAGAAAGACTAAGAAGTAAAAAGGGAAAGAAGAAAAAGTACTATAAAGAAAGAAGAAAAACAATTTGTTTAGAGAGCACCAAAGGAATGAAGAACAGCAGCGGGGTGAGGCAAAAAGGGAGTGGTTGATTTAGTTGTTATTCGACAGGGGGCTGATGTCGATTGGTTGGGTGGCAGTTTCATTGTACGATAGAAGTAAACGGACCAAGATGTGCCAATTATATGATTAATTCATACAGACGGTGAGACTCTATAAAGCATTGGCTGCGCAATGTTGATATCATCTGACAAGACGTTAACTGATACGATTGGCGGGAACTGCCATCTTTCTTTGTCCTTCTATGAGAATTAGGCGTCCAGCCGGAACTGTAAGGAAATAGAAGAAGAATGAGAATGAGGAGTAAGAAGGAGAAAAAAGGAATAATGATCATCTTGAAGAAGAAAAAAAAGAAGAAGAAGAAGAAGAAGAAGAAGAAGAAGAAGAAGAAGAAGAAGAAGAAGAAGACTAATCTGTGTCGGCGCAGTGAATTGGAAAAGTACATCATTCGAAACTGCAGGTGGTAGACGGTCGCAATGCTTAGGCGAGCAAAGGCACCCGAAAAAAAAAAAAGAAACGAAAAAAAAAAAACAACGGTTCCAATAAGCAAAATAAAACGGGTCGCGAATAGATTAGTATCTTTGCTATTTGTTCTTTTGTTTTTAAGCTCATTTGCAACTTGACCTGTAGATGACTTGGCGAACTTCTTTCAATTCTGTACTTCTTTATGAATTCATTCCGATGGCTTTGATAAAAGCGATAAAAATGACGATAAAGAAATTGCAAATTGTTTCTTGAACTATCTGAACATTGTAGGGTTTAGCCAAAAGTTAGATATGTTGTCATTTAAAGTAAAAATAATCCGTACGTATACATACAAGTATTAGAAAAATAAATGTCAATGTTAAAACCTTTTTTTGTGTGGCGCACTTCCTGCTTCAGCAGTTCATCGGACTGAATGAAGTACTGAAGAACGAAACGCGTCACACGACAATTTTTCCTCTTTATTATTAATTTTCATAACATTGTGCTGGTATATAAAAAATATAGATCATTACCATCGAGGCAATTCGTCCAGGTTGATCTAGCATGCTTCACTTTTATCGAAGCTTCTTCAGAGATCGAGAGAAAAATGAAAAATAACAAAGAAACAGTATACTGCTATATTCTGATTTAGGATTAATTCTTATTGATCACATATAAGTCACGTGTATTAAAGCAGCACAAGTATTTTTTTTATTTCTAAATGTATGTACGTAGAATATTTTGGATGGCAAACTGTGTAACAGTGAATGCATATGTATAGCAACGCTTGTTTGTTCAGGTGCATGTTGGAAGGAAACGCTACTTAATATAAGTGTATGTGTGTGAAGGAAAAGGTATGTAGAGGTTTCTGATTAAATCGTTGAAAATGTAGCGAGATTATGAGAGGATTTAGTAATTGGAAATGCTGTTTAAATTTCTTTGTGGATCATAGAAACGCAGCTTTATTGTGATAAAGTTTTGTCGTTGAAATTTTCCATTTAAGGTAAAATTAACATTATTTCTTTAGGTATTATTTAGAATATCACTTTTAGGAGATAACTGATAGTAAGACATCTGGAAGATCCAGAAAATTTACACCAGTGGACGATATAAAGCGTTCCGTTTGAAATTCTAATCTCTTAAAAAAGGCCGGAGCGTACAAACGCTGAAATATCGTGAATATGGTAACAAAGATTAAGACAGTAGTTCGAACAAGGTAAATACTGTAAATATCTAAAGTTATAAAAATATTTTATTTTTCAAATACGGTCAGCACGCTGTGGCCATGTTCAGAGTTGATATTATTGGATGTAGTACAACATGTCTAACAAGAAAACCCGCGTTAAATCTTTCTGACCATAGCTCAAGTAGGTCACATTTAAATTCACGTGGAGACCTACCAAACTCTATTCACAACTTACTCGTTGATAATTCGAATATAATAACCTCATCAACACGTGAATAAAAAAAAAACTCTAAAAATATATTGGAAGCATTAATAATAATAATAAAAAGCTAACACTCAATAATATGGAACAACCGATGGAGCACAACAAAAAGAAAATAATTAATCCTCGTGCATTTAATTTGAAAGTAAAATAGAATGTAGAGAAAATGTTTTTTTTTTAATTTACTTGATAAGCGCTTCCTTAAAATTCTGAATAAAATCTACAATGAAAATTACAGTCGTATCTGTAATTTGGAAACTATAATAAAAACAGAACGTGAAGGATGTCAAACGATATAAATAATGAAAGAGATTATGGATAGAAACAAATGTCTACTAGACGGGGCTTTTAAATCAGAAAGGGTGGTCTACAAAGCAATGGTGGACAACGAAAATGGCCAAATTAAATATTTGTTGGGTGTACAGAAGGTAATTTCAAAATAGGTTTGTACAATACTCATCATTATTCAAACTGAAAAAAGTATTGAATTGTAAAAAACTGGTCAGCCATGCGTGGAAAATAAAAGAAAGAAATAGAAAAATCTCAAGTGTGTGCTGGGGCATTTTAAAGAAAGCCAAATCTTATAACATTGGTAATGCTATGTGCTGATTATGCGAAGAGGAGAGATTCGCAATCATTTCGTATCCAGACCAAAACAGGGTGTTAAATGACAGGTCTGAAGTAATGTCAGGCTGTAAGCACACTAGAAAATGCAGCAAAGATGAAGGAAAACCTTGAATCAACTGAAATGTGGTTCTACAAAAGAATGCTGCAGATATGGGTTGAGCATGTGAGCAATGATAAGGTTTTGGAAAGGATTGAAATGAAAAGGAAATTAATAAAAAGACAGCTAAAGTTTATGGGACATCTAATGAGGAAAGAGAGCTTGGAGAATCTGATACTCACAGGTCTGATAGAGGAAAAGCGAGACAGAGAAAACCAGCGGGAAATATACTTGGAGGGCCTGACCAAATGGATGACAAGGCGGAGTTTGGATGTAGTAACAGGAGAAAGCGTGCTTAATTCTAGCAGGGATAAGAAAACGTAGAGGACCATAATCGCTTACGTTCTGAAGAAACATGGCACATAAAAGAAGAAATATAAACATGGATGAGAGTACATGCACATTTTTCCTCACCCTTCCATTCCTTCTGCTCTTGCTTTGCGTCACCCCTAATTATTAATATCATTTCCCTTTCTCTTATTTTCCATCTAATATTGTATTGCCCCTACCCTACCCTTCCATTGTATTTCCTGTTGAGAATATGCATAATAATTAAACGAGGTTGTTGGCAAAGACAATTAACCTCTACCGCCTGACGAGCGTTTGCATTTCCTGAGTGAACTGGTAACGAGTGGAACAGTAAGCGACCTATTTTTTGTCCGCCTTTTAGTACTGTTTTGCACGTTCACATTGTTTTCGTGTTGTAAGTACCTTTGTCTTTTTTAGCTTTTTGTTTTACGTGAGGTGACGTGGGAGAACCAGCACTATGATGCTGTCTCTCCAGAACGCAGAGCATTCTCTCCTGTTATTCTATCAGTAACTGGGCAACTGACAGGCCAAAGAAGGGACAGGGATACTATGTGGCTCAGAAGGACGTGTACAAATATTTCATTTCGGGAAAAGAGCTCTTCAAAGTTCCTTCTGTCCTTGAGGCAGTAGCTACTACGGCAATCTCTTTGCTGACCACGAACGTCGAAACTAGTAAATTAATGGGTGTCAGCAATGAGATAATAGAGGTGGCTTTGAAATGCCTCAGCATACCCCAAATGTGCTAGCAATTTGATCGAACGCTACGTGGGAGATCCTGCTGGCAACAGTAGAGGCCAGAGCCAGAGCTGGAAGCATTCTCCCCACGAAATCGATAACAAGCACAAGTTCATTGTATATAGCAGTAACTGAGAATCAAACTTACGACTCAGTAGTAATGGTCAACCATATTAATCTACTAAGTTAACACCCGAGTTAAACTAGGTGAATGATTAATAATTTTGTCTGGAACATGCAGGACATACTGCGGGTAGAAATCACTACGCTAATAACTCTCTAACGATAGTTCTATAACACCTAATGTAGATAATTACTAAAGTTAGTCTGGACATAAAGATTATTGAGTAAAGAGCTTATAGGAATGTCTTAATTACCGTTTCAGTACATCAATGGGCTAATCGGCTTTTCACAGAAAAATTGAGAGGAAGAGAGAGAGAGAGAGAGAGAGAGAGAGAGAGAGAGAGAGAGAGAAACAAGTGGCAAGAAATATTTTTGGAGAAAGCAAATTTAGAAAGATATAATGAGAATTTTCTCTTCGGAGTCTTAATTACCGTTTCAGTGCATCAGTGGTCTAATCGGCTTTTAAGTGTTTCTCAGATAAATTGAGGGAGAGAGAGAGAGAGAGAGAGAGAGATGGAGAGAGAGAGAGAGAAGGTGAGAGTAAGAGAGAGAGGGAGGGAGAGAGAGAGAGAGATGTGGTAAGGAATATTTTTGGAGAAAGCAGATTTAGAAAGAAGATATAATCAAAATTTTCTCTTCGGAGTCAGCGACTTTTCGCCTTTATTTATTGGTTTCTTTTTGTCGGTCTGTAAATAAACATCCAGGACGAGATAAAAATGTGTATCAACGCACACAGAAGAAGAGTATTTGAACCGACGTCACTGATGGTGAAAATATCTTTCACCTTGTCTACACCAGGAGATTTTATGTCACGTGAGTATAGAGTAAAACTGCAGGTGCGTAGGAGTTACCGGAAGAATACTTACACACACGTATTCGCAGACATAAAGACACACGCGCAAGCCCGCGCGCGCGCGCGCACACACACACACACACACACCCCTCTACGCATGCTTGTACATGTTAGAGTATACAAGATGGCCGTACCCAATTGAAAATATAAATGCCAAGATTTCGGAATCTTGTTTTCAACATGTCAGGCCCCGAAGGTAAGATGATGCAAAATCTTTGTCTTCATCATTCCACAATTGAACTTTTGCTTGAATAAGCCATACTAAGCTTACATTTATATATATATAGTCATCCGCAGACAGACCTGTTTTGCTGTATCACGGCTCATCAGTATTATTAGACATCCGAGTGCTTTTTGCCCATGATTGAAACCCGACCGAATTGGCGTCAGTCGGCGATTCTACCTCTGAGCTATGGCCGCTCGGTAGAAGGAGGCAGACTTTTAGCATGTGATATATCATGTATTCATACGCCAGTAGTGAGAGTGTTCTAATTCATTACTGAATGAACGATGCGTAGATGCTATATATATATATATATATATATATATATATATATATATATATATAAACACATACACACTTATACAGTCAGCTTGCTTTCTTTTCAGATTTTCACGTTCGTATTACTAATGACATCCGGATTAAGCTTTGAACAAAGAAAGTTCATCCTGAAATGCTATTGAAAGCACGAAATGCAGTTGAAGTAAAAAGGCTGTATCGAAAAGAATTTTATTCAGACTCCTCCGCCTATGTGGCTTATAATCTTACGAGTTCTAGATAAGTTTGAAGCTGCAAAAGATGTGCGCAAGGACAGTTCCGGAAGGCCACGGATATTAACCATAACCCTGTGAAGTAAGAAAGGCAGATGAACAATTTTCTCAAAAGTCCAAGAAACCTATCGAAATGTTGACTGCTACTTGTGATTCCATTGTGCTGCCTTGTCAGAAATGTATGGACCGTAATAATTTGAAAACATGCGATGAGAAAATCTTAAGAGCGCCATTATAATAAGTAGTTTTCATAGGAATTATTTCAATTATATATAGTTGGTTCTAATTGCCTGAATTATTTCTTCAAAAATCTTCAAAATGTGTATACATTTTTAAACACCATATATATATATATATATATATATATATATATATATAGAGAGAGAGAGAGAGAGAGAGAGAGAGAGAAGGAGAGAGAAAGGAGAGCGATTTGTGTGTGTCTGTGTGTAAATATGCTTGTATATTTGTGTTTGGTCATGCGATTATGCCTTTAACTGTATGTATAGATGTATGTATGCAGTTTCTGAATAGTGTTTGAGGGAGCTGTTTATTTTCTTTTCGGCGTCTTTTATCTAGATTATACACAATTAAATGCTATAATTTCGAATGTTGGTTTTCAAGGAAAGCAGCCGAATATTAATGAGAAAATTTGAGCTAGTTTTTTTCTTTTTCTTACATTAATAAAGAAAAAGCTACAATTTCTGGGACATATAATGAGAAAATGAATTTTCGAGAATTTGATACTCACAAGACACAATGAATGTGGAAATAGTTGGAGAGTAAATTTTGAGTAACTTAGCGATGATAATAGAATGGATGACAATGTCAAAGTATAAATGTCAAACAATGACAAAGTATAAATGTTACTTAGAGCAACAAAAAACAGGAAGTTGTGAAGAGCCATGATCATCTACATTCTGAAAGGTTATGCCATTCAAACCAAAAAAAAGTGTATCTATCTCTAATGTATTTTATTTATTTTAAACGGTAATGATATTTGAGGTTTTTTATGCAGTTTACTACTTATATCCTAAATTCTACCGATTATATGAGAAGGTAGTGAAAACTCAGCCCGAGCCACTTCCTATTAATTTAAGTGCATTTTGTTACTGTACGAACAAAGACTATTCTTTCCAATGTTAAAGTGCTAATTTGAAGGAGCCTTTGGTTTTAATTTCATTAAGATCATTGACTGAAATTTGTCAAATGAAAGTATGGAGTTTGTCTAAAATAAAGCTCTTGTTACTGAAATAGAAAATTAAAAAAAATACATGAGATTTTTCTCGTCCTCATTGTTGAAGATCTGGCATCATAGACAGTTGTTCTGGTTTTGAATTCAGAGTTGTTGTTATAATAGACTGACTGCCAACCGTGACCAAAGTACCCAATCAGCCCTGCTATTTAGTATATAGCCTAAGGGAGAAGAGATGGATTCATACTTTTTCCAATGTATTTTCACGTAAGTGAATGTAATAAACCCGACTGGACTTCGATTTTATCCCTCCAGTTTCTCATCTCGAATTGCTTGCTATGCATTAGGCCACTTACACATCCGTTCCCGTGATTCTCACCTGAAAAATGTAAAGTGGTGGGTCCCGAATCCTCTTGCATGAGTATTTGATGCACACTCTGTGTGTAAAATGATCGACAAACGAATCCTAGAAGATTTGGTGTGCCAGAGTGAATGCTTTGAGACGCAAGATCCTGCTTGAACTTAGAGGTCTTCAACGAATACAGTTTCTGAAATTTTTGATTGTCTGCATGACCTAATTCCTAGTAAACTTGAGATATCCAAGAACTTGTGTTATAATCCATGTGCATATTTTTGAATTCCGACAAGAAATGATATTAATTAGATATTTAAAGGTTGATTTTTCATTGTCTTTTTTGTAATAACTTGATAATGTTTCGAATCGACATGCTACTTTTGATGAAACATTGTTACAGCGTAATGAATAGAAGATCAAACAAAAACTAGTATTTAGGTTATCCATGACCGAAGAATTTCAAAAGCCAAAATATAGTAGGTGAGGTGATAATCATTTCTTTTTGGATAAAGAATATATTTCGAGCTTTATCTGAAGGAGGTTCAAGCAATTAATGCAGAATTCTAACTTGCTAACCAATTAAAATGGACATTGTAAGAAAAACGGTTTGTGAAGCCGCAGAAAATTGTTCTTTTTGTAGGACAATGCACCTGCTCAGGAAATAGGTAAAATGTGAAATGGTTTTGTGGTTTGGATACATGGATCATTCACCACTCATTACATCTTGCTGAATCTTTCCAAACGAAGGAGGGACGAGGATGAGGAAAACTGAATAAATCAGAGGTGACAGCCGCAGAAGTATTTCAGCGACCAAAACATTTGCAATAGGCTCGAAAAACGATGTTTGCATTGAATTGAACTCCGACTGAATATAAAATGGCGTGTATGTTTCATGACGAAATTATTCTCTTCTAGGTCTGTTTGAGATTAAAATTTGATCTACGATAAATTTTTCAATCAAACCCCACCCCATAAAAATATTATATCTGAATTTTGAACTTTAATAAAAGAAAAAATATATAATAAAGCATACTCGATCACATATTTTTGATAAAAAGAGATTAGATTTTGTTTGACAGAAATGAATTGTCATAAAATACCTGTAAACAATCACTATTAAATCCGATCTGGATATATTTTTACTGCATTACAAGTTAAACTTGACTTTTCTTTTAATGATAGAAGTAAATGATAAAGAACCATATTTAGGTTTTATGTGTATTTTTTTTGTGAATCAGAAGAGAAGCTGATCCATTTGTGTTGTTGACCTGAGCGAATCTTACTAAATTACTGGTATGATATGTTTGTTTATATACGTGCGCAAGTATGAACCGGATAATCAAAGAAAGAGATGGGAACAGGGAAAGACGTTAACTTCTAAAAATAAGAAAGCATCCATATTAAGTGGAAGGTAGATAAGGTAGCTTGGAAATGTTTTTACATCCTCTTCAGAACCTGTCGTATATAAACAAGTTCTTTTCCCCAAGTTGATTTATTTATAAAATTCTCATTTAGCTGAATGTCCACAACAACGATTTTTTCTTGTTCATAACCTTTAACACAACTAGCTCATCAGAAAGTGAACACATTCCTGTCACCCTTATTAGTTTGCCAGTTGGGTTAAAAGTTCAGTCCAATTTGCTACTTATGAGCCAACGAAAATGGGAAACTAGTTAAGCACTGAAAACATTGCTTTTGTTTTTGTTATTTAAATGGGTTTCGAGCACTAGCTGCAGAGCTAGGGTTAATAGGCTTATATCACAGACCGTTCATTCTTTTATACTAATGTTAATCTAATACAAGTTTCAAAAGCGACTCGAAGTTTAGTGTTATTGAATGAGACATGTGGTATCAATCTAATAAGTGTTATTAAGATGTGAAAAGTACAAGGATAAGAAGCATAGTTAACAATTGAATTTTAACTTGAACTGATTAAGATTGCAGCGATCGGAGAAGCATCCACGCGGGAGTTTTTCCAGAAAGTAATCGGAGTAGAAATTTCTCATTTTATAGATTGTATAGTAAAATTAATGTTGCGTATTGTAGCCTCGTACCAGACCAAGGTAAGCGTTGCAATTTATTAGATCACCTGCTATAGATAAATGGTTAGGAATCTTGTTTCACAGACGCTTGATATTATAGGGAATTTGATCATAATTGCGGGCATTTTTATTTCTTATTTATAGCAGACTAAATTAAGCCTGGTAAATATAAGGTGACCAACAGTTCAATTTAACTTCTTTTATTTTTAAATTTAACTTCATTGAAAACATTTACTATTAAATTTCACTATCCTATCTGACCTATTTTCTGTCATCTTTAAGTAACTTTTATAATTCCATTCTCTTGAATACAGTTCATTATTTTTTTTGTTTACGCTGATGCCACTCGTCAAAGCGATTGCCATAACCTAGTTGATACAAATTATTTTCACTCTCTGATTTGCAAACTTTGAGTCTGTTGGTTATTTCTCACATCGTATAACATTGATTATTCACAAATTATTGATTGATTTCATCGCTATTCAGTCCACCTCAACATGAAGCTTCGTGCTAAATTTTTAACGGGACGTTTCTCTGTAAACTACTTTTAATACACTCGGTTATTCATGGGATTAAAACAAACGAGTGTCTTACAACACTAACGATGAAGGATTGAGCCTTCACAGACAAACCTCAAACCAACCCAGTGTCTTACAAACACTGGCTGACTAAGGAGTTTTAACTGAGAAACACTAACCAACTACATACAAAACTAGGCGAACGAATGAGTTTTTCACGAAAAAAAAAAACAAACTCAAATTCGATATAACACAACTCTGGTTACGTACGAACGAACTTTTCGTCGGAGATTCAGTGCTATAACACTGAAAACGAAATTCGAACAAAGAATTTCAATTCAAATTTAGTGTTCACAAAACATTGCCGCGAAAATCTTACTACAAGGAGACATTTTAAAGTCAATATTCCCAAAATATTGACAAGTGATTTCCAAAGGAAACTTACAAGGGATATATCACTAAAGTTTTTTTCTCTGTCGAAAGTACAGCGATTTTTGTCTCCTCAAGTTACAAAAAAAAAAAAAAAGAAAAGTTCGACAAATAACATACACAATCCAGTAGTGGTTATTGTTTTTTATGTTATTCACGGGATTTCAGGAACAAGAGACTAAAGGAAACTATAAATACAATGTTTTCCTTTCTCATTCAAATAAATATATTAAAGAAAAAGATATCTCAATTCTTTTTTGTAAAAAAATTAAAAAAATGTAAACCAGTCGTTACAAAATTACGACTCTAAAGCGGGTAAATACAAAAAGAAAACTAATTACTATTTTCCCCACTCAGTTGTTCAAAATAAAAAAAAGTAAAAACCAAGATTTTTTGTGTCGTACGGCATTGAAAACCTAGTTCAAACGAACACTCATAACCCGCACCCCTTTTTGTTCTGTTTTTAAAAAAAAGAAAACCAGAAGAGTTAAAGAATACGTTTACTCAATTTTTAAAACTAAAAGTGGAACAGCAAAAAAAACAAAAAAAAAACAGGCAACAGCTTTAAAAAAAACAATAAAAATTTCAATTCGAACAGCAAAAAAAAAAAAAACATAGGGACGAAACACAATCGCAGTTACTTGAAAAATGGGACGGAAGACAATTGCAGTTACTTGACCGTCAGCAATGTTTAGAAGAAAGACAGCAACGAATTGAAAAACTACTCTCGCAAGTCAACAAACAATTCAAACAGAAAATAAGACTGCATTCTCGCAGGATTCTATCTGGAATGCAATAGACCATTTCTGTTACGCACCAGATGAGGACAAAACGTTTGCTGCTTACTATAGAAGGTATGAGGATTTCTTCAGTATAGATTGTGCAAATTGGACTGATCATAAAAAAAAATTGCTTGTTACTACGTAAATTAGATACCGTAGAACATAATAAGTTTGTGGATTTTATCCACCCGCGGGAAAACTTCTGAGCTAACTTTTACCGACACGGTAAAACTCCTTACCGAAATTTTTAGTCCAAAAACTTCCCAATTTCACAAATGGTGGAAATACCTAAACCTTGTAAAAAATGACGAGGAAGACTTCTCTAACTACGCAACGGTGGTTAATAAACACCGCGATAAATTCCGGTTATCAGAACACAGTGTAGATAATTTCAAATGTTTAATATTTGCACAAGGTCTTACGTCAAGTAGAGACTCAGAAATTAGGCGTCGTGTACTAAGCTGGAGAATGAACCAAGCCTGACATTACAAATACTGACAGAAGATTGTCAGAGAGTAGAGATCATAAAAAGGTTTCAAAAAACATTGAAACTGGCATCACCCAGAAAAAAATTATCCAGACAACCAAACATTTACTCAACGAACAAAACCGAGTACAGAAGAAATAATAATTACTCGAATCCGCATGCTCTTAAAGCAGGATTCATAAAAAGAAAAACTCGACCTAGCCCGTGTAACCGATGTGGAGGATTACATTGGGTTAAAGACCGTCCATATCTATCCAAAAAATGGTTGATATGTAAAAAATTAGGACGTAAAAGTTCACACTGTAGAAATAAAAATAAAATCAAAAGCTGTGTACGTGAAACACGAACCTTCGAATATAACGAAGAAAGCCTACAAAAATATGTCGTAATTAAAATCCTTGGTAAAAAGATTACAACTGGATTCAGGCTCAGACCTGCCAATTATTAATGTACATACGTGGAAAAGACTAAACAGACCCACTTTGTCAAAATCATACAAAATAGTCAAAGCCGTTAATGGCACAAAAATAAATTTCGAAGGAAAATTTATCACTAATATCACACTACTTGGTTCTACGAAAAAAACTAAAAGGCTACTTATTAAAGAAAACAGAAAACCAGTTCGGTACTGGTTGGATACAGGAATTTAACTTGTGGGACCTGCCAATGTGAACCTTCTGTAAAAAAGTAGAATCACTTTTATCTGAGACAGAAAAACTAAAATCCAACCTAAAAAAAAAGATTTTGCAGAGATGTTCGCACCTGGTCTAGGAAAATGCACTAAAATGGCCGCTAAACTGGAGTTGAAACCAAATATTCAACCGGTTTTTAAGTGAAAACGCAAGGTTCCGTTCGCGTCTCCAGAGAACATTAATCAGGAATTAATCAGGAATTAGACAGACTCGAGAGTATCGGTATTCTGTCAAAAATAGAATATAGTCAGTGGGCCGCCCCCACTGTCTATGTCAAAAAGAAATCTAAAGAAATCCGCGTATATGCTGATTTCTCAACCGGTCTGAATGCGTCATTTGAAGACTACCACTAACCTCTACCAAGCCCGGAGGAAGTATTTGCCAAATTAAACGGTGGTAGGTTCTTCTCAAAAATTGACCTGGGTGACGCATATCTGCAGATCCCGGCCAAAAAAGAAAGTGATAAGCTACTCTGTATAAACACCCACCGAGGCTTATACAGATACGAAAGGTTAGCGTTTGGGGCCAAGTCACGCCTGCCATTTTTAAGCAGGTCATGGACACTATGCTGGGCGGTCTTGACTTTGTCATCGCGTATCTTGACGATATTATTGTAGCAAGCAAAAACATTGAACAACATCGAGACCATATTCATGAAGTGTTCATTAAGTGTTCAAAAAGGCATGCGGCGCACCTATTGATATGAATCTACAACGTTTTTTACAAGTGTATAGGATCACTTCGAATCCTAACACGTCATCAGCTCGATCTCCGGCGGAAGCCATGTTTGGTCGAAAAATAAGGTCGGTCTTCGACAAACTGTTGCCGGGACAAACTAAGCAAAGTAAAACCTCTACGTTACCAAACAAACGTTATAATCATGGAGATAAGGTTTATTCCAAAGGCTACAAAAATAATGTTTCTTTTTGGGAGCTGGTAGAAATTAAGGAAAGCATCGGCAACACGATCTATATAATCTAGGGATCCAAATTTGTACATAAGAGTCACCTAAATCAGATATGTAAACGTCTGACTGAGGACCAAAATGATATGTCTCAAGAAGTTGTAGAGGCCATAGAAACCGTCTACGACATTTTTGATATTGAACCCTCTGGAACTACACCAGGGCCACGTCGATATTGAAGGAAGAGGAAATTTACAGATCCGCTCATGGTTAATCCTAAATAAAAGTAATACGGATACTCCTTTGGAGTAACAGCTCGGGAGGGAGGTGTTGTGGCGGACCTACCCATTAACATAGTAATGGACCAACTCAACCTACATAAATATCATGCGAGTAGTAGTCACTGGGAGTGCATCAGTCTGGTATGAGTCAGACACCCGTAGAGTGACTTACCGAACAGAAACTTTGATATCCAACACCGCTTGCTCGTCAGCTAGACGAACAAGCTGGCATATTTTACCTTTACCCGTTATTTTGTTAATACAATTGTTTACACTAATCCCGTGTTCTGGTTTTTATTTGTGACCCCTTAAATAGGGTTACAACAATAATGAGGAAAGAGGGCTTGGAAAATCTGATAATAACAGAACAGGGTGAAAGCAAGGGAAACCGAAGAAAGCAAACCATCACCTACTTAGTGAACTTGATTAAATAGATGGGAGAACAAGGTTTAGAAGAGAAAACAAAAAGACAAAATTTAATAAGAGCTACAAAGGACAAGCAATTGGGGAGAACCATGACCCCCTACGTCATAAAGAGACACGGCACACAGAAAATCTAGCCTTCCATATTAAATTTTCCAAGTTTTGTTTCCTCATTATGTGACTTGGAATTTGTTGATATATTTCTGAGGAAAAATAATATGATGCATATCGTAGAACAATATTTATTAAATGAATTTCGCAGTCTAAGTACTTAAGTTACTTTAATATACAATTTGCCTAAGAGAATCATTTAATAAAACTTTAAAATTTTAATATTGAGATCAATCTCCCCACTGAGTGCAACAACAATGAAAAAGTTAAGCTTAGATGCTAAATTCTAAATTATATCTAAACTGGAGCATTGTTAGTGAGCTTTTTGTTTACAGTATTAAGTTGGTATTTGATTATATGCAAAGTTCCAATCACGAATTTTGAAGAAGTATGCCGTCGTCACATATACCCAAGGAGCATGGTGCAACACAGCCTAGAAAAAAGCCATTATCTACCACAACTGGAAATTAGAACTTAACTAAACGAAATTAAACACAACAGTTTTTTTTTCGTCATAAATTATGTCCAACAGATGTATTAATAAGTAGATTCACTTATAAAACTAAAGGACAATTTTGTTTCAATAACATAATTATTATCTAACATTAACCTTATAATCACTTTTGATTATGAAGTCTATACTACGTTAGAACATAAAAAATTCGTTCCCATATAAATAAAGATAAATTAGAAAATAATATTTATGTGAAAAGTTCTCTTTTTGTTTTTCTTTCTTCTTGTCTTTCGGCACATGACTATCGACTTTCTATGTTACGGTACTACTTTTCTATGCCCCAAATGAAATTAAACCGACTCTGATTACTGTCATTGAAAATCTAAAAGCTTATGCGTTATTAGAGCAATACTCTTCATTCATCGACAATAGACAAGTGTTTCGTGTTTATTATTCGTGAAAAGCGAAGAATTGTGGAAAGATGTTTTGAAGGATAAGAATAAAAACAGTATTCACACGAAGAAAGGAGGGAAGTAAATAAATTAATTTTTACTCTAGGAAAATATTTTAGCATCTTTCCCAACGGCTAAATCAATGGATGTCACTTGAACTGATTCGTTGCTAAAGTCAGATTACATCATTCTGTTTTCCCCAGCTTTTTTCAATTGGAAACCCGACTACAGACTGCCTCGTATATATATATATATATATATATATATATATATATATAAGAGCCTCTTGAAACAACTGCCTTTTGCATGTCAAAATATCTCAAGGCGGGAAGCTGGCGTCGAGCACGCATTTCAATATTTTTCTTTTTTCTTTTCTATAATTGAACCAGAAAAAAGAAAATTATTGATCTTAAATTTTCTTCTTAGTCTGAAGCTACGCGATTATCTTTTACTTGTCAATCGTCTCTCATTTGATGCATTTTCCCATGTTTTTTCTCCTATACAGCAAAAAAATTAATAAGGGGTTGTTCCAAAAATATTACCTCATGTTCATTTTCACAGAAACTATAACAGATACAGCGATCACATTAATATCGTTGAATAGATCAAATTCTTTGTTACAAAACCCTATTTTATTCACATACTCAGCATCATTGGTTATACATTTTCGAATTTTATCAAGGGTTTATAAATTGCACTCGTAAAAAAAGCTGGTCTAACGGAGGCAGTACGTTTTTTAACAGGTAGAACGCATTATCCACAGCTCGTCTGTAATTACACCCACTTCTTGCTCTCTGTAAACATTCAGCAAATGTTTATGAATGTCAGTACGTACAATCATTCTAGTATGAACACTTCTGCTTCGTACAAACTTTCGTGTCAGACGCCATTTTATTACACATTCTATAAATTATTAATATGGATTGCCGTGCCAATACAAATAGTAATAGTAATAATCTTTTTAAAACTGGTAATAATAATAATCATAGAAAATACAACTGTGAATAAAAATAAAAGCAGTAGGTTCATGTATCAAAATGATTCCGAGGAGTGTGGACTGCAGTAAACTGTACAAACGACTACGACTTAAATATTACTGCAGATATTACAATCTGTCGTAGAGAATTATGAAAGAAAACCCTATGACATTCAATTTGTCATCTTTTATAGTCCAGAATGCCAAATATAGTTATCAAGAAGAGAATTTCACTTATTGTCAATATCAGCGGTCGGTAACCCCCGGCCTGCGGGCCACATCTGGCCCTCGAGTGAATCTTGCCCGGCCCGCTACCTTATTCTGGACACGATATAAATATAGGTAAACCAAGCCAAATTGACAATTGATAGTCTGAATATATTCCGTTCAATGTATTTGTTCTTTTAGCTTTCCAGAAATCTTTTGCCTGAACAAAAACAAGCATATGGAAGCTAAGAGAAGGAAAGTGGATTTGGAGTGCCGAACTTATAACAATACTTGGACTATAAACTATTTTTTCATTGAGCATTTCTCAAGATGTGTTTGTTTAATTTGTCAAGAAACAGTTGCTGGAAAGAAAGTTTCAAATATTTAACGACACTATGAAACTCGTCATAATCATTCCAACAGTTTACCCGGAAAAGCGCAAGAGGACGAAGTTGCACGGTTGAGTAATAATTTAATAAAGCAATCATCTTCTTTAACAAGAAAAGTTGAAGAAAGTGACCGAAACACTCGTGCTAGCTACGAGGTATCAAAAGTAACTGCAAAAAGGATGTAGCCTTTTACTGATGGAGAGATTTTCAAAAAAACATTATTAAAGTTAGCAGAGGTTATTTGTCCAGAAAAAAGGGAATTATTTTCTGCGACTAGCTTGTCTGTAAGAACAGTAACAAGGCGAATTGAAGAGCTAATTGCAAATGTCAAAAGTGGTTTAGAGGGTGTTTTAAACAATCTAGAGTATTATTCTATTGCTATCGATGAAATGACAGATATGAAGAATTCTTTTCAAATTGCAGTTTTTGTAGGGGGTGTAACACCAACATTTGATATTGTGGAAGAATTTGCGCAGTTGAGTCCTCTGAAAGACACAAGCACTGGAGCAGATATTTTGCAAAGCATAATAAAATGGATTGCGGACATGAACCTGAATTTATCAAATTTTCTGGAATAATTACAGATGGAGAACCTGCAATGATTGAAGAGAAAAGGGGTTTTGTTGCATAGCTTCAAAACCATATCGTAATTAATAGAAAAATGATCAAACTTCATTGTGTTATTCATCAAGAAGCTTTGTGTGCAAAAATCACTGAATTTTAAGAACATCCTAGCAATGGCTGTGAAAACAGTGAATTTTATATTGTCAAGAGGGCTAAATCACCGCTAGTTTCAAGAATTTTTGAGAAAAATCGAAGTTGAGTATGACGACATTACATATTTTTTCAAATGTTCGATGTCTTAAAACCGGAAAAAAGCTGGAATGAGTATATGCATTGAGAGAAGCGATTTCCATGTTTTTTTTTCCGCCACTGCAATGATTGGTAATTTCTCGTCACTGTTTGTGGTCGACCATCTATTTGAATCCTTTCTCGTGACTGCTGTTTTTCTCTGTTCGGAACCTCGTCGCCATTGTTGTGGTGGTGACTGACTTGAGAACGTATTTTTCTCTCCACGGGAACTGTTCGATTCTTCGTCGCCACTGTTGTGGATCTGGGGTTAGATCCAATAAATACACAACGCAGAGTAATACGGTAGAAAACGCAATATATTGAAGAGAAATATATACAGAGAAGGGTTAGTAGAACGTCGTACAATACAGTTATTCGAATACAAGAGAATGCGAGATATTACGAGACGTGAGACTTGGCAATGTTACTCTCAGGACTAGATCGCTGGGATACACTACTGTTACATTACAGTTATACTCTGGTTACTCTGTAGTCCACTAATGGCTACTACTATATATAGTCTTAGGAAGTGTCCATATTAGTGTAAACAGGGAAGGTGCCCCAACAGTTAAGAAAATTGCAGACAAAAAGACAATGCAATAGTTAAGCGAACGGGAATCTAAACAGAGAAACCGAATCGCTGTTAATGGCAGCTTAGAAGAACAAAAATGGTAGCCGAGAAGAACACTGTATTAAAGAGAGAAAGGATGAGACAAAAGGAAATAGCATATGCGCAAATATAGATGAAATAACAGCATCATAATGAAAAGGTAGAATACCAAAATAGTAAGAAAGGTGATTCGCGTGTAACTATGCAGACCACAGTGATCTGATCATACAGACAAATGATATCAATACAAATGATATCAATACAAATCACTCTTAGAGAATAATAAACTAAAAATCTACGGGACTTTAAAACTCAACAGAGTACCCAGTTCAGGTCAGTAGGTCATATATAGTTATCAAGAACAACTAGAAAGGTTTGCATATTATGTGTATCACTTTTCCATCAAACCAGATTAAAATTGAAGGGAAGTGAAAAATTGGACAAACTATCTAGATATTATGAGAGAATTTATTAAAATTGTTTGACATGAAGGTGATATTAAACATATGGAGCAAGAGAAAATTCGACGAAGAATCGACACTAATCAGACAACTGTACTAATTTGAACAAGAAAAGTGCTAGTACATTGAGGAGACTTACTGTCACCTAACCTCCACTGTGATCCACCCGTTATTACTGGTGCGAAAACTGTAACTGAAGAATTATTATCATTAATTATAATAATAATAATAATAATAATAATAATAATGAGCAAGATAATTAAAATAAGAATAGAAAACAATCATAAGGAAAGAGCGAAGCGCATCTAATGAAGAGTTTAATTAAAAATCTTGGGGTGATTTGAAAATTGGAGTCAATTGTATTGTAGCTTTTAAAGAAATTGGTTTTGAATGAATTCTACAATTAGAGGGTCTTGTACTTTGGATCTTTGGCGTCCATCTTTAATTGCTAATTATGGCGGAGGGATTACAATTGCTACTAAATCCATTATTATCACGAATGAATAAGAATCATTTACGAAGGAAAAACAGGAAAATCATTAGGAAAACATGTCGGCAGCCATATTAAAAATGGGAAAAGAACTGTTGTGTTCCTTGCCTTTTGAATTTGAATTCCACATTCACTTGCTTCTGCCTTTTTTTCTATTCTGGTTTATTAGTTCTTTTTTATTTTCTTGCCTTTCTTCATTGTCATTCTTATTTATTCTTCTTTTTTTTTATTCTTCCGAATTGTTTTATTCTGGTTTCGCTTCCTTCTTGCATTGCTAATGTCTCTTTGTTTTTTTAATTCTCTTTCTCGCTATTTCTATCTTCGTCTTTGCTTCACTTTATTACTTTTCTTTCCTGTTTTTACTTTTCTTCTCAATCCTCAGCCTATGCTATATTTTTGTCATCATCATCATCATCATCATCATCATCATCATCATCATCATCATCATCATTCACCCTCGTTTTGCTTTCTCTTTACTTATTTTCCCTCTTTCTTTTTGTTGTTTTTACTCACCGTTTCTTCGCCTTTCTCTTCTAATTTCATCCCATTTTCGTTTTTAACGTTCTTTTTCCACTACATTAGCTTTTTTTATATTATTATTTATTTATACATCTTTGCTGTTTTCCCTTCTTTTTATTCACGTCTCTATTCTGTTTTCATTTTCTATTTTCATTTCTCACTTTTCTCAGTTATTTCCTCTTCATTCCTTTATCTTAATATTTTATTTTCGTTTACTTTCTTCTTTTGCTCTACTCTTTAGACGATTCGTTTTTTTATTTTCGCTGCTCCTTTACATTCTTAGTTTTCCTTCTAATCTTTTTTCACCTCTTAAACATCCTTTAGCTTTTAATTCTCTTTATAAACGAATCAACATTCCAGACATTGCCTTCATTCTGCTTCTTAAGCCCATTTTATTTTCAACATTAAATTATAATCGTTTTTTTTTTCTAAACTCGAATACTTTTAATTATTGGCCAGATACACTAAGCGTTCATAGCGCTTTCACAAGTGACGAATACTGGTGCATTGGTAATATTTAAAAGTTGCTGGTTCAACTTCATTAAAATCTATATTCACTTTCACAATCATTATATTTTATTATTTTTAGTCCATGAGACTAATTTGCATCGAGTCCAGCCTTTAATAACAAGAGCAAAAACTCAGGTTTTCATCAATATAACGGCGGATTTAATTTACATAGATAAACAAGCAACATGTCAAAACAATGTTAGATTAGGTGTCAATTTCTATCCTCCAATGACAGACACAATTGAACGCAATAATGTAGGGTTTTGGTTTTAATCTCTGTTAGTCTGAAACTAGCCTTAAATATATATCAACTAAGCAAAACTTTTCTATACAAGGAATGGTGAACATTTCAGACACAACATTTTGCCATCAATTCAGCCATTATTTCTTATACCTCGGATATGAAAGGAGGCTTAAACGGTGTCTATTTGCATCGATTTCATCGTTTACAAAAGAAATATATTTGGTACAGACATTCAGTGAATTAATAAGAATGGTAGTCAATAATCGAAGATTTTTAAAGGTAGTCTCTAATAACCATTCATAGAAATATTTAGTTTTGAGAAAAATCCTTTTTTGAGAATTTAAGCTGAAATATCACGACAAAAATAACATAGACTATATCTCAAGCTCGAAAAAGTACGGTGAACTTTGTAAAACTTTTATAAAAACTTTTCAGCAGTAAGAAAACATATTTGAATAATGCTTCCTGCAATCATTACTCATAGACTAGATATTGTGTTCAATTTTACTTGGTTTTTAACCCCATCAAGAGAATCTCACTGAGAATAGTTTAGTTAGCTTACTAATCCATTTTATAGGTACAATAAGGAACAGACAAATCTTTCATCACCTCTTTTAAGAGATACATTTTTATTCACAAAATATATGAAAGGATTACAAGGTTTATTTAATATAACTTCAAACCGATATCAAATTCTTTCACATCAAGCATTCCTGTTGATTTCCTCTTGATTTTCGAATACATCCTACTAACCTATTCTTCTGAGACATAATATACCAACTGGAATGATACCATCTTAGTAATGAGGTTCTCTAATCTAGACGACATGGACAAGAAATAAGGTTTATGCGTAACCATTGGTGACGAATAATGATAATTTAATTGATTAAAGAACGTAAGAAAAACGTTTTTCAAACTTTGGTAGAATAAATCTTTTTAATTCAAAATCTAAGTATGAAAAACATATTCATTAATTCCAAAATAAACGAAAGAGAAATATAGCACCAGTCACATTAACTTAGCTCGTCAGTCTGTCTTCTATGAAGATGATGTTATTTTAGTCTAAATCAGTATCAGTAAATATTGGAAAATGTCCATGTTGCAAAGTGGATGTGCATAATACAAAATTTCAGAAATGGGCACAAGTTGATCGTATATTTTTTTTTTACGATTAGTGTATTATAATGAAAGTGATTGGCTAACATTTTGTTACGTAAGAAACGTGATACAAAACGAGAAGGTCAAAGGGAATAGTCATTACTTTTAGGAAGAGTGTAATTCAGCAAGAGAACGAGCGATCGATCGATCGATCGACAGGGAGCTAGAGAGGGAGAGAGAGATAGAGGCAGAGAGAGAGAGAGAGAGAGAGCTAGCGAGTGAAAGAGAGAGAAAGCTAGTCTATCACTAGACTGGTTATGTTCTACCGCTACGTTGAATTCATCAACCTCCGAAAAGACCCTCACTTTAAGCATGTCAACTTAGGTTGCTTCTTAAATAGACCTTGTCCAACTTAGTCCAACAGAAAAAGGATGCTCAAACTCAGATATTACAGAATTCAACTGCGATGTTAAGCTTTGCTTGTAATAGTGCGATTTTTAACTTAGAGGCGAAACTTTATTGTCCAAAGGTGATTTGTATAAGCTTTGCAGCTAAAAGAAACGCTTTCACTTCATAAGCACACCAGCGATTTGAATATCGTCAACAGATTAGTTATAGAAGAAAGAATAAAGCTACAAAAGAAGAGAATACACTAGACTTTATGAAGACCATATAACAAATGCGCGCGAGAACAATACATGATATACATACGAAATAAAATATAATGTATATCTATACAATGTAATACAATCTTACTAAAATTTCTATAATAAACGCATAAAAGACAATAGGATTTACACATGAGATAATGCACGAGAGAAACCAACCCTACAAAATGCATTATCTCAAATATAGGTATCAGCAAATGTAATCATCCACAAAGCAAAGGGACAATAGTACTCATAAGATTTTTAATTCGTTTACTGCGCATTATTATTTCTATTTACACTATTTACATTGTTCAGATTGCAGTCATCATTTTTACTGCCATTTTCACGATGTTTCAGCCGTTGTAGGCTCCGATATTATTTAGAATTTCGAACCGAGTGCCTTATTTAGTTCACGAAGTTCTAATTCCATGTACCATGCCTTCGAAAATATCAGCTTCAGTTAATTCCCCTTCGTTAATGAACTTCCCAATCGTTAATTGTGGACTAAGTAAAGTGTTTAATTTGAAATTCTTACTAATATCACCCGAAGACGGTCGGAAAGTACAGCGACAGAAACGTCGTGAATATGACAATAAAAATGAAGACAACAGACCGAATGATGTAAATAACGTAAATGGTTACAATTCTTATCTTAGAAACATAGACATTCTTATTTCTGATAACATATATTCACTCAAACTCATCAAATAATTTATTCGCATTATCTATGCCTAGTCTATCTTCAATATTCCTCGTGGGTTTCCCAGCCTATTTCCCTCATTGTGTGTTGCATATATTTCAGCTGTTTGTTTATGATCGTTAGTATACTTGTAAGTTTCCTTGTAATTTCTATATATCTTAAAACTTCCTCGTTATTCACATGTTCTATCAATGGTATTCTAACCATTCATCAACGGTAACACATCTCTGTCATTTCAAATATCTGCTTCATCTGTGTAGAGATTGTTCAGCATTCACTACGAAATAGGAGGTTAGATATTACATAGCGATTCATCACTCATTGTCTCTAAGGACTTTATCATATGTCTAAATATTTTGTATAATTTCGGAAAGGAATGTGTCACTATTTCTATGCATCCTTGGAATTCTTTGTTACATTTTCTGTCATCTCTTACTACACCAGAAATTTCTCTATTTGCTTGATTTTGACGTTCCTGATACGTAGCTAACCCCTTCTACTGTATCTTTTATGAACAACTATGCATTCTTTTTTGCAGTTTTGATATTTTCCTCTTGCTTTTCTTTAAGATATCTTTGGATTTTGCTTTCAATAGTCGATGGTAGTAGAACAAGAGACGCTTATGTCGCGGCAAATGAAACCAGAATTTAGAAGCTCAGTTGCAGTGTACAGAGAGGGGAAATTCACTAAATCTTAAGACAGACGAAAAATTTTGAAACGTTCAATAACTGTTAAAGTATTCAAGTAATATTGTTTGTTGAGGCTATACATATCTGGAGGCCATCGTCAGGGATCAAATGACAAAAAGATTTCTCAAAGGTTAATAATATTGTTGGTGTTTTCATAAACTTTGCGATTTGAATCGTTTCAGTTATCCATAGTATTTTTAATTTTAGTCTCATTGCAGCGAGATTTGAGACTATTCCTAGTGCTCCTGAGATTAGAGGTTCAATCTTAAAACTTCATATGTTTGCGATAATTTTTATGAATAATATTTGGATCTTCACGCGAGATGTTTCTGATGAAGATCGTTGAAGATCAAGTTGAAGCAAATTTTCTCAAACATCCACAACTATTGTCAGTAGACTCGATAATGATCTCAACAATTCATGGATTTCTCTTTCTTTCAATGTTTCTGCAGCGATATAAAATTATCATAGCTCCATTGTTTACCTATTTTTCAATGTTTTTTTTAGTTATCACTGTTGGAGATGAAGTGACTGCAAATCTTCTGACGTTGTTTCCACTCTGCTTATGATTCTTGCCGATTTTAATATTGCTGGTGTCACACATTCTTAATTCTTTAATGGGTATTTAATTTCTCCTTCTTAGGTTGCGTTTCAGTGATTATGGACGCTACATTTGATTTTATATTTTTCTTTCGATATGATGATGTTCTGCTTGAACAATCGCTGTTGAGTGATTATTAACAAAATAAGCTTGCGGGTCATTTGTTAGCGTATTGAGTTTATCTTTTGGCAACCCGTTATTATGGAAGTGTGCCAAACTAATGTAATCTTAGAAAACATACTAAGTGCTATCTGCAGTATAACTTGTTTTCTTAATATCATAATTAAATAAAATATGCTAAAACTGAAGCTTTATATTAAGAAAAGCTTTTTAGAATATTGAAAATAGCTCATGCTTTTTGAGATAAAACTACTTGTCAATCGTCTACTTGTAATCTAATGAATCAAAACGTTTACTCGATTTTGTGAAGGGTAGGGATACCGGTGATGGATTTATCGTGCAATATTGCCAAAATTAAAAGACGTTATTATTTTATTGTTAAGAGGTAAACTCTGTGTTTTGGAGTCAAATAGTGAGAGTTGTTAAGTGCTGATAGGTGCATATTCAAACATAGCAAAGCTATTTTTCAATAAATATTCCAACGGTCTAAACAGTTCAAGAAGTTTTAATTAAACAAAATAAAGACTCAAATTGTTATAAGTGGATTTTAATGTTTTCATGCTTTCAAATATCGAATATACATGCCCTAATTTGTGGCATATGTCGCCGGTCTGCGGTTCCTATTAGCAGACGTACCTTTTTTCTAAACGTATATCTTCTTTCATAATCATACATGGTAGAAACACGATTAACATTAACAGAAACGATATTAGAAACAATAGTCACTTCACAAGTTTTTGCATATAAAAAATGGCTTACAGCCATGTCACATTTATACACTGGTTGTTGTATGATCATCAAAGTTAAGCAACGTCGAGCTTGTTCAGTACCTAAATGGGTGAGCATTTGGGGGTATTAGGTGCTGTCAGGTTGGATGTACGGCTAGTGTAATGGATAACGACTCAGAATTAGAACAGTTCCAATTCCACTCGGCTTCGTTATATTTATTTACGTGTTATTTATCTTGGAAAATGTATGAAATGTATGTTTATCAGAAATGATGATCGTATACCAGACTCTAAGTTCCTGTTCATCACATTTATTTTACACTACTTTGCTGAAATGTGACCGCTTTCAGAAGTTTTTCTTTTTATTCTGGTTACTCTGTCGTAATAAGTCAGGAGAAGGTAAATTACTTCCTTTCTTTTACTGATCTTTGTGACGCTCTGACACACGAGTCACCTTACAGCGAGGATTTCTTTTTAATTTGTCATCCCATAGCACGAAAACAACCTTTTTCGAACTTTAAGTTGACCAAAATGTAACATATAGGTTTTCTTACTTCATTAGTGAATTGTATATTCATGAAAAAACAAAAACAAAAAAACTCTCTTACTATCTCTCGATACACACACACACACACACACACACACACACACACACACACACACACACACACACACACACATATATATATATATATATATACACGCACACACACACATATATATATATATATACACACATATGTGTGCGTACGCGTGTGTGTGTATGAAGGACGAGTGAGAGCAAGAAAGCGACAAAAAGAAATAATTTAGCGCTATAGCAATGTGATTCAAACTGATGATCGAACACAATGGCTTGGTGAAACACCTAGTTTACTATTCTCTTTTTTTCTCTTTCTCTCTCTCTTTCTCTTAATGCTTATTTGTTTCTTTCTCCTTTCTGTAAATGTATAGTGATAAACATAATAAATATAGTCTTCACAAAATAACTGAAATAATGAAGTTGACGTGTCTAAGCGATTTACTTTTTTGTCAGTTGATAGATTGCTTTGCTCTGTTAAGGCAGTTACACTGCAAAATATTTAAAGCACTACTTCTCACAAATTGATAAGATATAATCTCAAATGAAGAAAAAGAAAACGAAAAAGGAAAGAAACGAAACCCTTTCTTTATAAACTGAACTATACCGGATCAAGACAAGTATAAGTATATTTGCTGCAAATAGTTTTTCCTCGGCAGAGCTGAGTAAAATTATACTGGGTGAAATAGTAAAAATGTTAGAACTTGTTTATGATAAATACACGCGAGATACAAAAGAACGCAAAGAAACCACAAACATTGAGAATGTCACACGAAATACTCTTTGATGGACTATTTCATGTATACATATATATGTGGATGTGTTTATTTTTGTATGTTAATGTATGCGAACGCTTTTATGCATATCCTGGGAAAAGAGAGAAAAAAAGGACAACGTCCGGTGATATTTTTGGCGTTGATATTCTGAAAGTTGTAGAAAGAGAGAAGAAATGTGGTGGAGTGATAGGCAGAACGGAAGGCTGCAGTCGTAAAAAGGAATAACCTGAATGGTAAGAAAAGTGTCAGACTGAGTGAATTTAGGTAACGTGCTATATAAAATTAAATGGCGTGAGAGACAAATCTATGGTTGGCTGGTCGACACGGTTTCTCCATGGCAGAGAAGGGTGACTTCAAAGGTAAAGAAATGAACAGTTTGGGAGTAAGAGAAAAAGAAAATGTAAAATATGAAAATTAAAGAGAGAGAGAGAGAGAGAGAGAGAGAGAGAGAGAGAGAGAGAGTAGTGAATAGAAATAAATAAAGTCTGACAATGAGAAAAAGCGAAAGAATATATATATATATATCTATAAAGAATATATCTATAAAGAATATATATATATATATATATATATATAAAGAATAAATAAATATATATATATATATATATAAAGAGAGAATGAGAATGATAGAAGAGAAAAACAGAACAGAATGGAAGAGAAGAAAAAAGGAAGGGAAGAAAAAAAGAAAGTGAAAGAAATAATAGTTTAAGAATACAAATAAATTTCAAGGAAGGTAGAGAATACAAAGAAAAAAAAATGAAATTTTCAAAAAAGAAAGAAAAAGACTCGGAAGAGAACAGTGAACAGAGAGAAACAATGAAAGACGAAGAAAATGTGAAAAGAAGAATGATAAGGCGAGAGTGAATGAATAAGAACGAGTTAAAGATAGATAGATACATAGAAAGAGAAAGAAACATAGAGAAATTACAACCTGTATATATGTAATGTTTCATCGTTTCATCGTCCGCTGTCAAGCGAGAAAAAACTGAATTAATATCTCATATATATAGGTCTCTACATGAACAATTAATTTCATATACTCAAGCATAAATATTTTCGCTAATACGTCACATCACACATATACGCACTAATATATATATATATATATATATATATATATATAAGTAATGGTTACTAATGAGAGTAAATTCCGCAGTTAGATATTTACTTTTAAAAAGTGCTCAATACGAAAGTGGAGGATAGCTATATGGTAATTATTTTTATTATAATAACTCAATAGCCATAAGGTTTCGTTGTCAAAATATAATAATCAGGCAGGAAAATGTGGTTAATTTACTTGGTAATGTATATAGATGAGGAGATTTTTAAAAATAACATAAAAATAAAAAGTAAAGAAAAAATAAAAACATGTTTACGCGTCTGGAAATATCTAATATACACAAAAAGTACATTGAATTTATATATTATGATTATCATAATCATCAGGACCACGTTTAGTCGTGTCGCTGCGCTGCTGAATACCTGAACAGTTCCTGTTATATATTTGGGTTGAAAGACAGAGATATTCATTCATACACCTAACGATGCACATTCCTCTCCAAGTAAACCTAACGACACCTATCACTTTCCAGATCAAACTACAGTCTGTGGCGAACTCTAGCTTGAGGGCTGACATTGGTCACAGACACGTGGCTGTTGATTCCATCGGAGACAACACTCTTCTCTGGTCACTGATCTAAGTCTACATCAGTGTAGTGATGACATGTCATCACTACACTGTCCACGTATGTAGTGATATAGAACAGAGTTTAGCTATTTGTAACAGATGCCTGTTGACCCTACAAAAAATTTATCCAACATTTGAAAAGTTTTGTTTTTAATCCTAGCCACTATCCTCATAAAATATTTTTAATGAGGAAATCGCTTTAGTCTACGTTGTTCCAACCACGTGGTAGGTAGTTCTGGTTTATATATTACCAGGAGAACTTGTAGGTAGACTTGACATAATGACGTAACCTGATAAAATGGCAAAAAATAAAATTGAAACACCTTAAATATGTTTTATTTTAGTCAAGATTAAACATACATGTACTATAGTTGGATATAAATGATTAAATGAATTATATATACACATTAATACATGCACAGGTATCAAAATAAGCGGCGTATAAACAGTATTTTGACTCCATATTTATACACCACCTGTTTATTTCTAGCACTATCATGTGAACTTGCATTGATAGGATCGTAAAGATAACGAATACAATCCTGTGATATATTAGTCTACACGGTTTGCATGTGTTGACACTATTTGAACGAGTCAAACGGCTTTCCATTGTGTTTTAATCCTGTACAATGTGGGAGAAGATCTGGCGATCGTATCGGCCATGGAATTGTGGAATATCTTGTACAGCGTGTTGAACAACACGGGGCAGGTATTATCCTGTACATTGCCTTTCTGGTGGAGGAATAGAATGAACAGAAAGTGCTTAAACATAGTTTTGGACGAACACGTTACTGCTCACCGCTCCCTCTAAAAAAAAAAAAAAAGAAAAAAGAAAAAAAAAACGAAGGCAAGCGAAAGTTGCAATTTATGACTTCATGCACCGATACCCGCGGGAATGAATGTGTGTTTCGTGGACGAATGAATTATTTCGCTGCTCAAATCAGCGCTGCGTACACAAATGCTAATCAGTTGAATCAGAACAGGACCTACTCTCAGCACTGAGCTCCAAAGAATGCTATTCTTTTCTCTCCGATGCCTAGCGCGCGACGTGCACGAGCATTTGTACGAAGTGGCAGTCAACAAACGGGTCTGTATGTGTACGAAGGATTGACAACAATGACGCATCACCGACTTGTCAGGTATAACATGCGCAGTGACCAAGCAGGATATATATATATATATATATATATATATATATATATATATATATATATATATATATCCTCCTCTAATATATATATATTTTTTTCTTTGTTCCTTATTCACTCGGATATATATATATGAGTTATAACTTCTGTAACTCTGTATTTGTATGTGATATGTCAATGAATTTTTGTTGAAAACTGAAAAAGAGTACATTAATCTCTCGTAGTTATTTCCCTTCAAACCCAAAGTTCGATTTATAATATACCAAATAAAAATATTTCAAAAGCTTTTTTCTCCAATTTGTAAGTGAATAGTACTTTTTATTTTTTACACATTTCACAGTTTATAGCTGTATCATAACCACATTACAATTAAAAATATGTGCAAACTTACAGAAGTCTGATTTTTTTATTTTCTAATGATGTACTTATATATTTTTAATGCATTTAATAGTTTATAGCGATAGCATAATAGACAAATTTACAAATAAACAAAAGTTGCAAAATTCCAAATATAATTATAAACTTCCATTTGAAGTAAGAATAGCTATTAAAAGAAAAATAATGTGGAATATTTCGCATAAGTATAGCATATTTTGCGGTTGTGGTTCAGTGGATATCGGCTCGGAACGAGTAATCGGGAAGCCGAGTGCGAACTTCAGTTGAATTAATTACATTCACTTACGCGCAAATACCCTTAGGAAAGGTATTAATCCGTCTCTTCCATCCAGTTATGGGTTAGATAACGGACAGTCTGGGTTCTATAGCCTTGGCTGGCAATCAATCTACAGCAGGAAAGTAATGGCAACCTACTGCGGGATAATCTTCTGCCCTGTCTGTCATGTCTCTTTCGAGACATGATCGCCCAAGCGTTTATCACATATGGCACTTAACTGACTGATAGTATACTATACAATTATTGCATTTTGTTAAAGAAAATAAATGTAAACTGAAATTATTTTTGCAGACATCAGTTTTTGAAGTCACTTGATTACCGGTTCTGCACAAACTTGTCTACAAATGCTATATCTCTTATATTTATAGCTCCTCCCCCACAATTGAAACAATGGTATATTTACAAAATAGGTGCGTAACACATTTCACAGACCCTGCACGATACTCTTCACCCCACTTAAATAACAAAGTAGTGGTACTTCGATTTCAGAGTTAACATATACTCTGATCTAAACAGACTTACTGATCAATACAAATAAATCTGTAAATGTTTTATGGTTACTATACTAGTTTTAATTTACATACCCCCCCCCCCACATATATATATATATATATATATATATATATATATAAACCATAAAAATAAAAAACATTTTTTGCTGGAAAATGTACCGGGCCCAAACGTTATAAATTTTTCCAGTGTCTGAAAGCGCTTATCGAGGGTGGACCAGAAACTGAGGGGCGCGGTGAGGGGGCTATGATGTTGAGAGACCCGAAACCCCCTAGTGATTCACGCAATGGCATCAGTGACGACACCCTCTAGCGCCCCCACTACGGTGCGTATGTTTGAAATATATATATATATATCAACAATGAAGAATTTTCCAGCAAAAAATGGCTTTCAACTGTATATTCGCATTAATATATAGCGAAAGGGATGAGATTAACTATCTTTTTTAATTTTCTTAAGTTTTGCATTTAATGAAAACCTAAAACTCCAAGAAAACCGAATGCACGGTAATTAGTAAAAGGACAGCCCAATATGCCAAATACATATCGGGGATACTAGAATCAAGCAGGTACAAAAATTTAAATAGCTGGGAAGTGTTATATCAGAAGACGGAAAGTGCGACACAGAGATCCGAAGGTGAATTGGCATGGTGAAGGATGTATTCCAGAAGTTGAATAAAGTATTAAGAAACAGGACAATTTTGCTAGAAACAAGGAAGAGAGTACTGGATAGCTATGTGTTGTCAGTTCTTCAATATGACAGTGATTGTTGGACAATATCATCAAAGATGAAGAAAAAACTTGAAGCAACTGAAATGTGATTCTACAGAAGGATGCTGCGAATATCATGGATCGAGCATTTGAGCAATGATGAGGTACTGAAAATGATGGAAACGAAAAGGAAATTAATACTGAGCATCCGGAAAAGACAGCTGAAGTTCCTGGGACATGCAATGAGGAAGGAGGGCTTGGAGAACCTGATACTAACAGGCCAAATAGAGGGAAAAAGAGACAGGAGAAAGCAGCGGATGACATATTTGACAGATCTAATCAGGTGGATGATGGAACGAGGGTTGCATGGTGTAACAGGAGAAGGCATGCTTAGAGCCACCATAGACGTGGAAAGGGAGACGTGGAAAGCCATGATCGCCTATGTTCTGAAGGGACCGGGTATGTAGAAAAAGTTATTGACAATAACTTATTTGTTACAAAAGCCAAAAAAATAGCATCAGTTCTTTCTTTTACTTCGGTATTATTGACCAGTTTGTTGACGGTGGAATGATTCAAGGTAAAAGAAGATAAAATTTGTGAATTTTCAACTGTAAACTGAGTTTACTGTATTTGTCGACAGTTGACGTTTGATATGGTCGATTGATTATTGGAATTTTGCTCGATTGTCATCTTTTTAAATATGAACTCGTTTACTTAATTTTCGAAAAGAGAACAACTAACGATCTAGATATTGATTAGCAATTGATTTTGTCTGAACTACTCCCAGGTTCACTATCAAACACGGCGTAAAGGGAGATCTGTTTTAAATTGTTTTCAAAGATTTCTCTGTGCTGTGCTGTGCTTGTGAGGTTGTGAGGAATATAAATTAATATAAATTCAAATACATTTCTGTTTGACTGGAAATAATTTCTCCAGTTTTCGACATACGTTTATTTAGACTAAAATGAAAAAAAAAGAAAGAAAAAAGAAGAAAAAACAGCACTCATTTTGTAGAAGTTAAGGCTTCATAATATACGGCCACGAAATTAGTTTTGATATATTCAAGAGTAATATTTAAAAATGTACTGATGTTAAGTTAAGCAAATAATAATATGTATAATGAATGATTTTTGAATTTTTTAGGGGTGCATTTTTACATTTTCTTATCTCTACGCATACACACATGCAAGTGAACACGCACGCATATACACGAATATATATATATATATATAT
>JBBBDQ010029817.1:62500-123133 GCA_037127315.1 Ascarosepion bandense | reverse complement strand
GTTAAGGATTATCCCCTCTTTCTTTAAAAAAAAAAAAAACTTTTTTTAGGCTTTTTGCATTTTTATTCCATTATTCATTTATAATCCATTTATTCATTTCTCGGGTTTACGTTTCAACAGTCTTTTCAAATCACCTCTTCAAATTTTTAAAATATGTTTTACTTTTAGTTCCTATTTCATAAAATATTTTTATGTCAATTCTCGTCAACTATACGTAACTTTTCAACACACCAGACTGCCTGTAATTAATCGAGACGTCAAAAAAACAAGACCTTTGTGACTGAGAAGTGTTACTATACTACGTTTCATGCTATAAGCAAATAATACTTGTTTCAAATAAGATTAATTTAAATTTCAAGTTGCTAATGTTCCCCAAATAACGTGACACAAATGTATATTTTATTTTTGCAAAATCTTTAAATCCGAGAATTAACTTTTATTTAATGTATCAATAAGCCAAAAATGTCCGATTTTAATGATTTAACTATAAATGGTAACAAATTTGAGATTCCAGTCAATTTAATTTCTATTTGAAATACACCAGAGTATTTTACTTACTAGAAATAGTAAATTTAATCATTTAGCTTTCAATTAAAACTAAAATGAAAGCTTCAAGAAACCTTTTTTATTTAACAAAATTATTTTTTAAATTTATGTATCAAAAATTAGTGGAAGTATCTAATATATACATAAGTGTATCTTTTAAACACGTGTCAATATACTGTACCTTACGGAGAAAGATACCTCGTTTAACGTTGGCGACTTCTATTTTATTACGACAGTCTCCAAAATTTTGAATCTTTCTTTGCATTAAATAAGATATTTTTCTCCATAGACGGATCGTATATTAAAGTGTCTTTAAAAAATATACATCATGTAAGTTTGACTGTTTAAATGGCGTTACCCCGAAATGACGGAAATATGCAGAATAAATATTAACGACTTTTATAAATGTCACTCATATTCTTTTCTTCTGTAATCACGAGAAATTCCATCTTAGGGAAAAAATACTAAATTTCATTTTTTTAAGCATACTCACAAATACACATACACTCATTTCTTTCTCTCGTTTTGGACTCAGATGAAGCCTAGAAAGGCAAAACGGGTAATGAATGAAACGTTTTTTTTTTCATTTGTCAAATTTCTTAAAACTTTTGTCGGGATTCTATCTCCTATTTTCAAAGCACAAAATAAGTCTCTCTCTCTCTCTCTCTCTCTCTCTCTCTCTCTCTCTCTCTCTCTCTCTCTCTCTCTCTGTGTGGAGAGAGAGAGAGAGAAAGCCACTTATTGTGCTCACTTTGGATGACGTCTTTTAGAAATGACAATGACTAACTGATACTATTAATTTGATGGCATAAAAATTAAAAGAATTATATTGTTAAAAATGAATTAGCATTAAATATGAAATATTTCTTTTTAATAATATTTACAGTCAAAAAATAATATGAAAGGTACAGACTTGAAATTATCATTTTTTAAAATGCTTTTAAAGGTGATGGACCATGTTACTAATAATTGTTTGGTAACATTATCTGCGATTCTAATAGACGGTTTCTAATATGTCGCCCAGACAGCAATAATTAAAAACAAATTAGTAACAGCAAAATGTGTTGCACCCATTAACAGCCTTGATTGCACCCCACACACACACACACACACACACAGACACAGACACATAGTCGTGCGTGTATTGAGTTTTTGATCGTCGAACAGATTCAGATATTTTTATAGCCTATTATGGAAATTCTATTATTATATGTAAATTAATGATTGTAAATAGAATATACAGGGTGACCCCAAAAAACGGGAACTTTTTAACAATCCAATAAAACCAAAAGTGATGGAAGAAAAATATCTTATTCAAAGTAATTGAAACCTTAAAACATGCCATTTAAAAAACAATGATGGAATTTTCATTTTTTTAAATCACTTCCTGTAGATGGCGTCCTCCTGTACGAATGCATTCTTGAAATCTGCTGTTCAGACAGTGACAGTGACTGAGATCCCCTGTTCATTTTCAAAAAAGTAAGGTCCGATGATCCCATGTAACAAAACAACACCCCATACTGTCATCTTACTAGCGTGTAAAGGGCGCTCATGTGTCTGCCCAGTGACGGTAGTTCTGCTTATTCACGTAACCTGTGAGATGAACGTGGGCCTCATCTGACATCCATAACTTGCTTAGAAATTCATCTTGATCCATGGTTACTGAAATGGCAGAGTGTTTACTTCGTGAGGCCACTGTTTCGCAGTGCTGCCACTTGCTCATGTCTGCCAATACACATTTAAAAAATTACCATTTTTTGGGGTCACCCTGTAGAATCTAGACAACGTTTAATAACAAAACTGTTTTATTTACTTGATTACGCGTTTCGCCATCTTTGGATAGACTTCCTCAGATTAGAACGAAAGAAATACACACGTGCGTGAAAAAATAATACCCCCTCCCCCCGATAAGCTGACGTCCCTCGGTCGGAATGAAAGAACAAAATTGTGTGACTTTTGTATAAAAGCTGTCATTTTATTCATACTGCTTTGTTTTCGCTTCCATTTTTTCTTGTTTTGTCGAAATTTGTTTTCATTGTCTCCCAGTTTTTTGGGGTTTTTTTTCAGAAAATTTAAAGTCAATTCTTATCCAATTGTTTCAAATTTGTTTTTAAGAAAAATATTACTATATTTTCTGGTTAAGCATTTTCTGTCTTTGTGTTTTCCTTGTTGACAAGATGTATATTTATAGGAATATATTTGGCGAATTAATGTGTAAATTATTAGGTCAGTGATTTTTTTTTTTTTTGTCATCATAAGAAGCATTCTCCAAGGTGGTGTTGGAGACACTTTTGAATCTGTCCTTAGAGACACCGGATGAAACCGATCCAATCTCATTAAAAGAAAATATGCAAAGTACTGGAAATAAATACCTTCCGCTGAGGTCAACTGGTACATTAGTTTAAATGAAGCTTCAGGCGACAGTTTGTAAGAGATTCTATATGAGAAAATGAATATCCAACGAATACATTTAACAAAACCGAAAAAATAAATGAATTTAACAGTACGACCGTACGAAATAATCGGTTTCTTATGAAGTTAGAAAGTTATTAATATAAATAAATATATATGAATAAATGCAAAAAGAGAACTTATTTTGACCGACATATTTCGTCCTCTGAGGAACTTATTTCGTGACAAGTATTTATATAAAATCCTTGCATTTGCCTTGATAAAGTCCATTAGAGGACGAAACACATCGGCTGAGATAAGTTTTCCTTTTGTCTTTATTCATATTGTCCTTTTACAGACATAATCTATCTGAGATTTTACATCTATCTACCTATATAAATCTATATAAAGTCCCTGAAAGGACGAAATACGTCAGATAAGTTAAGTTTTCCTTTTGTCTTTATTCATATTGTCCTTTTACAGGTATAGTCTATCTGAAATGTTCACAAATAAATATATACACATATTAAATAAATAGGGAAGGATGAACGTTTCAAACTTTAATTTGTTACGATTTTGTACCAATTAAATTTGAGACACTTTCGAAGTACACGATTCAATTTACTTAATATTAATTTAGCAAATTCAGAAATATTATTTCACTATTTTCTTACACAAGCAAAACTCGTTTCTTGCGAGTTGAAATGAAACTGCATTCTCAAAGAAACGGATATGAAAAGATGCGGCAACTTACTACTTCCGGCGTCGAGTTGACTAATCCACCTAAGGGCGCCTTTCATGTTGGCTCTGTTCCATGTTTGCATGTCCGGATGCCAAAACTGCACGTTGCGCGCGAATCTTAGCAGATTGAAGCGATCCCCTGGATTCAAATCCCGCAAGATTTCATGCATCGCTTCCCGAAGTTGCCTGATTTTTTTACCCTCCATCGAGTTGCTCGTGTCCAAAATGAAAAGGATGTCTTTTGGCAGGGGTTTCAAGCCTTCGGGAGCAAAGAAATGCACAAAATAACCATTGACAGCCTAGTGAAAAAATACAAGCGTTTATCAATTGAATGTAAATCTAGGGACAGAAATGTCTACAGAATTACCACAGCTATTTACAATATCTTTTTTTCCATATGAAAATATATTTCAAATTTATACACAACACCAGTAAATTATTAAATTTTACTATAGAAAGTGTGCAATTGCTATGTTATGGTTTATAAAATGGCGAGTGTTCTAAAAATAGAAAAAGATAGACACACTGACGCCAAGAATTCAAAATTGGGCGGCAAAATAAGGAACCGTTTCTTTTGGTAGGAGTAGGAGTAAGAGTGGGAGTAAGAAGTAGGAGTTAAGGACAGTAGTTTTGTGTGGGAGATTTGAAAAGGGGAAGACGCTAGTCAGTTGACCACTAGAGTCCAGAAGGGATTGGCTCGTTTACTACTATCAACCACAGTGAAGAGAATTTAGCTAGTCTGCTCCTGTATCCACACAAAATTTAAAGGTTGTAACTTGATGTAAAACCTAAAGTTTTATACCAAAAATAAACATCATTAATTCAAGTTTGTGTTATCTTCTAATTATACCAAAACGAAGCAACACAACAGCTATATCCCACGTTATTGGGATGAACAAAAACGAATGAGAATAAAAAAATATATTTCAACAAATAATAAAATAACTTTTATTCATTTACTGTTTGAGAACAGCAAGGATTTGTTTGGATTTAAACCGTGAATTCCACTTGCGTGTCAGTATGCTATCACGTTAAATGCAGAAGTGCCTGCACTGACTAGGAGACAAGGGAAGTAAATCAATTGTATTTTGAGTTATTGCCCTTTATATGGGGGTCTGTTAGCATCCCTTAACAGTGACCATACACATTTTGTTGCTGTATGGAAGGAATCAAATAAGCACGCTTCTTCTTGTTTTAGTTGGTATTGTAAACTCATTTATTTTATAAATATATCTTGCTTTTCAGGCGAACCGTTCGCCATAAATCTAAATATTTACCCTTAAAAAACGTTTATTTATTTTTTATTTAATGAATGTAACTCTTAAACGGCTAACACCATTAACTGACATTTCATTTGAGATCAGCAGATATCATCAATTGATGAATGAAACCTTTTCTAACGATACGAGTATCATTCATTCAGGATTCAGTTGTAAATGACTAATTTGTAACTCTACGATTTATGTGGTTACGTCATCTCAGGAAAATCCGCCTGAAAATTAACATGGAAAAACAAGCCAAAGACAACGCTACGTCTTCTTGTATACTTCTCGAAGAGAAAAGAAGTGAAAAATCATGACAAGTTGGTGCAAAGAATGTACAACGCCATTGAGGAGTATTATACTGCTAAAGAATTTCAATTTCAAAGACTTCACATTTGTTTTACTCTTTTTCTTTTTTCTTTTTACAATCCTAAAAGAAATAAAATTCCATTTTTATAGTTTTTCTATATAATTAAAGCTTAAATAAGCTTTAAAATTCTTTTATAATGAATTTTCTCGTCATTTACACATTTGGCGTGCACGTTTGTGCAACATTTTCCTATCGCTTGAGGGTTAAAGTGAAATAAAAGGCGGCTTCCGGTAGAAACTACAATTTGGCTTTCGGAAAAGGAATTGCTACTGAGAAAGCATTAACACAGCGGCTTTAGAAATTTGCTTTAAAAAGTAGTTAAAAACGCTATTGGCAATACGTTGAGAACAATTGTGCAGCATAAATAGAGAAAAAACAATTCGATCGCCTTTAATAAGTCATGGATTTTATTTTTACTGTAAACTTTACCTGAAAAGTGAAGAAAAAAAATGGATTCCACATCAATTGCCTCGTTTTGAGTTTTATTTATTACTGTTTACTCGGAATAATAACTCATGATTACTTTTGATAAAGAAAGCGAATAATGCATATTTTCATTAAAAGAATGAGTATTCTATTTTTGCCAGTCATAATCCGATTATTACCATTTTGCGAATTTTCATGTCAGATATCTCCAGTGGTTACCAGTCGAGATCCAGTGACAGTATGTCTCTTATAAATTTCCAATATTTTCCTGACCACTCTCGTCGTTCTCAATAGTTTAGTCTATTTGATGTCAATTCGTTCTCGGTTCGCCAATCACTTCAAATATCACCGTTAGAGTCTTTAAGGCAATTTCCAGTGAAGACACTCATCGTCACCAGCTTCATTTTTTATCCTCATTTTTAACAGGTTCTTCGTTTAGCGTTCAGGGGTTTTAAATGCTTCTACGGTTATTATTTAAAAAGTTGAATTTTCTTATTCAAAATAAAATCGAGTCTCTTTAGTCATGAAATCAAATCACGAGATGAACGATTAGTTTCTTAAAATTAAAATTCGGCGAAAAAGAAGGGGCAATCATTTGTTTCAATATTTTCATTCTGAAGCAGATCTTAAGCCTTTCTTTAACGATCAGGAATCTGGCCATAACAACTGACCATGGGTTCCGTTATTTTTTCATCTCTCTACGACAATAAAAACTTTCTTAGAAACATGGCTGTCTCGGGAAGTGCTGTTTTCTAAAGTATGTCAGTGCGAAACATAGTCGCCATTTTAACCAACAATTTTGGAGTTTTATTTGTTACTTTTCCAAAGGAGCCCACTACTTCTATTTTTTAAATCATCATCATCATCAGTATTATTATTATCAATAGTATCATCATTATTAATTTTATTATCATATTTAGTATTATTATCATCATTATCATCATCATCATCATTAATAATATTATCATTAACATTATTATCATTATTATTATCATCATCATCACCATTATTAGCATTATTATCATCATTAATATTATTATTATTATTAATATTATTATCATCATTATTAACATTATCATCATTATTATCAACATCATTTTTTAATATTATTATCATCATCACCATTAATATTATTATAATCATCATTATTATCATCATCACTATCAACATTATCATCATCAATATTATTATCATTATTATTGTGTCATTTTCCATTATAAATATATTTCTGCTATGTTCGCACTACCTACCAAGTCTCCTGGAAGACCTAAGGCAGGTCGTGGTGTGTTGTTATGGCTCCATTTCATGTTTTTTTCTATCTCCCCTATCATCCCTAGCGTTACATAGAAAAAGTTCTCCTTAGTGTGTGGGCTGTACTTAACAAGACAATTTTCTGTATATCTCAAAAGCTGGGGTTCCCAGGGATTCTTTCAATGTGTCTTTTGTTCCATTTTTTATCATTCCAAGTGCACCCACTATTACTGGTATGATACTTGTTTTTAATTTCCACATTTTTTTCCATTTCAATTTCCAGGTCTTTATATTTTGACAGTTTTTCGAATTCCTTGGTTGCTATGTTACAATCCGCTGGACAAGGCATATCAATTAATAGACAAGATTTTTCTTTCTGGTTTTTGACAATAATGTCCGGCCTATTTGCTTCAATTTTTCTGTCTGTGTAGATGGTGCAATTCCATAGAATGGTGACATTTTCTATTTCTGTAACCGATGCTGGGTGATGTTCATATCAGTGTTTGTTTACATATTTTCCATAGTGCTTGCACATTATCCAGCATAAATATTGCCTCACTCTATCGTGACGATTTTTATATTCATTTGGGGCAAGTATAGAACATCCTGAGATTAGATGGTCTATTGTTTCTTGGTATTTATCATAGAATCTGCATTTTGGATCCACATTATTATGTATAATATTTGCCTGAAAGTTCCTAGTGAAGAGATTTTGGTCTTGTGCAGCAAGAATAAAGCCTTAATTATTATCATTATTAATATTATTATGTTCATTATTAATATCGTCATTAACAATATTATAATAATTATTATCATTATAATCATTATTGATATTATTATCCTCATCACCATTAATATTATTATCATCATCAATATTATTATCATTATCATCATTAATATTATCATTATCATCAATATCATCACCATCATTACCATTATCATTAATATCATCAACATTAATATTATTATTATTATTATCGTCATCATTGTTATTATTATTATTCAAATTATTATTTGCATCATCAGCCCATAGGTCCGCAGAATTGGATGTCAACAATCCTCGTCAACTGTTTACTATTCATATTCGTGATCTCGTCGATTTCAGCCCCAATGTCGTCCAAACAACCTCAGTTTCTCCTCCGCATCCTAAATTCTTTCGATCTCTTTACAAGCGGCAAAAATGGCGATTATGAACAATTATCATCATTAGTGCAAATTTCTCATTTTTTTTTCTTTTTTTTTTCCTTTTTTTATAATCGTATCGCCCCAAGCAAGGCATTATACTGCCACTGTTATGCAGGGGGTTACATATAAAGGAAGTTATGAGAAGGAGTGACAGAATAAAGGGGGTGTCAGGAAGCGGGTAGGAGAGGGATGAGAATACTGCAGAAATGAGATGAGATTATGAAAGAGAGGATGCAAGTTAGTGAGATAGGAGATGGCTATTGACTTCACATTTAAATTCTTGGAGATTGTAGCTGTCAGGGAAGCAAGTAAATAGAAGGGAATTCCACGGGCGGGAAGTGCGAGAAAAGAAGCTGATGGAGTAGAATTTGCGTTTATATCTTATTGGTTTTCACAGTAAAAGGGTGGTATCTAGTTGCTAATCTTGTGGCTCGAGTAAATTCATATATAGTGGGCACCAGTGAGCTAAGTTCATCAGAGCAGAACCCATGAAAGTATTTGTAGAAGAGACACAGGGAAGCCACATTGCGCCGGTGAGAAAGTGACTGTATCCGAGTCGGGATCGATCATAATGCATATGTATAATTTTCATACTCCACCTCCTTGATCCTACATATTATTAAATGTTGAGGATGATGCTGATGGTGATCATCATGTCATCATCATATCATCATCATCATCATCATCATCATCATCCCATCCCTATTTTCGCCAATTCTTTATGAATCTCCCACGTTTATTCTCAACAACTCACCATTATTTCTCCGCTGTCGAATTTACGATCTACTTCGTATTCAATGATGAACGCGCCATTGAGAGGTTTGTCTGTATCTGATGGCTTGTAAAATATGTGACCGATCAATGGTGAAGGACGATTAATTCGTGTGTCTTGGCTGGTTTCTGAAAAAACAAATGTAGTTCCCTTAGACATTCAATTCCAAAACCAGGCAGGTATGTCTTGTATACAGAACATGAAATAAAAAAAAAAAAACGAATTTCTCAATTTAGTATCCTCATTTAGGTTGTCATAACCACAACGTTTCTACCCCTGTACATTCCAGCCTTCTTCAAGTGTTTTTGTAGTTGGTAATCTTCCAGTAATTTATAATCAAACTCTTTATTGCTTTTTTATTTTTTAATCAATTCATCACAATCAAGGCGATAAAGCCATTAAGATGCCAGAGGCTACTGTGAGTGAAAGAGAATAAAAATACTTTAAAATGAACTGGAAACACAATCCTAAACGAGGAACAAGAGATCAACCTCTATTCCTGTTCAAAATACCGGGGAAAAGTGTAAACCGGACGATTTTTATAATTAATGCCAGAATTTATGCTGAACATTCATAGGTTAATTAGGGATAAAAACGGCATTATAAGAATGAAATAACTAGGAAGAAACAATATAAATTTCATGAAACATACAGAATATTATTGTAACTATGCTTGCCCCACCCCTCGTTAGTCTGCTAATACCCGATAAATAATGGACTATTCCGTTTTGATAACGTGGAAAGAGAGGAAAAACACTACTTGGTTTCAGTGAGAAAATTATCCAATATCTCGTGAACTTTCTCGGCTTTCATAAGTGATGCCCCGTGAGTAAGGCTCTTCCCAAGTCTTGTTCCTTGCAGCTCTAAATAAACTTTGTTTTTCCGTTATTTCACCCTTGTTCCGCCATCCATTTACCATCAACCTCTCTAAATATGTTATGCATTGTTTTTCTAAGAAGAAAAGCAAAGAGGACAAGATTGTGGAGCTATGGGCCAGTGAGTGAAAAAAAAAAAGAAAAGAAAAAAGAAAAAAGAGGAAAAAAAGCACTGGAATTTCTTTTAAAGATGATGATGCTACAGCATCGTGCTGATACTTTCTACAACAAACTGATCGACGAATATGCCAAAAAGCCACGAAGAATTGAATTAATAATATTTTTTGTATCATTATTCTATTGAATATATTATTTTCTTAAGCTAGACTCGTAAACATTAATGGCGGTCATCACAAACTAATGTCTATGGTTTCAATGTCGTCGTTCGCTACTCTTGTGAGGTTTCTTGACAAAATCAAACTGATAAAGTTAAAGAAGACGCATGTCAAGAAATTCTGAATTCAAACCCTGCTTTTACATGGACTCGAACACTGACTGCTCAATAATGGCAATACTATACGTTTCTTTATAAGGAAACATTCAGTATTCATTGATCGAGCAGCCAGTGCTATCATTAGTTGAAAATTAGAAAAAAATTCTATTAAAACAATGTTTCAAAAAAAAATAAATTGTTTAAGCCCAGTAGTTTTTATCGCGCTCTCCAGTAAGGAGTTCTCTTTCTAAACCTTTTTTTAAAACGGGTGGAACATCAAAATCTTGATTAACTTATCTTCGAGTTACATGTTCTGTTCATTTCAATTGCTGCTGGTGTTGAAAGTCCTCAACTGATGTGGTTTTTGTAATTTGGCTCAATTCTTTGTTTATGATTGTGTAGAGCCAGATTATGAGGATGGATGCTCTTCACTAAATGGATGCTCCTCACTAAGAACTAACGGCTTTATTTGCTCGAAGCTTTCTGTAAATACAGACTTGCCAATGATATCAATATGTAGCAAACCAAAAAATATTTTGAATTTTAAATTAAGTATTTTGAATTCTAAATAGTGATAACATATGTTGGAGGTTATCATAAGTTCTGAGAAGATTTGTCAATGCCAGATAAGGAAAGTGACGCCTGTTTTCAGGGGTGTGGAACAAAGAATCACGACCCTTTGAGATTTTCCCACAGTTTCAAATGCATGAGCTACTTGCTAGACAATACAATGCCCCCTGGTGCTGATAGTTGATACTTCTTCCTTTTAAATGTAAAATGTTTTTATGAAAAACTGCAGACCAAAAATGTCTCCGCCCATCCTTTTCCTTTTTTTTTCCACTCTTTGTTTTATTATCCCAAGCAAGCCAGTCACAACCTACCACCGTACACAACCTACCACTGTACACACAAATCTGTCATTCCCTAACGACTAGGCAAACCCGTCAACCTGATTTAAGACAAGGACATGTCAGCTTTTTTAAATATTTATCAGTGTTTCTCAACCATTTTTTTTACTTCAGGGAGTTTTTGTAGAATAACTAAATCAGTGAGGCACACCTTGAATTTTAATAAGGAAAAATTAGTCCTGTTATTTGAAAATATAAACTTTTGATTTAGCATTCTCAAAGAAGATTCTGTGCGCAGATATTTCTTTCCAATTGTCTGTTAGGTAACAACCCCAAGCACACAAAACATCATTTTTCTACTAATGCACTGATTAGGACGCCCACAATGCCAAAGGTAGCAGAGCTAAGAATTAAACAAAGGAGCAGAACAAAGGCTTTAAGAGACGTGGGGTGGACGCTTAAAAAGATTGCAGCTGACATCAAATGTTCCCCAAATACAGTGAAATACACCCTGGATAGAGAAAAAGAAACTGCGAACTTTGAAACAAAAAGAGGAATGGACGGCCAAGGAAACTATCTGATAAAAAGGTTAAATATCTACGATTATCTAGCCTGAGAAACCGGAAGAAGACAGCCAGTGAATTAAGGGACGATTGCAACAAACTGCTTCCTAAAAATGAACAGGTTTCCAGGTTCACAATTACCAGAAGGCTTTGTGAAAATGGATTGTATGGGAGAGTAAATGCTTTGAAAGTTATGTTACCGCGGTTTCTTCTTTGATAAATACCAGCCAGAAAGTTTCATACCAGCACTGAAATATCAAGTGAAACCACAATTTTCTGATTGGTTCACCTCTGTTCAGCCTCTTTAGCCTACAAGAATCACTTCTAACGTGAGAGTACAGTTCATAACAGATACTTTTTGTAATTTCCTCTTGTAATGAGTGTAAACGTGTCCGTTAAGTCACTGGTCGTCGAGAGAATGAAACACCGTACAGCCTCTCACAAATTTTCTTCTTGAGATTACTGTCGGCGTTGAACAATAGTAAATCCACAATTCTTCCACTCATCAATCAGTTTGAAGCATCGCCATCTACTGCTAACTGATAAATCAGAATGCTTTTCTCGGAAATTCTCTTCATTAGGTACATCTTTGCCTAACTCCTCTCCCAAGCCTCTGAAACGGAATCTCTATATGCACGCAATTCCATCTATGAATTCGAATAGTTTTTTTTTTTCTCACATGTAGAATTTTCTTCGGATTTCTTTATTTCCTGCTATCCACAATCTCAAAAAATATAATTTCAATATCATTCGCCCTCTTCTGTCTTCCTAAAAATCTATTTTTAATTGTCTTTTTTTCCTAACTCAAGTCTTTCTAAATTTTTTTCACTCTCACTAAGACCTGAAAAATACAAGGAGAAAATACAAGGTCTATATGACATCAGGACGACCTTCAAATGTGGTTCTACGTTTCGCAGCTACGTCTCCCGAGTAAGACCCCATCAGGGGAGGACTTGATTAAGGACTGTGTGTACGCCATTCCATGTAACCGTGGAAAGAAATATAAAGAAGAAACATGCCACCCTCTTAAGGTAAAGCTACAAGAACACCGCAAGGCCGGAAAACGAGGGGAGATAGCAAAGTTCTTTCGGGTTCTTCACGGAATCTGACGGAATGTGCCGAATCGGAGCGGCCGCTGGCGGAATGTGTGGGGGTGCTGACGGCAGTGGCACTCTGTCCAAAATCTGAACAATTAGCTCTCCAACTGAATTTTTCGTGTCGAGCATCTATTTTTATAACCAATTTCGATCCTCTCTGGGGATCCGGCCGGCCCACAGTCTTCGGCCAATGAAAATCGGTCTCCGCCCACTCGATTTGCGGATGTCTTTAGCTCAACGAATGCAATTTTGCCAACTCACATCGGAGCTTGATTCTATTTTAGATTCGCACGGACCCCAATGTACTCACCAGCGGCCCTGACCTTCGGGTGACCTTATCAAATTACTCTGACACTTGTTTTGTCAACGCTTCTTCAGATTAGTGGAATACACTCCAGATCTAAGAGAAATCCATATTGAACATAAAAGAGGCAAAAATCATGAAAGACGAGAAATTTATATTTATCCAAAATAACTATTTTATATTTTCGTGCTTTTAGAAGCACTTGATGGTACTAAAATTATTATTTTTTCCTTAAGCTCACATCGCGTGACGCAATAAAACACTAATAATATCACCAATATCAACTTCTCTCTCCGTTGTTTTAAACCAACCAAAGGAAAGTATCCCCGCGGGAGAAGGCAAAGCATCACCGCGTGAGATAGTATCACAGATTGATTATCAAGGCTATAGGATCAAGCCAAAGCTGGGCGACAGCAAAGATGAATACACACCTTTCCGAAGGGTGTTTGTTTGTAAGTGAACATAACGAGCCTGACTTGCATTCAAACTCGGCTATTCCGATATCTATTACACCTCCAAGCACATCTGATACATAACAATTGCATGAATTAATTATGCTTTTTATCAAATGATTAAAAAAACACTGACAGTTTTCACGGTTGATTTAGAATTGTTGCTTCCAAGCAATTAAAAATCACAATACTTTATGTCAATTACATGAAAAGACGCTGTCAATTATCAATTGGCACCAAATTGTTGATGTTATGGGATCTCCCCTTTTTCTATGATAATGGGCTCAACTTGAGTATACATATACTCCTGCCATAGTGAGTTACGGGAGAGTACAAAGATACGAGAGTTACAGTATGAGTACCGTAAGAGGTCCGTAAGTTACCGAGAGATACCGAAGTTACACAGAGAATACCGCGTCAGTAGTCATAGTAGCTCTGAACTCCACTCAACCAAAATAGTATTACACAGATATACTAATTTCAGCACGGCTTCACTTCAAAGATTTGTATATATATATATATATATATATATATATATATATATATATTCCTTACTAATCGTATTCCTGGATTACTAACCTGCGTTCCAGTTGTATCTTTACGTTCAATATAACCTATTTTTCTATCTCAAATACCTGTTTTGTTGTTCATTATTTTGTGTGGTTCCTCACCCGGAATCCACAACAGTTGATTCTATCAGAATTCTATCTACTAAGCACTTGTAGTAAGTAATTGGGGTGCATCGTTAGTGGTAGTATCTTTGCAGCGAAGCGGTCGACTCGGCTTTACACACGTGATCCCAAGAAATCGCATAGGCACTGTAGCAGTTACACCTCGATTAACGCCTTCGACCTGTGTAAAGGTTAGAAGGAAGGGTTTATTGACTCGACCGGTAAAGGAAACGCCGCTCCCCTATCTATGTGTGCCAAGTGGCCATTGACCATTCGCCAGCCTGGGCGTAAGTACCGCGCCTCTGAGGTCAACGGTTTTACCAATGGGCGAAAGAACTTTTGTGAGGGAAAAGGGTAACCAGTATCCTCGGTGAAAAAAGAAATCGCAAGCCATTGCACTATTTTGCCTCGAATGTCACCAAGAACCACTGGGGAGAGATACCGAAGTTACACAGAGAATACCGCGTCAGTAGTCATAGTAGCTCTGAGCTCCACTCAGCCAAAGCTTTGCAGCGAAGCAGTCGACTCGGCTTTACTCAGGTAAATTGGGATGCGAAACTTACATCCAACTCTCACACGTGATCCCAAGAAATCGCATAGGCACTGTGGCAGTCACACCTCGATTATTTTGCCTCGAATGTCACCAAGAACCACTGGGGAGTTTTGACTACAGCGGCGCCAACTGAATAAATAATGCTGAAGGAAGGAATTAAAATACTTTAACTTTAGGTATTAAAAAAAAAAAACGTAATTATGAATAAACTAATATATGCTAGAAATTAAATTTTATTATAATTTTTAAAATCTTTCAAAGAATAGTCCTTTTTTTATTACTGTAGTAATTTATATAATAAAGATATGGGAATTTAATTCAGTCAAGAACTTTTTTAAAATGTCACTAGAATCGTTTATTCCTACTCATACCTTTTCCAAAGGCATTAGTGTTAAATGAAGACATTACCTCAATGGGGGTTTTGAACTAGCCTGTACGTCTCCATTTTCCCAGCGACTAACTACTTGATTAATGACAGTTGTATTTCTTCGAAATAGATAAATGTTTACAGAGACCCCTACTATTAAAGCACTTCCGGTTTCTATGGTATTGGCTAAAAAGATGTCCTTTTTGCGATTTAGCCAGAAATATCAGTTTCGATCCTTAAATAATCTACGTCGATCTCTCGTGATCTCAGAGATCACTGCCCTATGTCTCATGTTAATCCTCGGGTCCAGTTACCTCATAGATCTATTTTCGCCCCCTAATGTCCAGGATGGATGTGCGTTGTGGTGCAGTGGATATCGACTCGGAACGAGAAATCGGGAAGCCGAATTCGAATTCCACTTGAATTCCTTGCATGCACTTACGCACAAATACCCTTGGGAAAGGTATTAATCCGTCTGTTCCCTCCAGTTATGGGTTAAATAAAAGGAGAGATTGGGTTTTATAGGCTTGGCTGGCAACCAATCTGCCGCAGAAAGTAATGGCAACCTACTGCGGGATAATCTTCTGCCCAGTCAGTCATGTCTCTTTCGAGACATGATCGCCCAAAGCGTGCATTACGTATGGCACTTAACTGACTGACTGAATATAATAGTAACATGATTAAGGCTTCTACTGGGCATAAAATGGGGGATCAGTTTTATATTGTTACAAAGTAATAAACTGATCCCCTACTTATTACTGCATAGTAGTATAATACATCTCTTCCCCTTAAAGCTATGAATCAAATAATCGAACAGATTGGGTTCTATAGCTTTGGATGGCAATCAGTCTACTGCAGAAAGTAATGGCAACCTACAGCGGGATAATCTTCTGCCCAGTCAGTCATGTCTCTTACGAGACATGATCGTCCAAAGCATGTATCATGTAGGGCACTTAACTGACTGAATGTCCAGCCGTTCGATCGGCTATAGAACCAAATAATGGTTGCCGTATCAGTAACTGACCTGCTCTTTGCCTTATGCATTGCAACGTTAATAACAAGTTGCTAATTCATATAAGAACTACAAATCAATTATCCTTACCGATGGCAGGCAAAGATGGGTCACTCGGTCGCAACGGCGGTACACGGATGAATTTGATTCTCTTAGATTCTTGAATGAAGACTTCAATGCTGACATTGTTAACTGGTTGGCCTGGGTTCACATAAATCGGGTGCTCGTAAAATCCTAGCCGTCTTTGAAGAAGTTCTTGGTAGCGGAGTTCAAATTCAACTTCACTATTGGCCGCCACATTGATTGTTACCAAAAATCGGTTGGTGTCACGAGGCCTGAAACAAAATGAAAACCGAGTCACGCAAAAAGAAAGAAAAAAAAAGAAAGAGATCTTTTCTTTATCTTTATCAGAGATGAGCAAAAAAAAAAAGAAAAGAAAAAAAAAAACAATATTTTACCGCGAGTTTTGTTTTTACAGTTAATGTCATTTTAAAAATATTCGCTTTCATTATAATTTTAATCTGCGTTCCTATTTGTAATGTTCAAATAAGCTTTTTATTCATCTGTCAACAGTTATTGAACTACGTTTTTTTATTTGTCTGGGACAAGACCTTGATAGTTGCGTTCCACCTGATGAACGAAATGGTGACATCAGCAAATGGCCGATGGCACTTGTATTTTAACCAGTACTTTATAGCAGACTTTAAACTTAACTTATTTTGACACAATACTATAATAGTTAGACCTTAGTGAGGATTAAATTCACTACATTTGCAACGACTTGTGAGCGAAAGAATCTCATTATTATTTTTATTATACACATTGTTTTTACATTGTCATAATTATTCATTTCAAAAAAATTAAATTACAGTATATTATAATCATAGCCTATTTATCTAAACATATTTATAAATGGAACTTTGTCTGTATATGTGTGTCTGTGTGTGTGTGTGTGTGTGTGTGTGTGTGTAAGCCCGTTACCTGAACTCGGCTGAACCGATTTTCTTGAAAAATTACACAGTTGTACTATAAGCGTCTGCGAGTGTTTTTAGCTAGGTACCCCCGATAAATATCGAAAATCGATAATCGAAAAAATCAGGTTATAGAAGTAGTCCGATTTTAATCAAATTTGATACACTCATAGACAAAGACATAAGAAACGATATTCAGAAGTTTCAAGGTTGCAGTTCTTACAATAGTGCAAAAAATCGATCATATATATATATAGAAGGCAAGATGTCTGTGTGTGTGACTGTTTATCTGCCTGTATGTCTGTATTTTTTCAGCCCTTTTATTTTAGTTTTTGCTTCGGGTTTGGCTCTAAGTACGTATTATTGTAGTTCTTAGTCTCATCCATGATACCATTTACTCAGAGGACTTATTTAGCCTTCAAAATTCAGTTTACGGCGAAAAAACTTATTTGATATGGATACCAGGAAATCAAAATTTGACTTATTCCATTCATTTTTCTTTCTGTCTACGGTTTCGCTTTAACTGGAAACAACTATTGCTTTTTAGTCTTTTGTGCCAATGTCCAAAGAGTCTGAGCTCCAGGACCATGGATTAGTTTTAAAGCTTTCATTACACCCGAGCAACGCCGGGCGATACTGCTAGTTTATGATAAACTATTTATGATTATATGTTTGTTCTAATATGGCTAAGTGAAAAAAATGGACTTGTTTGGCAACTAGTATAGGAGAAGTACTACTCTGTATTCACATTATAAGTTGAGTCCCTTAAAGTTATTGGATGTTAACTTTGACAGTTCTTGGAGTTAAACTAATTCCGGTCCCTACCGATTTTTGAAATCCATAGCGGCGGGCCAAACAAACCGAAAGTGCAGGAGATAAATTGCTTATTAAAAAGAATAAAGGCGAATCGTCTTCGTTGCCAAAATAGATACGAAAAAACATTTCGAGATGTTAGAATATTTTTAAGTTATGAAATGTGGGAAGGGCAGAGACACAGTTGTATTGGTAAAATCACTCGGTTAAATTCGCCATTCATTATTATGAAACTTTTTATACCTTCCGACACCAGATATATCTTTGGGAATCAAGTGGCAGTAAATTTCCTCAGATGTGCTCTCTTCTGCAAGGATTTTAATATTGTTCTGGGTGCAGATTATCTCAACTCTTTTTGAAATTTTCCAAATTCTCCGAATTTTTCCAAATGTCTTACTGTCATTTCGAGCATGCCAATCATGATGGGTATTACCGCTTATTGTGCTAGTCATTAAATGTAGTGTGATATCCCCTTTTTGTATATGATAATGGACTCGACTGAGTATACATATACCCATGCTATAGAGAGTTAAGTGAAAGAGAGAGAGAGAGAGAGTATTCGTAGAGATCCGTTACGGAACTGATATATAAGTTACCGAGAGATACCGAAGTTGCCTAGAGACTACCGCATCAGAAGTCAGACTAGCTCTGAGCTCCACTCAGCTAGAATAATATACACGGATATACTATTTCCAACGACTTCACTTCAAGACTTGTATATATTTATTTCTTACTAATAGTATTTCTGGATTTACTAATGTTGGGTGACGACCCGGAAGTACCCATTGCTCATACTACGTCTTACGACGGTTGAGACGATTGACCTTTATTCTTGTATTGGATACTAATAACCTTTGTAAATACTATTTTCACGGAATACAACAATTAACCTATTCCTGTTGTTGAGTTATTTATTCTTACTCACGACATAACAAGTAACCTGCGTTCAAGTTTGTATATTACGTTCAATATAAGCTACTTTTCTATCTCCATATCTGTTTTTGTTGTTCATTATTTTGCGCGGTTCCTCACTCGGAATCCACAACATTAAAAGTTTTCCATCGTCCCGTTCTCTTTTAGTTGTTCTCATATTTCTTCTTTTTATAATTAACTTTGTTTGGATTGAGTTCTCGGGAATTTTGTTTTAAATTAGTGACAAATTCATGATTAATGGAACTGTTAGTCATGTCACCTAGTTACTTTGTGTTTGTGAGTTCTATACCTGGGTCAGACAATAAAATTCATAAGACTCTGATTCAGCAGAAAAAGCAAAAAGTGACATTATGAGGTAGGATTAACTGATACGAGCTATCTCTCTCTGGTATGTTCAGCGACATCATAACAGTTTGCCTGTCGATTGAATAAAGGGCTTGGTTCGAAATTCCTCAAAGGATACTGAATACGACAAACACTTGAATAAGGTCTGACAATCTTCTTAATCTTCTATGTGTCGTGTCCCTTTAGGATGTTGGCGATCATGACTTTCCACATCACCTTATCCATAGTGACCCTTAGCACGTTTTCTCCTGTTACCCACCCAAACTCCGCTCTGCTCATTGCTTTCCCCTGTCTCTCTTTCCCTCTATCTGACCTTTGAGTATCAGATTCTACAAGCCCTCCTTTCTCGTTGCATGACACAGGAAGTTCAGCTGTTAAGTATTAGCTAGCTTTTCGCTTCCATCCTCTCCAAAAATGTGTCGTTGCTAACATGTTCGGTCCATGGTATCTTCAGAATTCTGTAGAATTACATTTCGGTTGCTTCAAATCTCTCCTTCATCTTCGATGATGTTGTCCAGCATTCACTGTCATATTAAAGAACAGACATCAAATAACAATCTGGTACGTTCTTTTTTGTTTTTCTGTCTCTCAATACTATACTCGTCTTTTGGGGTGCATCCTTCGCCATGCCGATTCGCCTTCGCATCTCTGTGTCGCACTTTCCGTCTTCTGTTAGAACACTTCCCGGGTATTTAAATCTCTTTAGCTGCTTGATTTTAATATTCCTCACCTGTAGTTGGCATTTTTGGCTCCTCGTTGTTACTGATGATTAACACATCCCGTCTTCATGCAGCTCATTTATAGTCATTTCTTTCCGCTTTTCTCAGCTTCCTTTTGTAGAAGTTAACGACCGAATTTCGGTAACAATCAACATAAGAACAACGGCAACTAATAATTTTTCATTGTAAAAATTAAGACAGATGCTTTGCTTTCCTTAATTTTATGACTGTTTTTTTTTTTGTTTTTTTTCTTGTACGATTTGTGTTTATGGCCAGACCAGCCTCCCTTGCACAATTTCCACTGAATAACTATTTACAGATAGTTATGTCCGCTTATATATTCATTTTTGGTCCATTTGCTTAATATATTATTTGATTTCTTCCATTTTTTTACGAAATATTTACTATTTCATAGATTTTTGCCTTCGCATAATTGGTCCTAATGCAACTATTTCCGAGTGATATTAGAATTCACTCCCCTTTACATTCCGACTGTTATTAAAAGTTATACTGCTTCTCTTTATAGATCTCCTCTTCTCAACCATGTTTACTAAAACTAAAAGAAATACAAAACAGAGTGAGATAAAAAGGAAGTAAAGGAGGGGGAAAGGAGATACGAACGAACGAACGAACATATAGATAGATAGATAGATAGATAGATAGATAGATAAAAGAAAAATAAAGAGAAAAGCCATGTTACTTTTGTGCCACGTGACCAGCGCTTAAACCTCTTCGTTTTGCTTTTTCAAATTCTTTTTCTGCAGTTTCTTTCTCTTTTACTTGTCCCGGATAAAGAACGCCATCCATTTCCCTGCAAAAATACAATACAAAAATATATTGATTTTTTTCAAAATGAACAAAACAACTGAGATGTGTCAATGTCAATGTCGTTTTTAAGTTTCTTTTTGTAAATAACAAATAATTTATAATTGGCGATAAGTAAAAAATATGCAAGATTAATTTGTCAATGTCGGTCTACAGTCGACTTTAATATTTATATTCGCACTATTCCTGATATTGGACAATTTAACCCATAGATATAGTATAACTTAAAACTATATTTTATTATGTTGGTCGCCTGGAACGTAAAGGCAATAAAGACCGAAGGCGCCACACATCCTCTAACGCTTATCACACTTCAGCGAAAACATCACCACGAAAATACGTAGAGCCATCCACAGAGAAGGACATACAACTGGCTCACTACGGAGACACCTCAATTACAACAACAACAAACAACATACTAGAAACGACACCGCATGTACACTGGCCAATTGCCCTATTACCGACACCGGTATATGCCACCAGGTTTCTGTCGTATATCGCTTACAATGAGCCAAATGCGAGGAATTTTATGTCGGCAGCACCACCAGACCGCTGCACATCAGAATCAAGAAACACTTACATACGCAGGCATCATCATTCTACAAACACCTAAAAAAAATGCAAAAACACTGACAAAAACACTAACATAACAGTCAATATTGAAGCAAGAGAGCGGAACCTAGGAAACTTACGCATAAAAGAGTTTTTAATAATAGCTAAACTCTAATCACAGATCAACAATAGAGAGGAACTCAATCTAGATTACATAACAGAATAATTAACACTATCACTCACCTGACACACACCGGCTACAACAGGAAGGCGCAATCACAGACCAACGCACACAAATACATGCCTATAAACACGTGACGAATAGCAACAAGTATACCACGTGCCAGAATACGCACAAATATATATATATCCACGTAAACACGCACACACAAATCCCCTACTCCAACATACTATACACTGGAACACATACACACGCTCACGCATGCACACTTACTTCACACACTCCAACTCACTGTACACCGGAACACACACACACACACACATATATATATATATATATATATATATATATATATATTAGTCATCCACATACAAGCCTGTTTCGCTGTATCACAGCTCATCAGTTTGGCTAGACATATCCACTTGCTTCTAGCCGGGACTCGACCGATTTGGTGTCAGTCGGAGTCTCTACACCCTAAGCCATCGGCGCATGGGGTCAGAGAAGGGAAATTTTAACGTCTTGTATGTAAGCAGTGTATACAGACGCCAGTCACCGAGAGACCTCAATTCATTTCTGAAGAGTCACGCATATATATATATATATATATATATATATATATATATATACACACAAAATCTCAAGCGAGCCAAAACCTACCGCGGTTTCACCCTACGGATCGTCAGGGCCAAGGCTAAAACACCAAAGATAAACCAAATAAATAGACATACACTAAGACAAGGAGGAACCATACCAACAACAAAAAGGGGGGTAAAAAAAAATAATAATAATAATTATATAAAACTCATAAATAAAAAATATATAACACTACGCTAACACACTAAGCAATGAATTTAAGCTTATGGAATTTACATTTGTTTAGAATTTCTGTTTTAGCATTAAGCAGATTATGGGCGGGTTCGAACAAGGCTATCGCTAGTTTTTCCTCACCACACAAATTACAGAATTTACTGCCTTTATTGTAATCGGTACATTTTTTTATTATTTCCCATTTCAGAATGGGGTCTTTTTTAGTTTTAGATTTTATGTCCCATATGTAATTAGATAATGTCGTACTGTGTCTATACTTCTCATTTTTAAATGTGGTTTTATGATTATAAAATCTAATTTTAAACGAATCATGCGTAGCCCCTATATACGTTTTAGGGTATCTATCGTGTTCATTTTTATACACTTTAACACTATAGACTACATTAGATTGGTTGCAATTGCCTCTAATAGGACATTCAGTTTTTATTTTACAATTACACTTATTAGTTTCTTTAATAGTGGTACTATTTTTTAGTTTTCTTTTGTTACTATTATTAATAATTTTGCCAATATTTGGCAGACAAGAGTAACTGAGTTTAATGGTGTTTCTGTTAAATATTTTTTTAAGTTGGTTATCGTGACTAAAATGTTTATCTATAAGATTGAAGAACATTTTACCAATTTTAGATTTAACTTCCTTGTTAAAGGGGGGGTTAAACCATATTATGTTTCTGGGTCTATTGTTATTTTTGCTTTTATCGCTATTTTGGCTTAAAAATTTGAGAGTTTGGGAATGTCCACTTTTTATAAGTGCCGATTGGTAAGTTCCATATATATATATATATATATATATATATATATATATATATATATATATATGCACGCACACGCACATGATACAAGGAAAAGGTATGTAGATATAATGGTATATATAAAATGATCACAGAAGGAAAAAATACAAGAAGTATACGCTCATAAATATACACACCTAACACACTCACGCACACACAAACACAAACACACACGTGATCACACGAGAACGAATACCGGAGGAGAAGCAAAAACAATAAGCAAAAAAAAAAACATTAAACACGCCTCCATTAAAGCAGATACACATAACATCAAGTCATAAAACGGCGCCTACCACCATTCTGAAGGAGATATGAAAATGCCAAACCCTGTGCACATGTTAAACCGTAAATTAAAGCAGACAGAAATATCATCAAATCGTAAAACGGCGCCCGCTATCACTTTAAAAAAGAGGCGAAAAAGCCATATCCTACTACCGCGCACACTTATATAAACCGTAAACACACACACACACATACAACCATGGCTGAAACGTTATAATTTCCTCTAATTTTATTGCGCATTCAGAAATTCCCCGTCACGTGAGCTTTCAAAAAAAATCCCCGTTACGTGAGCGTTCTTAAAATCAGTTATTGTAAATCGCCTGAAGACACCACATGGTAGAAGCCTAGGTCGCGTAATAACTCGTTTACAAATGAAAAAAAAAAAAAAAAAAATATATATATATATATATATATATATATATATATATATATATTACGAAAGTTAACGAAGATTAACGAAACTGGTTATAAACAACCGACAATTGGAAATGATTATTACGATGAATTCGAAAATTGTGTTATAGGCTTAATTTGACTTCGATTTGACTGATCGTCATTTGTGGTCGAGAGGTCTAAGACGGGCCAGATCACTTGGTGGCTGCCCCCATGTGGATACGGGTCGCAGGTTCGAATCCTGCTGAATGACACACATTTTTCGTAACAAAAATTTAGAAATAAATATATCATACTGTTTGAGAAATAAATATATCATACTATTTGATTATAAACAATATATCTACTTAAGTACGAGTATCGATCAAAAATAATGTTCAAACAAATCATTTCATATATATACTAGAACCCTGAATAAGCTTTTGCTCATGTGTCGTGAAAAGTAATGTTTTATTTACAAAAATTACTAAGAAACATGTCACGGAAAGTATTGTCAATCACTATCCACTACTTTTTCCAATCTTTCTGGCAGCATTTGTATTCCACGTCGGAAAAATGACACGTCTTTTGAGGCTAATAACAAGTCGACACATTTTTTAGCATCTTCATAAGAATGAAATGCTGCTTCAGGCAGGCCATGTGCCATACATCGGAACAAGTTATAATTAAATGAGATAATGCCTGGTGAATATGGTGGGCGGAGTAGGACTTCCTATTAAAGCGTTTCCAAGTAGATTTTCACCCGTTTTGAAATATATCGCCTAGCGTTGTCATGTTGCAAAATCACTTTGGCACGTCAATGTTCATATAGCAGCCGTTTTTTCTTCAATTCTCCTTTCGGCGTCTCTCGGCTTCAACTCGTACGGTACCGAAATTCTTTGCTTTTAAATCATTTCTAATGCTTTCAAACTTTTCGAAATTTTTGTGTGATCAACTCCTAAGGATTATGCAAGTTTAGCTTGTGCCAGAATACATACATTGATTGCAGTACTTCCTAATTGATACTTTACCATCTGAAACTTATTCAAGGTCCTAATCGACACAAACACACACAAATAAATACACACACACACACACACACACACACATATATATATATATATTGTGACAGCCTTCAAGACCTAACCACATTCTATATATATATATATATATATATATATATATATATTGTAATAGTTGTTACAATGGTTTATAAATTCATAGTATCACTACACAAAACCTTTCACGTTTCGAAGCTGACCATGTGTCTTGGCCGCTTTTTCGGGTGATCAAGTTGGTATGAAAATTATCTGGTTGAAAAGACCGTTTATTTGTGGTGGATTTGTTCTTTTTAGGTGAAAGTGGGGTTGGGTTGTAATTTGGATTCTGTTGACCTTATTAACGTCTTAGGGTTAGATGTCGGGTGGGGGGGGGGCTAAGTTCAAGATAGGTTTTCCTATTTATCTTGTCTGGATGTAGCCTGGTGGCGCCGTGTGTGTTGTTATTTTGTTTAGGGGTTGGTATGTGTTGTTTTGTTTCTGGGGTGGTTGCTTCTTCGTTTAATTTTGGTTATTTTGTGTTGGGGTATGTGTTTTTTTGTTTTTTAGTGTCGATATTTTCTTTTATTTTTCTACTATTTTCAGGTAGCTGGACTTATTGCTGGTGTGGTATGGGGTTTGTTGTCTTTTGTTTCTACTTTTTTTTTCTTTTTTTTTTGTTCTGTTTATTAATAGGGTTGGTTATGTGTATTTTTTGCATTTTATGGGGGTCTCGTGGGTGGGGTGTACTTTACGTACTTTATATATATATATATATATATATATATATATAAAGTACGTATATTTTGGCAGCATTCTTTCTTTTTGTTATGGTGAAACACACCTATTCCTCAGATAATGAACTCTCCCTCCTATATTAATAAGAGTTAACGGGAAGTTCTAGAGAGTTCTTTAGAGTTCTATTGGAGTTCAGTAGAACTACTAGCCAGTTGATATTAGTCGGCAGTTAGCCGAATACTAAGGAGTCAGCTTACAGTGGAAGATTACCAAGTTCCTAACATTTTGGGTACGTTAAGTCGATTAGCAACCGACATAGCACGATTATAACATTCACTGCGAAAATTACTCCACACACTTTTAAACACGTTGTATTAAGCGGTTTAGACTACTTAATCTTGTAGATTTTCTTTTGTATTTTCTCATATTTATTCATTCCCTAATGTATTTTTTACGGTATTTAAGAATCTTTAGCAACTTCAAAGATTCCATATTATCTGGTAATTCACGCCTCCACGTGATCACATATTTTCACGCTTGCACGTGATTGCATTATTACTTCCTTTGGAATTTTTAAAAAAATTTCTTAACGTTTATTTAGTTCTTCAAAATGTCGTAACACGTTTTCTGCTACAAGGCAAATGTTGATGTATAAAACTGTAAAATCTGTAAATTTGACCCTGATGATGAACGATGGCGTTCGAAAGTACTCGGTTAACATCTGGACAATATTTGCATAAATATAATTTGGAAATAAAAAGCCTCATGAGAAAATACAAAAGAAAATATGCGAGACTAAGTTGTCTCTATCGTTTAATATATATATATAAGAGACAATGAATGTCTATTATGTTTAATCATGAGCCGTTCTAAACGTCGTATTTTTGCTTTAATTTCAGTTGAAAATAAAGACAAAAATTCTCCAACATTTGGATAATTATTTATTGGTTTTCTTCTAAGCATCGCAAACTTAAGAACTGCGTTTATTATTTTTGGTAACTATTGCCGTTGCCAAGCGGAGTTTTATGTCAACACAAAATAAAATCGTCGGTGATGGTGGATTTTATAATATTTCAGTTTAAACTACCTCTCTGAAGATGGCTCATGTGAGCCGAAAGCTTAGAAGAAAACCAATAAATAATTATCCAAATGTTGGAGAATTTTTGTCTTTATTTTCAACTGAAATTAAAGCCAAAATACGACGTTTAGAACGGCTCCTGATTAAACATAATAGACATTCATTGTCTCTTATATTTAATAGCATATGTCTAGAAAATTACTTGCTGCCTCGATATACTATATATATATATATATATATATATATATATATATATATATATATATATATATTCTACGTTTTGCGCACGACACGGAGTTTTATTCATCTTTCAGCAATCATCGGGTGCTTATACTACTACTCTTTTTCCGATTTGAATAATTTATTAGGGGTCCTTTCTTAAAGTTTGTTATGGGTATAAAATTATATTTTTGAATATAGTCGAGTTAGGTTAATAGCGAAACCTAAAAACGTGGTGGGAGAAAAAAACAGATTTATAATTTAATTATAAATATAAATAAACGCCCGTAAGGCTCAGGGTGCAAGGGCGGTAACGAGTTAATTTTTTTTTTATGTTAACACTTTTTGGAAAAAAGATACGGATAATATGTACAGATGTACGCATTCATCCATATGCATGTATTTATAGCTTCATACAAACTATACAGGAGAGAGGGAGAGAGAGGGAGAGAGAGGGAGAGCGGGAGATGACATTTACTTAGATAACTTTATATTCCTAAAATAATATTTTTAAGTAATAGAAATAAATGTGAAAATGTTTGATAATGTTTAAGAAATATTTGTCCCCAGAAATAAGAAACTATTTTTTTTTTTTTTCAGTTTTGTATCGAAAGTCTCCAAGACGAATATGAGTATAGATGGATTTATGAGAAAAAATAACGGAATGCCTTTAGGAGATTCAAAGGCGCTAAGTTTCAGTGGGAAAAACACTGACACCCCCACCCAACCACACAAGCATACCCCGAGGTGAAACGGCCGACTATGACTATTAATATTACATAAAAAAAAGATTTTCTTATATTATGTTTCATTTAAAATGGGATGAATGCACAATAAATAATTATTTGGAAACTCAATATTTCAAATTCAAAAACAGGATTTGTTTTCATATCGCAACTTGTGTGTAAAATTGTGTGCCTGTAATGTATGTATATTACCTTGGTGAGAGAGAGAGAGAGAGAGAGAGAGAGAGAGAGAGTAAACACCGAGGTCGAAACTGAGTGGCGACAGTCTGTTTCGTGTTTGAGTTCAATTCTCAGGTCATATGTGGGGATATAGAAATCAACGCTGCATGGTTACTAACAGTTCCGTACTTAATTGAGCGTTCTTCAGACTTGGTTGTATTTCGGGTCCGAAAAAGTCTTTGTAATTTGAACAGTGGATTCCGTAATATAAGTCTGGAAGCAGTGTGAACGCTGTAAGTCACATGATTACGCGCGCGTGCACACACACACACACACACACACACACACACACACACACACACACACACACACACACACACACAAATCTAAATTTAAACCTATTTATAATGGAACTTTGTTTGTGCGTGTGTGCATGTACGTGTGTGTGTCTGTGTGTCCGTTAGCTATAGATTCCGAAACGGCCTAACCGATTTTCTTGAAAATTTACACAATTGTACTATAAGCGTCTGCGAGTGTTCTTAGCTAGGTTTTGTGTCGAGGTACCTCCGATAAATATCGAAAATCGATAATCGAAAAAATCGGGTTATAGAAGGAGTGGTCCGATTTTAATCAAATTTGATACACTCATAGACAAAGGCATAAGAAACCATATTCAGAAGTTTCAAGGTTGCAGTTCTTACAATAGGACAGAAAATCGATAATATATATATATATATATATATATAAAGCAAGATGTTTGTGTGTGTGTGTTTATCTGTCTATTTTTTCAGGCCTTTTATTTTAGTTTTTGCTTCGGGTAGGTATAATTGTAGTTCTTAGTCTCAGCCATGATACCATTTACTCAGAGGACTTATTTTACCTTCAAAATTCAGTTTACGACGAAAAAAAACTTATTCGATATCGATACCAGGAAATCAAAATTTGACTTACATCCATTCATTTTTCTTTCAGTCTACGGTTTCGCTTTAACTGGAAACAACTATTGCTATTTTAGTCTTTCATGCCAACGTCCAAAGAGTCTGAGCTCCAGAACCATGGATTAGTTTTAAAGCTTTCATTACACCCGAGCTACGCAGGGCTATACTGCTAGTATATATATATATATATATATATGTGAATAAGTAACGAAGAAAAAATTGACAACATTCAAAATATTAATTTAAGACAGTGCTCGATATAAAATAGAAGTTTGAATATTTATAATAAATTATAGTTTAAAACATGTACAAATTATCATCTACTACAAAATATACATTTTGTTTCGACATTAGATAATAATTCGTACATGTTCCGAACTATAATTTATAATATAATCAAATTAAACTCATTATATATTATAAAAAATTCAAAACAATTGACCTCATAGTCACAAATAACCCTACAAGCACTAAACTAAATTCTTTACAAAAAGTCAATGTAGTGTACCAATTTACATGCTCATTCAGAAATTGCATCTCTGATACTAATAAAAAACCCAGTACATATATTGGTTTTACTACAACCACGCTCTCCCGTAGACTTACATGTCATCTTTCTGATCAGAGTACAATTAAAGAACATTTCTCTGAAAATATGTAGGTAATATCAGACAGATTTTGGTCAACAATACGGTGATCCTTACTCATACACACAGTAAGAGGAACCTGCAGATATTGGAGGCCATGTATATCAAATCTAAACAACCAACACTCAAAAAAATCAACATTAAATCCGGACATAACATATTACATTGCAAATGACTACATGGTTTTGTTGTCATTTCGCGCTATCACGCGGTGTGACGTCATAAAACCGCATTGCAAATTTGAGAACTGCGTTTATTATTTTTGGTAACTATTGCCGTTGCCAAGCAGAGTTTTATGTCAACACAAAATAAAATCGTCGGTGATGGTGAATGTTATTATATTTCAGTCTAAATAACCTCTCTGAAGATGGCTCATGTGAGCTGAAAGCTTAGAAGCAAATCAATAAATAATTATCCAAATGTTGGAGAATTTTTGTCTTTATTTTCAACTGAAATTAAAGCCAAAATACGACGTTTAGAACGGCTCATGATTAAACATAATAGACATTCATTGTCTCTTATATTTAACAGCATATGTTTAGAAAATTATTTGCTGCCTCGATACAATATATATATATATATATATATATATATATATATATATATTGTTTTTCTTTAATCCGAAGTGGAAGAGTAGGAAGGTAAATTCCAAGAACCTGATCCTAATCAATATTAAAAAATTTTAACATTAAAAAGTGATGCAGGCAGAGAGCTCAATGTATTAAGAATACAGAGCCAATATAAATTAGAGAAAATTTTCAAAATTCAAACGTGTCGGATGTACATTTCAACATAGGATCTCTAATAGAGATTCTACGTCACGTCAGCTACATTGTTTTTTCCAAATGGCGAAGACTCTGGGGTAGACTGTGGAGGGGTTTTAGGTTAACAACGGTCACAAAGTAGAAAAGGACATAGCTGGTAGTCGCGGGGTTACAGGGTGTTGAAACGGTATATTTAGGAGGGGGAGGAATAGGAGTTCATATTTTATAAAGATAGACAACTAAATGAGTTAAATTACTTTTTTAAGATTAAGATTTTGGGCTGTTTGAAGAGGTGTATTTAGGTGAAAAGGAATGGGCTTCAATATTAGATTTTAAAATTTTTTATTTAAGTTTATTTGATTAAACCTTTTAGATAGAAGCGAGCTAAATGCCAATTACAGGAAGTTATCAGTTTAAAAATTATTAGAGAAAAAATATTAGAGAAAAAAAAAAAAATATATATATATATATATATAATGTGTTAACCAAGGAAAAAGCGGTTTAGTAAAAGAATCCATATTTTCTAAAGATAGGCAATTAAAGGAGCTTGGGATAGGAAGATAGGGGGTTAAAATACTTTTTAAGGTTAACGTTAGGGTAAAATTAAGATTAAAACTTAAATTGAATCCTTTTAATTTATATTCTAACATCTAGTCAACGGGGATTTAAATTCTAAATTTAAGTATTCGAAAAATTTGCCTTGTGGCGGCACTTACTGATGAATTCCCTCCTAGTAGCCGGTGTTGGTGGGGGTATTTTAATATTTAAATTTTTTCCAGTAAACATTGACAGCACCTATCACGAAAATTCCTCGGAATACGGGCTGAACCTATCAGTTTCCAGCTAATTTCAGGATCCAGCCCTTCCTCTTTCATTTTCCAGAATGCCCGCGAAAGGGCTGTCTGGTACCTCTGACCGGGTTTCGAAAAGAATTACCTGTGGTTATACAGTCTTTGTTTGAAAGGACCAGCGGACATACCGATATACGTCCGGAAGTCGTATTTTTTTTTTTTTTTTTTTTTTTTGTTAGATGGAGAAATGCGGGCTTCATAAATCACCTGGGTGGATTTGCATTTTCCCTCCACCGGGCAGGCGTCCACAGAATTACAGCTGCATTCGTTTAGAATTCCGGACCTAGATTTAGCATTGCGCAAGTTCACCAGAATACTCCTATTATGGGAACTAATAAGGCTGTCCATATTCGGGGTGCAAGAATAACTAATTTTAAGGGTGTACCTATTAAAAATCTTCCGTAGAGGGTTACTGTTATTAAAATTTTTGTCTATTAACTTGAGAAAATATTTACCATATTGATGTTAGTTAGTTTACAATAAGGGGGGCTAAACCAAATTATCTTTCTTTTTCTACAGTTTCCTTTATTTTTATTTTTGGATGATTCGGAGTCTATTGTAGGTTTATTATATGTTAACTTGTTCTTATATCCGCTTTTTTTAAGGGACTTATTGCAAATATTTTTTACTTGCGTTGAAAGTTTTAATGTTGGATGATAATTGGTTGATTCTATTATTCACTATATTGGGTATCTGTTTTATATTTTTGGGGTGGTTGGATGAAATATTAATATAAGTGGGGGAACTATTTTCTTTGAGAAATATTTGGTAGGATCCATCATTTAAGTTAAGGGTGATGTCTAGATAGTTTACAATTTTAAGATTAGCGGTGACTTCGACTTTAAAACCGAGGTACTTCAGGGCTCTAATTATTTTTTTGTGTATCCTATTTGTGTAGGGCCCATTGGAATTAGGGATAATTATTAATCCATCGTCCCGATATAGGCCTAATTGTTTTGGGTCTAAAAATCTGCTTAGAATATCTAAAATGTAAATCCCCACAAGATCTGCCACCTGGGCTGAATCATATGCTCCCATACGGACGTCAAAAACCTCCCCTGGCCACTTTGTCCATGTGGAATCATCAAAGGTGAGAATGGATTTTCTGGCCGCAAAGATAATTTCGTAGTCCCTATCCGAAATGTTCACGTAAGTTTTAGCAAATCTTAAACAACTCTCAAGAAGGTCCCTTGATATAGAGGAATAGAAATCGACAATATCGAATTTAAGGAAGGTGGATTTAGATTTGTTTCTGATGTTGTTAAACAGTGTATCGTATCTGAAGAACTTTTCCAAAGGTTTGGTTGTAGATGGACCACAAACCAAATTTCCAAAACAAATTACAAACCAGGCTAATTAATCCTACAAAAAGTGACTTAGGCATAATTTCCAGGGAAATTCTAAAAGATCTGATAGAGAAGCTACTATTGAATCTATTTTCTGATAATGTCGTGTGTGACCATCCATACTTTCAAAAAGGACACGTCTTATACAAAGGAAAAGATTTAATTATTTTAAAAATTTTAGAGCGTAATGATTATTTCCTTCACTTTGTAATTTGATAACCTAACACAGACAAACTTGGGAAAATTTTTTACAATTTTTAAAAAGATTTTTTTAAAAATATAAATTGTTATAATTTATAAAATGATAAAATAATTTTTGAATCATTATTCATTGCAAATTTTTTCAGATAATATAGCCCTTAATGTATATTATTTATAAAATAAATTAAAGCTTATCTAAACAAATAATGTCACAGTTTTATTCCCCCTTTTTAGTTTACTATTCGGAGCAGATTTTCAGGAAATAGAGCAACTGTTAAAAAAAAAAAAAAATTATTTACATTCTCCAAGCGGTCTCACGTTCAATTAATAAAACAAAGTTTACAGACAGAATTTAATTTCTAAAAATTTCATGAAATTAAGTTGGGAAGGATAAACAGATGTAAAAAAATATTTTAAAAAGATTTTATAAAATAATAATTTCATAAATACATGCATTTATTTGTGAATAAATTCTAAAAGTTTAATAAAAATCCAACAATTATTTGATTTTTGCAAGAATTTCAAAATTCATGGGTTTTCGCCGAAAACAAAGGTATTAAAGTTCCCATAGTTAGCTCTAGTCCTATGCTGACCAAAAAAAATATTTCTAAAAAACATTTTGAGCATGCTAGAAAATATTAAAAATAATTAAACAATATTTTGGTCTTTCCTTTTTTATTAAAAATAAACATTTTGAGGATAAAACTTTGTTTTTATTAATTTTGAGGCCTTTTTTTTATCATACGGTGCGGTTTGCAGAGGTACCTACACTTCATATTTTGGGTCGTTTTCCACACGTACTGATAGCAATTTTTTTCAAAACCGTCAAATAAAACTACTGATTCGTCGTCTGTCGAAAAGGGGAAAATTATTTCTACTCAGTGGCATTCGCAATAAAGAAAGAAATATGCGCATTGAATGAAACTGGTGCTACATCTTTTGGTGTCTTGGTGAATTGGTGTTTAATTTGGTTTTATATTTGTTACTTTTTTTATTGTTTTGTTGTAAAACGAAAGCGAGACGCATTTCTGGTCACAACATTGGGAAAAAATGAGGCTCATTTAGAAGTTAGAACTTTTGTTCATTCAACTAGAAGCTTATATTCTAACATTGATTTTAATTTCCTCTGAATAAACAAGAAACGGGACTTTGTGGAAATATGTTTCATTTTCAATTCTTCTCTTGACATTCGGTGACTTGATCACCAAGACTAACCAGTCTACTGGAAACACCGGTTCCCATACGATATCGAGTTAAGCAACGTCAAGTCTGGGAATACCAAATGTGTGGGTGGTGTAATAGATAAAGGCTCTGTATTATTAATCGGTAAGAAGAGTTCCAATTCTTCTTGGATTCGTTACATTTACTTACGCGCAAATATTATTGGGAAATAGTATGAATGTATATCTTCTCCCCCAGCTATGGGTTAATTATTAAGACTTGTATGACTAAACTAGTATTATTTCCAAACAATATCCCAAAAATTTAAAAATATTTTCTAACTTTAAATAACCCGCAAAGGGTTGATAAGTTGTAAAAAAAAAAAAACGATCAATCAATTATATTTCGTATTCCATCAATAATCCAACGACGATCTTCATTGATGGCGTGACGAACTGTTTCAAGATTTTCATTATTTTAGTATTTTGTAGATCGGTCAGATCGTGTTCGGTTTTCTAGTGTTATATCTTCACATTGATCTGACGAAAACATCAAACAAAATATATATGGAGAACCCAGAAACACACTGTGTGGCAGACTAACTCATAACTGTGTCAACTTGTGGCACCAACAGCTTAATATGCAATTACATTCAGTAACCCACACCGCCATCTTCGAATTCAGGTTTCTTAGTAGAGAGGGAAATCTTCATAAAAAATGTTACTCAGAAGGAATTTAACATTGAAGTAATTTAATTATCCTAGTAAGTAGTTTCTACCATCTCAACCGAAATAGATCTCATAAAAGGTTTCGGTAAACAATCTTACCTCATTCAGCTCGAGATCTTGAATCCTTTGGCAGTTTTTTTAAAATTTCACCCCAAAGTAAGGCAATAAAGTCACTAAGAAGCAAATAGTTACTGAATTTCAAAGAATATAAAAAAAAGGAACGAGAACAGTAAAAAATAGGAATTTATCAGACAGAAAAAAGCGACTGAGATTGCGTTTAAATTTTTGAATATCAAAATTGACTAGGAAGCCAGAAGGCGGAAGTGAGTTCCACAAGCAAAAAGTGCGAGAGAAGAAAATGCTAGCATAGAACTTACTGTTACAAGTAGCCATATCATATGTAAAACCATAAAACTACGTACCATAGGGAAAAGTTCATCAGAACAATTACCATGAAACTAGATCTTGCATCTCGCTTAACATCTACCCTTTATATTTAAGTGAAAAACTACACATTCTAAAGTACCCCAACAGTAGCGAACTATTAAACCATAGAGACGAATTACCAGTATTATGCAAACATTGCAAATATTTCTCGTTAAAATTTAAATAACCAAAAAAAAAACACTTAATCCACACGAGCCCCCTAAAAATGCAAAGAATATACATAATCAAGCCTCTAAATAAATAGAACAAAAAATGTAGAAATAAAAGAAAATAAATCCCACACCACACCAACAATAATTCCATCTACCTATAAATAGTAGTAAAATAAAAACTATCAGCACTGCATAAAAAAAAAAAAAAGAAAAAACATATATCCCAATATAAAATACCTAAACTAAACGAAAAAGCGACCTTCCCAAAACTAAGCCACCCCACACCCTTCTCTTAACCCAATAGCAGCACCTCTAGAACCACGAACGGACAACTAGACCATTGTAAACTCCCACCCAACATTTATTTTACATCGTTCTCATTAAAAGCGACCACATCCAGACAAAATAAATAAGGAACCTTTCTTAAATTAAGCCACTTCTCCTAACCCATATCTCTAAGACTACAATATGGCCGACAGAATCAGAATAAGCTCCCAACCCCACTTTCACTTAAACATCATATCACCACAAATAAACCGTTTTCACCATTTAATTTTCATTTCAACCTTTTCACCCGATGAGAAGCGCACGTAGCAGCTTCGAAACACGAAAATTTTTGTGTAGTGATACTATGAATTTATAAAGCATTGTAAAGGCTATTACAATATATATATATATATATATATATGTGTGTGTGTGTGTGTGTGTGTGTGAGTGTTGTGGATTCCGGGTGAGGAACCGCACAAAATAATGAACAACAAACCGGATATTTAAGATAGAGATATAAATATATTAAACGTAAAGATACAAACTTGAATGCAGGTTAGTAATCCAGGAATACAATTAATAAGGACTATATATATATATATATATATATATATATATATATATATATATATATGATTTTAATATATGGGTCGAATTCCGAGTAAAGAACTAGAGATACCACTAAAATACTTACACCATTCCTAGGCATCATTAGCACTACCCATATCAGACACTCAGGTGACTTACTCCATAAAATTAGAAATATTAATATGACTGACTTGTCTATGGAAAATTTGGATATGAAATTGCTCAATACTAACAAACCCATTAAAAATGTTTAAACACTCTTAAAAACCATCTCAAAAAATCAAAAGAAATCTCTCTCTACCTATTTACAAAATCATAAAAATATGTACATTAATCACTAGCCATTGTTATTTCTCTTTTAACAACACTTTTTATTAACAAAACTTTGGCTTACCCATGGGGTCACCTATTAGTGGTGTTCTCGCTTGCCTATTTCTAGAGTTCATCGATTACAGTTCTTTCAAATATATTATAACTAACAATTCTATTTAAGATGACGTCCTATTATTTTAGCCCATGACACTAACCTATTAAACTTAGTCACAAAACTCAATTAGGTAGAACCTACCATAGAATTCACATATGAACCTGAAACTAACAATTCTTTACCTTTCATTGACATTTTAATAATACGTAATAACGACAAATTAGAATTTATAGGCTTCTACCTTAGAGTTCTTAGAATATGCATCCCTAATTATTTATCTAAAGAAGAGAAATATATTGAACAAGCATTTAAACTTCTCCACTACATATACCATTTCATCCTCAACGCTAAAAACATGCTTATAAAATCCACAAAACCAAAAAAAAAAAAAAAAAAAAAAAAAACGAATACCCACAAAAATTACACAAATTTTGTAATACTACCTTCCAACAGATTTTCATATGAATTCACAAATAAATTAGCAATCCCAAACACTAGGATCGTTACCACAACCTCCAAGACTATTGGTGATATAATCCAATTAAAAATACACGCCAATCACCAATTTCAATTCCGGGATTTACAAAATACTGTGTCTACAATGCAATAACGTATATATAGGTGAAACATCACGAAATCTAAAAGCGCGAATCTACGAACACAAAAGAGACTTATTTTTAGACATACGTTCCAACTCTCTTGTATTACATCGATACAATTTTGGATATAGGGCAGAATTTTGACTTCTCTAATGCCAGTTTAATTAAAAAAGAAAATAATCTTTTATGGTGAAAGCATTTTGAAAACATATTGATAGAATTACTGCCAACTTTAAACACACGAATAAAACATAACATTACTTCTGCATCTTTCTAAAAATCTATAATTCATGAATCCAAAATATGTCTACCAACAGATATAATTAAATAATTTAAAGAAAGCTCCATATATTCATAACATTGTAATATTGCTTTCTTGATATACACTACATTCTATTATACTTCATAATTAATCTATTACAACTATGTTTTCTTCCTATTATTACTTATTTTATTTTTATTTTTATTATAATTATTAATATTATTATTAATAATTTCTATTTCTATTATAATATATTTTTATTAATTTAGATTTTTATTATTATATATTATTATGTTTTCCTCCTATTTATTTTATATAATTATATGTTATTGCATGTTATTGCGTAATTATAATATTGTAATGATATAATATGGTACTTTCTATATAACTATTATGATTTTATATTTAGGTTTATATATTTATAGAAATTACTTATATTAGTTAATTGTAATATTGTAATAATTTTAATACATAGATATTTAGTATTTTACATATCATTTCATTGAAATATTCTAACCGTTAACAAATTATTCTCAAAATCTTATTTTATGTGTTGTGGTGCAGTGGATATCGACTCGGAACGACAAATCAGGGAGCCAAGTTCGAATTCCAGTTGAATTCCTTGCATTCACTTACGCACAAATACCCTTGGGAAAGGTATTAATCCGTCCATTCCTTACAGTTATGGGTTAAATAATAGAACAGATTGGGTTCTATAGCCTTGGCTGGCAACCAGTCTACTGCAAAAAGCAATGGCAACTTACTGCGGGATAATATTCTGCTTAGTCAGTCATGTCTCTTTCGAGACATGATCGCCCAAAAGCGTGTCACGTATGGCACTTAACTGACTGAATATAATAGTTGGAAACATGATTAAGGCTTCTACTGGGCATAAAGTGGGGGACCGGTTTTCTATTGTTATGAAGTAATAAACTGATCCCCCCTAATTACTACCAAATAATATGATTCGTCTCTTTTCCATCTAGCTATGAGTCAAATAACAGGACAGATTGGGTTCTATAGCCTTGGTCGGCAAGCAGTCTACCGCAGAAAGCAATGGCAACCTACTGCGGGATAATCTTCTGCGCAGTCAGTCATGTCTCTTTCGAGACATGATCGCCCAAAGCGTGTATCACGTATGCCACTTAACTGACTGATTCATTTATAAAAAGTTTGCTTCATACTTGCATACATTATTTCGCTAGAATTTTGAACAGAAATTTATTTCGTTTTATCATTCACAGAGATAGTGACTTTACCGACTAAACAAACACATTCATACATGATTCTCTCATTTTATTTTAAAAAAGAAAATCGTCTGTCACTTGTATACATTATTTCACTACAACTTTGAAAGGATATGTATTTCGTTTTGTCATTTACACACACTAACTTTACCAGCATACAAGCACAATTAATTTGTCTATAGTTTAAATACGCTTGACGCATGCATTATTTTTGCATACAGACACTTTCATTTAAAATATCCATCTATTGCTTTATTACACGTGACACGTATCTGACCAATGAAATTAAATCTCAATCAACCAACATACTGTCTCTGTGGATGTAAAAAAAAATTATTGAATATTTTTTTAAAATCAGTCGTCTTCAAAATATCTCTAAGGAAGCTTGTTAAAGTGAAACATATTAGATTAAAGACACATTTTCATATCTGTTCTCTACTTATTCTCTCTCTCTCTCTCTCTCTCTCTATATATATATATATATATATATATCTGATATAAGGTATTGTAATTATTTTATTTACACTATTTACATTGTTCGGACTGTTGTCCTCATCTTTGTTGTTATTTTATCGACGTTTCGGTCGTTGTATGCTCGAGTTTTCTTTAGGTAATGAAAATTTAGAACTGAAGAACTTATTTCGTTTACTGAGGTAGATTGTTCTAGTTCCACCAGCCATGCCTCTTCCAGATGTCTTGGTATCAGTTGTCTCCCTTTAATTCAAATCTCGGTTACTTCACAACTGATGTATCTATACTGAATTCACAAGATTCAACCAAGGCTGTTATCCACAGGGCCTTGTGTCTCTAAATTTTTGTGGCTTATAAACCTAACGTCTCATGAACCATTTTACCTTTTTTTATCATTTCACCCCGAGCAAGGCGGAAATGCCCACTGATGTGCAGGGGGTTACATAACTGTAAAAAGGTTAATTAGAAGAGAGTGGGGAGTACAGACCAGTTAAAAAGGAGCAATAGAAAGATGAGAATGCAGGTGTGATGACAGTTACATAGGTGGAGGGAAAGGGAAGGATATACGGGGTGGGGAGAGAGCTAGAATCCAGTGGTTAATAGATGAGTATTGACATTGCATTTAAATTCCTGGAGGTTGTAGCCATCAGGAAATCAAGAATATGGGAGCGAGTTCCACAGACGGGAAGTGCGAGAGAAGAAGCTTCAGGAGTAGAATTGTCGTCTGCATTTGGCTAACCTGACTGTGAATGGGTGGGACCCAGTTGCCAATCTGGTTGCACGAGTAAACACCTGTTGTGGAGGCACCAGTGACTTAAGTTCGTCTGAGTAGAAGCCATGAAAGTATTTATAGAACAGACAAAGGGAGGCCACATTTCGTCGGTGGGGAAGTGGCTGCAGTCGAGCCGCCTATCACATTACAGACTCTCCTTTGGAGCCTGTCGAGAACACTGAGGTGAACGGCAGGAGCGCCTGACCATAAATGGCAGTAGTACTCCATGCACGGACGGATGGTTGACTTGTATATATGCAGGATGGATTCAGGCGGAAAAAAACATCCTGGATCAACATAATGACCCAACCTTCTTAGCAGTGGATTTAGCTATGGATTCGATGTAGTGGTTCCATTTGAGGTCTGAAGAGATGGTAAGGCCGAGTGTATTGCTCTCAGGGAGAATCGCTTGGTCCATGCTTATGGGAGGCAGGAGAGGTTGCCTGTGATGGTTGACAGACAACAGCTTGGTCTTAGACGCATTGAAGTTGACAAGCCACTTCTTGCCCCAGTTCACCACAGAGTGTAGATCCCGTTCAAGGTCAGTAGAGAGCTTATGTCCATCCGCCGCGACAGGTTTCTTACTGGTGCGGGAGTATATTGTGGTGTCATCTGCGTAGATGCCTACATGGCCCTTGATCTCATCTGGGAGGTCGTTAGTGAAAATAAGGAAAAGCGTCGAGCCTAGGATAGAGCCCTGTGGAACACCAGCATTCGTGCTGTAGGATGAAGAGGCATGCCCATTCAGAACGACCTTCATTTGGCGGTTATTTAAAAAAGATTGGATTAGGTCAAGCAGGCGACCGGTAATACCGTAACCCCGTAGCTTGCATAGAAGGCCAAAGTGCCAAACCCTGTCAAAAGCCTTGGAGATGTCCAGAGCAACCGCGCGAGCCTCGTCAGACTCATCAAGGGTCTGGAGCATGTACTCCGTTATGGTTGTTAGCAAGTCGGACGTGGACCTGGCAAAGCAGAAGTCATATTGCCTGTCAGAGAAGAGTTTGTGGGCAGTAAGATATTGAACTATTTCAGCATTGATTATGGCCTCGAACACTTTCCCGAATATCGGTAGAAGACTGATAGGGCGATAGTTGGATGGGTCCGAGGGTTCACCACAATTCTTAAATACAGGAACGACTGAAGAGAACTTCCAGCATCCAGGAAAACAGGAAGCAGAAAGACAGTAGTTAAACAGTTTAGAGAGAACAGGGGAGAGTTCAGGAGCACACCTCTTAAGGACTATCACCGGGATTCCATCGTCACCGCTCGCCTTATGGTGGTCAACTTTTGAAATTACGCGGGATACTACTGTCGGGGTAATATATACGCCGTCCAGTTTGGCCTCAGTTCTTATAGGGAAGTCGGGAGGGTAAACTCCAGATGAGTCAAATGTGGAGTTGGATGAGAATCTGCGGCAAAGCACTCAGCACTCGTATTTTGGTTTTAATTTCAGGTGAAAATGAAGACAAAAATTCTCCAACATTTGGATAATTTTTTATTAAGTTGGTTCTAAGCTTTCAACAATGCAATAATCCTCACTCATCCACACAGTAAAAAGAACCTTCAGATATTGGATGCCTTATACTTAATATAATAATGCAATATAATAGATCTCTTCCTCTTCTAGCTATGAGTCAAATAACAGGACAGATTGGGTTCTATAGCCTTGGCTGGCAACCAGTCTACCATGGAAAGCAATGGCAACCTACTGCGGGATAATCTTCTGCCCAGTCAGTCATGTCTTTTTCGAGACATGATCGCCCAAAGCGTGTATCACATATGGCACTTAACTGACTGACTCTTTAGGTAGGTGCTTCTCTTGTATCTTTTCTTAGTTTCTTTTTCCCTTTTTTCTTTATCGTTTTTTTATTTCTATTTTTATTACTTGTTGGTTTTTCTTTTTATTAGTTTTTCTTTTTATTAGTTTTTCTTTAGTCACCAAACAGGCTTTATGATGAAGTTTACTGATATTTGAGGTTTTATATAGATGTATCATGTTTCAACTAAAATGCTATTCGACAAAACGAACGCTGACGTTGACCTATTTTTTTTTTAATACAGTATCCAATATCCTTCCAATATCCTTCCACTAGAACCGCCTACGGTCAAGTAACGCTGAAAATACCATTCAATCATTGAGGTTAAGCAGCGTCGATCTCGGTTAGTGCTTAGATAGAGGACCGTTTGGCTACACACGGTACTATAAACAACACTCTACAATCCGTACTATGTTTTGACTTTCATCAATCCGTAAAGAGTTAAGAAGCCAATCTATTCTAATCGGCTCGACGTAGTGTAATGCTGGTCTTGCTAGAACCCATTACAACTGAATAGTGAGTCCGATTCTCACTGGGCGATCTTTACTCTCGGACTTGTGCCGCATCTAAGCGACGCTTAGGAAATCACCTGTTCTGTTCGTCTTATTGCCATGAAACTGTTAAAGCACCTTTATTAGTCATTTTTTTCAAAATAAGTTTCAGAAAAAAACGTAATATACAAGATGCGATGGATATATTGTCGTCTAAATTATGCAAAAAAAAAAAAATGAATTTAATTTTAACAGATATATTTACCAAAATTACACAAAATTATCTTGAAATACTAAAGAGTAAATTTATTCAATAAAATCGACATTAGCTTCGACCACGCGCCTCAGACCACTTCGGAATCTTCTGCAAATCTTTTGGGCGGTCTTCTTGTTTAATTTGAAAATTACTGCCATAGTCCTTACCTTCAGTTCATCATTGTTGGTATCTCGCTCAACTGTGCCTGACAAATAATACTCAAGGGTGTTGTCGTTTGGGGAGTTAGGTGGCCCAATGTAAGGAGTAATATGGCTGCAGAAATACATTATTCAAATGAGTAGACAATAAATTTTAATAACAGGTTGGATTTTAGGTTTCTTAAAATTTAATTTTGTACTGCTTCATCTGTTAGAGTGACTGGATTGTTTAAGTTAAAATTACAATTATATAATTATGGTATACTAAGGTATATTGGCGTTACGAAAACCAAATAAATATTGTATGGGTCATAAATTTTAATAAAATAATTTTTAAATAATATTAGAACATAAGTTATAGATAAACATTATAATTAATTCAATTTTAAAGAGTAATATTTGTGGTGTTTACATTTGAATAATGTGTGTTTCTAGTAAGTATCTTACCCAGACAAACTTTTCAACTCCATAGTTCAACCTAATTCTCACTTTTGATTGAGTAATACTGACACACCCCAATCATATTGTTTAACTTCCTCTAAGCACTTAATTTTATGAATAATCATGAATTCATCTTGCATTTTCTAAAATGAATAATGTTCACCATTTACTTTAATTATTAAAAATATCACCTGAAGAAGAATAATATTGTTCTGAAACATGAAAATTGTTGTGTAGTGATATAATGCTTTAATAAACCATTGTAATAACAAAATTACAATATATATATATATATATATATATATATATTCTCTCATTACGATTGAGCTCTCTGGAGGAGAAAATTTTAAAAAGAGTTTCCATTTCGGCTATATGCATGATTCTTCAGAAATGAATTGAGTTCTCTCGGTGACTGGCGTCTGTATACACTGCTTATATACAAGACGTTAAAATTTCCCTTCTCTGATGCCATGCGTCGATGGCTTAGGGAGTAGAGACTCCGACTGACACCAAATCGGTCGAGTTTCGAAAGTGGACATGTCTAGCCACACTGATGAGCTGTGATACAGCGAAACGGGCTTGCATGTGGATGACTAATATATATATATATATATATATATATATATATATATATATATATATATATATATATCAGCATGCAGTGTGGGTATAGAAGAATCCAAAGGAGTATCCTGTAGATACAGTGGTAGGATAACTAAGAGATCTCTAAACATATATGCATGTAAATTTATCGCCAAAAATCAGCAATTATATATACACGAATAGATAACATACATGCGCAAAAAAAAATGTTCAAAAATACAGACAGACAGGCAGACAGACAGGACAGACAGATAGACAGACAGAAGGACAAACAGACAGAGAACTGCGCATATATGTAAGCGCATGCATACACGCACTCATACTAAATGTTTTCACCCACAAATACAACAGAGCCACAACTTTAAATAAACCATGCAACGTCTCTCTATGGGCACGACACAAGGATTCTACCAAAAGCTATTAAGCCGAAGAAAAAAGAGAAAAAACGGAAGTGGAGTTTGAAAATAATTTGCTGAAGTCAATAACACCGGGGGGGGGGGGGGGGGGTGAATGTTTTTTGTTTTAGTTTTTATCTTATTATAATAACTTGATATTTAACCCCAGACACGAAAAATAAATAACCATTCCACTAAAAAATGTCAAAGACATCATTATTAAAAAAACAAAACGGCTAAAATTTCCGACGTTCTATTCTGAATATTGTATGTTTGTTGTTTTTTTATATCGTTAGTTAGATAGATAGATAGATAGATAGATAGATAGATAGATAGATAGATAGATAGATAGATAGATAGATAGATATGTCTGTCTATATTTCTTAGCTGAGGTAGTATTTACACTATTCACATTATTCGGACTTTTGTTCTCATCTTGGTTGCCACTTGTACGACGTTTCAGCCGTTGTATGCTCCGGCCTTCTTCAGGTGATAAAAATCTCGAACCGAACCGTTTATTACGATCACTTGCGCGAAGCCTGTTTTGGCAGATATGAGTTATCTTCCTCTAACCCGACTCTGTTACTTGCTCACCACTGCTGTTGCCTGGTATTGAATCCACTGAACCATAGATAGATAGATCGATAGATAGATGTACATTAAATCCGAAAAAATTATTAAATATAGAACAAATATAAAAATCTTTCTGAATTTAACATGTTTCGATATTTATTTAGCTTGATCAGAATTTTTGAAATATTTTAAGGTCTACGTTGTTTTGTTTTCATTGGTTGTATTGATGTCACGTGTTTAATTTTTGGCTTTCTGTTTCTGAAGACAATGCAAAGGAGCATTAACTGTAAAGAATGGCGGAGTGAAACAGAAAGTAAGTTACGTGAAAAGATTCTGTCAATGGATGGTAGAAAAAAGTTTAGAAAAAATAGTATCGAGACAAACCTTTGCTTCGAACTACAGAGGAAAGAATAAAGTTGAAAATCACGATTAAACTCGACAGAATGATTAAACCAGAAAAAAGTATAAAAAAAACGTTTTTTATAAATTTAAAATGTTTCTTTCTTTATTTAACTTCTCTGTATATTTTGGAAATAGAATAATGTGAAGTTGTTACAAGTTTTAAACACTATATTGTTTTGTTATCATTGGTTGGATAAATGTCACGTGTCCGTTTTGTTGCTTTAATATGTTTGTTTGCCTGTCCAAATCTTGTGTGGGCGTAGATAGATGAACAGAGAGAACACTATATCATAATACTAGAGAATATTTCTGCACAAACCTAATCACTTTCAATTTATAAGCTCTCCATCCATCTTCGTGATAATATTTAGGGCATCAAAATCAGATGCCGTATTTTTGGGGTACTCTATTTGCGTTGTGGTGCAGTGGATATCGGCTCGGAACGACGAATCGGGTTGCCGAGTTCGAATTCCAGTTGAATTCATTGCATTCACTTACGCGCAAATACCCTTGGGAAAGGTATTAATCCATCTCTTCCCTCCAGTTATGGGTTAAATAACAGGACAGATTGGGTTCTATAGCCTTGACTGAATATAATAGTTAAAAACACGGTTAGGGCTTCTACTGGGCATAAATTGGGGGATCAGTTTTATATTGTAATAAACTGATCCCCCACTAATTACTACTTAATAATATAATGCATCTTTTTCCCCTCTAGCTATGAGTTAAATAACAGGACAGATTGGGTTCTATAGCATTGGCTGGCAACCAGTCTACCGTGGAAAGCAATGGCAACCTACTGCCCAGTCAGTCATGTCTCTTTCGAGACATGATCGCCTAAGCGTGTTTCACGTATGGCACTTAACTGACTGACCTTCTTTTACCATCTTTGTATTTTAACTCGGTGACGTCATCAATTTTTCTGTCTCGTTATCTGTGAAGAAGAATAAAAACTAATTCCGAAAAGCTGTTTTCCGGGATTGCCATAACACTTAAAGAAGTCGGGGGCCAATTTCTAATGTTTGAATTGTCCCAAAGACAAGTAACAGGGGAAGTGAATAATTCTTTTCTACTCACACGTCTGCGCGTGAATCTCTACCCTAATTTCCACCCCGTGGGGGAGATGAATAAAAATCCCTACTCAATTTCCTTCCGCTTCTTTATATAGACGTAAACACATCAGCAGAATTAAGTCATAAACAAATTAAACAATTGAAGCTATTAGCCTCTTGAGAGTAAACCAATAATAAAAAATGAATAAATTTTAAAAACCACTTACAACGAAAAATTTGAGATGAATGCTTTATTTGGTAGAATCACGTTGAAGACAGCTTCTGTCGAGTAATTCTTGTAGTTAACCATCCGACTGACCACTCGCGTCGTGGCGAACCTCATTCGTACTTCAGATTGGATGTGCAAATATGTAATCTCGGGAACATCCTTGCTTGGCTGCTAAAAAAAGCGGCGAAAATATAAGAAATATAGACAAGCACAAACGATTTGAAGAACGCGCTGAAAGCGGAGTTCGAATTTCAGTCGGTGGGAAACGCTTAACGCGACTTTGGCAAAATGAATGCGACAAATTTCGGCTATCAGTAAAAATCCACGGACTTTAGAACCGAGTTAATTGTTGTTATAAACAAAATATCGAAATTATCTCTCTCTCTCTCTCTCTCTCTCTATATATATATATATATATGCAATAATAATGAAGTTAATCACAGTAAGGCAACACTAATAATTACAGACTAAACATCTGAAAATAATGTTAACTTAACAGAAATTTAAACCGGCGAGAACTACCTCGTGGGTTAAATAATGGGGGAGAAAAAAAGAAACAAACGGCGCACAAGAACAATATGTCTAGTGCCCGTTTGAAAGAAAAAAAAACCAAGACGAAGCCTTAACAATAAAGTGCTCGATACGAAAGTACGAAAGTAGAGCGAGAATACAATACAAGAAATCTAGAAGTGAGCCACCACCTACCGCGGTTTCACTTCTAGATTTCTTGTATTGTATATCTATATATATATATATATATAGAGAGAGAGAGAGAGAGAGAGAGGGAGACAGTAAATATAAATATATAATACTGTCTAATTAAAAACAGAATATCTACTTAAATATGAGTATCGATAAAAAAATAATGTTCAAACAAATCATTACAAATTGTCGGTTGTTTATAACCAAGTTTCGTTAATCTTCGTTAATTTCCGTAACATGTTTACATTTGTTGACATTACGATACATTTCAGAGCAGATATGGTTATTGCGATAAATCGAAAACTCAGTTATATAGACTTGATTAAAACCTCGTTTAGACTAATGGTCATTCGTGTTCGAGAGGCCTAAGACGTGCTAGATCACATGGTAGCTTCCCCTATGTGGATAGGGGTCGCAGGTTCGAATCCTGCCGAATGACACACATTTTCGTAATAAAAAAATTTATCGTAAATAATCAGGCCAGTAGGTATAAATATATAATACTGTTTAATTAAAAACAGAATATCTACTTAAATACGAGTATCGATAAAAAATAATGTTCAAACAAATCATTTCATATATATATATTTGCGATTGTGAATATTATCAGAAATAGCCCCCGAACACTGTGAAAACAGTTTCCATCGGGTGTCTTCTTAGAGCAATACTGAACCCATACACTTCTACATCTTATATATATATATATATATATATATATATATATATATATATATATAAGTCATTCACATACAATCCTGTTTCGCTGTATCACAGCTCATGAATGTGGCTAGACATCCACTTGCTTTCAGCCGTGATTGAAACTCGACCGATTTGGTGTCCGTCGGAGTGCCTACTCCCTAAGCTATCATGGCCAAAAGAGGAGGAAGTTTTTGCGTGTTATACATATTCGGTGTTTACACACACCAGTCACCGGGAGAATCAATTCATTATTGAAGAGTAATGCGTAAATCGCAGAAGTATTATCTGTTTTTAAAATTATCCTCTGTAAAAAGCTTATTTGTTTCTTTTAGATACCAAAAATATTTCGATATATAATTAGAACACTCTCAGCTAGTGGGCGTGTATAATGATGATATACACGCTAAAAAGTCTGCCTCCTTCTTCCGAGCGCCCGTAGCTCAGAGGTAGAATTGCTGACAGTCTCCAAATCGGTCGGGTTTCAATCCTGGGTAAAAGGCAATCGGCTGTCTAACCGTACTGATGAGCTGTGATACAGCGAAACAGATCTGTCTGCGGATGACTTTATATATATATATATAGCGAAATATTTTTGGTATTTAAAAAAAATTCAACTTCTACAATAAAATGGAAAATTTTTAAAAAGTTACTCATTATTAATTATGCTTTCGAACATGTACAAACTACTACAAAATTGTACATTTTGTTTCGACATTGAAAGATCAATGTCTCATTAGGTAGTTAATAATGATGGGCATCATCATTTTTAACTACTTCATGTAATATTGTTCTTTCAGTATATTGCTTTTAGTATACGTGTGCATATAATGCTGAGTAGCTAGTATGATCCAGAAAGTTAAAACCAAATTTTCTAGCAAGACACAAAGTATTCGATCTTCATACTTGTAAACCAAAATATCTTTTTATTAATTACGTTTTTTTTTTATTATTTAACTTTCTTTTTAAATCTTATTCCCATGAAAAGACAAATCGGAATAATTCTTTTTGAAAATCATGTTGAAATGTATTCATAATCTTCCCATATATTTGTTTCTTTTCAGACACGGAACTGTATTCAAACAAACACAGAGCAGCAACAATCATGAGGAACGAACTGTCTGCGCTAATAACACCGTGGCCAGTCGAATTGCTAATCGTCACTCTACGGCAGTTGCCCTTTTCGATATTCACGAAGCGGAATTTGTTCAAAAGCCACGAAAATGGTTGGCTCGCTTAATACAACAGCAAGAGTACATGAAATCAGTTGTCTAAACATTAGTGTTTTTTGTTTTTTAATCGTATCACCCCAAGCAAGGCGGTAACGCCACTGATGTGCAGGGGGCTACGTAATAGTGAAAAGATTGGAAAAGAGAAAGCCGGAAACCACATCCTAAACAGGGAACAAGGGATGAGCCTCTTAACCTGTTCAATAAACGTGGGTGGAGTGTGAATCTGGTGATAGTTTAGTCTATCTACTTCAAATGAAAAAAAAGAAAAAGAAAAGAGTGAAAAGATTCGAAAAGGGAAAGCCGGAAACAACATCCAAAACAGGGAACAAGGGATGAGCCTCTTAACCTGTTCAATAAACGTGGGTGGAGTGTGAACCGGGCGATAGATAGATCTATCTACTCCAATTGAAAAAAATAAACAAAGTGAGGAGATTGGAAAAGAGAAAGCCGGAAGCCACATCCTAAACAGGGAACAAGGGATGAGTCTCTTAACCTGTTCAATAGACGTGGGTGGAGTGTGAATTGGGCGATAGATAGATCTATCTACTGCAATTGAAAAAAAAAAAACAAACAAGTTAGAAGATTGGAAAAGAGAAAGCCGGAAACCACATCCTAAACAGGGAACAAGGGATGAGTCTCTTAACCTGTTCAATAGACGTGGGTGGAGTGTGAACCGGGCGATAGATAGATCTATCTACTCCAATTGAAAAAAAACAAAAACAAAGTGAGAAGATTGGAAAAGAGAAAGCCGGAAACCACATCCTAAACAGGGAACAAGGGATGAGCCTCTTAACCTGTTCCATAGACGTGGGCGGAGTGTGAACCGGGCGATAGATAGATCTATCTACTCCAATTAAAGTCTCTTCTCTTCTTCTATGTGCCTTGTCCCTTCAAGACGTTGGCGATCATAGCCCTCCGCGTCTCCCTATCCCAGGTGGCTCTTAGCACGCCTTCTCCTGTTACACCATCAACCTTCGTTCCATCATTCAACTGATTAGGTCCTTCAAATATTATCCGCTGCTTTCCCCTGTCTCTTTTTCCCTCTATCTGGCCTGTTAGTATCAGGTTCTCCAGGCCCTCTTTCCTCATTGCATGTCCCAGGAGCTTCAGCTGTCTCTTCCTGATGCTCAGTATTAATTTTCTTTTTGTTTCCATCATTTCCAAAACCTCATTATTGCTCACATGCTCGATCCATGATCTTCGCAGCATCCTTCTGTAGAACAAGATTTCAGCTGCTTCAAGTTTTTCCTTCATATTTGATGATATTGTCCAGTTTACTGCCAGTAGAGATTCCTAATTATCCTAATGTCTTTCCCAAATATGCCGAGGCTGCTGAGCATCTACATTAATTCTTTGTGGCGTATTTTGTAGAAAGCCTTCGCATAATCAATAAAGCACAGGTATAAGTCCTTCTTCATTTGTATTGCCCTTTCAGATAGTCTACGGCAGGCAAACTATATTATATTTAACAGAGATTGGTGTTTAGAAAGGCGCACACTTTACGGAGATCGAACTCATAACATTAATATTGGCCTGGTTAATTCGCTAACACAGTGCTCAAAGGCAACCTCCTTATTTTGAGGTGTGTGAGTGAGATGCTTGCATGGATGTGGGTTTGTACCTGTGTGCTTGCAAGAGAGATAAATTGCCTACTGAGACTACTGCCCCAAGCAAGGCATTTTACTGCCACTGTTGTGCAGGGGGTTTTATAGGAGGAAAGTTATGAGAAAGAGTGATAGGTCATAGGGGGTGTCAAGAAGTGGGTAAGATAATGATGAGAATACTGATGAGAGTGGATTTAACGAAGAAATGAGTATGAGAGAGAGGATTCAGGTTTGTGAAATAGGAGATGACTATTGACTTTACATTTAAATTCTTGGATATTGCAGCTGTCGGGGGAGCAAGTAAACGGAAGGGAATTCCATAGGCGGAAAGTGCGAGAAAAGAAGCTGATGGAATAGAATTTGTATTTACATATTATTGGTTTCACAGTAAAAGGGTGGGACCTAGTTGCTAATTTTGTGGCTCGAGTAAATTCATATATAGGGGGCACCAGGGGCTAAGTTCATTGGAGCAGAAGCTGTGAAAGTATTTGTAGAAGAGACACAGGGAAGCCACACTGCACCGGTGAGAAAGTGACTTATTCATTTGTATTGCCCTTTCAGATAGTCTACAGCAGGCAAACTAAATTATATTTAACAAAGATTGGTGTTTAGAAAGGCGCACACTTTACGGAGATCGAACTTATAACATTAATATTGGTCTGGTTAATTCGCTAACACATTTCTCAAAGGCAAGCTGCCAAGTCGGGATCGATTTAAAGATTCTCCGTTGGATTTTGTCAAGAACCCCGAGGTGGATAGCAGGAGCACCCAACCAGATATGGCAGCAATATTCAATGCACGGGCGTATTTTAATTAATAATTCTCTTATTTAATTAGATTTTCTAAACTTCAAACGGATACTGATAAACATACACGGTTCATTTTCAAGATATATTTAATTACGATAAATGAATATTTTGTGGAAGAAAAAAATCTTGAGTAAGTGCAAATGCTTTCTTTCAGTCAAAAATCCTAAAAAAAAAAAAAAAAAGAAAACAATTTTTGTAAAAATGAACTTTTCATTAAAAAAAAAACTTTTTGTTTAAGAAACTTTTGTCGTGCTGTTGACATTATGTTTCGATCTAGCTCTCCTTACACGTCTCAATCAGTCAGTCAATTGAAGGGCATACATGATATATGGTTGGGTGATCATATCTCTTTCCATCCATGACTGACGAGGCAGGCGATAGAAGCTAATCTGCGTGGCTATTCAACCCATTGCTGGAGGGAGAAGAGATGGATTAATACCTTTCTCAAGAGTATTTGCGCGTGAGTGAATGCAACGAATTCAAATGGAAATTGAACTCTGCTCTCCGATTTTTCATTCCGAGCCAATATCCATTGTTCCACAAGAAGATGAACTTGAATAACATGCGATTGGTGCCGCTCAACCCACCAGTCAACACAGTGTATATTGCTTTTATAATCTTTTGAAATCGTCAACGAAGAACAGCATCGGCGAGAGAATATCGCACTGGGGATGACTGACTCTGTATCACCTGATCAGGTGTTTTACTTTGCTTTGAGGCAGAGGGACAAATTCACGCGTGTTAAGAAAAACGTCCGAGTCTAAGGATCTACTCTATCGGCAAGGTATTCTACAAGCTGGCACTGGTTATGGGTGATGCGACGGATATATATATATATATAACCCAACAAGCACTAAACTAAATTCTCTACAAAAAAACAATGTAGTGTACCAATTTACATGCCCATTCAGAGATTGCATCTCTGATACTAATCAAAAACCTAGTACATATATTGGTTTTACTACAACCACGCTCTCCCGTAGACTTACATGTCATCTTTCTGATCAGAGTACTATTAAACAACATTTCTCTGAAAAACATAAACATGTAGGTAATATCAGACAGATTTTGGTCAACAATACGGTGATCCTTACTCATACACACAGTAAGAGGAACCTGCAGATATTGGAGGCCATGTACATCAAATCGAAACAACCAACACTCAATAAAATCAACTTTAAAACAGGAAATAACATATTACATTGCATTTGACTACATGGTTTTGTTGTCATTTCGCGCTATCCCGCGGTGTGACGTCATAAAACCGCATTGCAAATTTGAGAACTGCGTTTATTATTTTTGGTAACTATTGCCGTTGCCAAGCGGAGTTTTATGTCAACACAAAATAAAATCGTCGGTGATGGTGGATGTTATAATATTTCAGTTTAAACAACCTCTCTGAAGATGGCTCATGTGAGCCGAAAGCTTAGAAGAAAACCAATAAATAATTATCCAAATGTTGGAGGAGAACTTTTGTCTTTATTTTCAACTGAAATTAAAGCAAAAATACGACGTTTAGAACGGCTCATAATTAAACATAATAGACATTCATTGTCTCTTATGTTTAACAGCATATGCTTAGAATATATATATATATATATATATATATATATATATATATATATATATATATATATATTGGAAGAACCCCGGTTAAAAACCGGTATTTGTTTTGACAGATACCACACAGACATTTTGGTATACACTATTTAGCATCTCAGACTGAGATTCTTAGTTCCATCAACATAAGCAAACTCTCCATCGTGTGTGGGTGACATGAACCAACAACATTTACACTACTGCGTCTCTTGCCACTCAAACCCAAACGAGGATCTATGATATGCTGTAGCCCTCACTAAATCTTTACAGCCACATCCATCAAACATGTTAGTTATTTAAGTGCCATACGTGATACACGCTTTGGGCGATCATGTCTCGAAAGAGACATGACTGACTGGGCAAAAGATCACCATTCAGTAGGTTACCATTACTTTCTGCGGTAAACTGGTTGCCAGCCAAGGCTATAGAACCCAATCTGTTCTATTATTTATCCCATAACAGGAGGGAAGAGACGGATTAATACCTTTCCCTTCAATTAAAAAATTCTAACCGCCATAGCGAAGAGCTACTGAACAATTACGATGAAAGTATTTATAGAAAAGCACTGGAAAGCAATTTACGGCAGTGGAAAAGTAACTGAAGCCGAGCAGCCGGATCAGGACCAATAATATCGCTGATTCTTTATTTATGTTTATCAATGAGCTCCAGATATATAGCAGAAGCACAGGACCATATGTGGCAGCAATATCCTAAGCATGAACTAATGATAGACTTATAAAAATGTAAGGTAGTTTCTAGAGATATATCCCGCAATGACTCTTGCATACCACGTCGAGCCACTGCTACTATTCATGCGAATAGAGTGGCTATAAGTTATTGGCTGACTGTCTTTAATTTTTTATCTATTTACTTTTTTGAGGTGGGGGTGGTAATTCAGATTTATAATACTGTTGAAAAACTAAAGAATACACGGGAAAAGAGATCTAACAGCGCTATTACCGATTGAACTATGAAAGTTTTGCCGGAAGCCATTATGCTATCGTCATTATTTCTCTGTTAACTTCAACGTCTGTCTGTCTGTCTGTCTGTCTGTCTGTCTCTCTCTCTCTCTCTCTCTCTCTCTCTCTCTCTCTCACACACACACACACACATATATATATATATATATATATATATATATATATATATATATACTGGCTATACGACATGTAATATTCTTCAAATGTATTAGATGTACACCATCATCTCCCTTTATTTTATTTCTCTTACTTTTTATTGCAGCTTCGAGATCGTTATTCTACGAATGGTAAATGGAGAGAGCCGAGAGCGGAAATAAGGATGAAGTTTCTGATGACTAAAAGATGTTGAGCTTAAACACTACGAAACGGTGACATCGTCACGATCGGAGAACTAAATCCTATGGCAACAATTTCTATGAATGACTCCTTCTCGTAATTCTTTCGTAACCAGCCCGATAATAATGTTCACACTAAGACTTTTATTTCAGATTCACGCTGCTTTTTTAGAAAAGAATAATTAGTAAAAAAATAAATGAATAAACTATGCCAGGAGCTGGATAGTTGTTTTATAAACACGTTGGTATTTATTTTTTCTAAACACGTTGGTATTTATTTTTCTAAACACATCGGTATTTATTTTTTCTAAACACATCGGTATTTATTTTTTCTAAACACATCGGTATTTATTTTTTTCTAAACACATCGGTATTTATTTTTTCTAAACACATTGGTATTTATTTTTTCTAAATACGTTGGTATTTAATTTTTCTAAATACGTTGGTATTTATTTTTCTAAACACGTCAGTATTTATTTTTTCTAAATACGTTGGTATTTATTTTTTCTAAACACGTTGGTAAGTTTTATTTTTGGGCCATTTACGAAAGCTTCATTCGAATCATTTTAAAAAGAAAATATTTTCGTGAAAACAAAAAATATTGATATAAATTCACTTCCGGTTGGTAGATTTCAAAGTATGGTCTTCTTTTATGTGACGTCCATTTAGAACGTAGGCGATCATGGTCCTCCACATCTTCCTGTCCCTTGTAGATCTTAATAGGTTTTGTCTTGTTATTTCTTCCAGACTGCGCTGCCGACGACTTGCTCAAGCCCATCAAGTATGTCACGCGCTGGTTTCCCCTGTCTCTATTTCCCTCTATCCGTACTATGAGTATCAGATTCTCCGAGTCCTCCTTCCTCATTACGTGTCCAAGAAATTTCAACTGCCTCTTCCCGATATTAAAAATAAGTTTCCTTTTTGTTTTCATTCTCTCCAAAACATTGTCGTAGCTCATGTGTTCGGTTCATGATAACTTCAGCGCCCTTCATGACACAATGTTTCAACCAACAAGGCATTTTTTGCACATCTATGTGTTATGCTTACGCATAGATGTGTAAACATAAACTCCCATATATGATGCGCCCTTTTGATTTTATTTAGTAGCAAACACGCGTCACTGAAGCGAACATTATCCGCATTTTTTCTTCTTTTGAAATCGTAAAGTATTAAAAAATTCTCACTGACACAGTGTGACTTCCATGTGTCTCTTCTACAAATACTTTCACGACTTCTGCTTCTATGAACTTAGCTCACTGGTGCCCCCTATATATGAATTTACTCGAGCAACAAGATTAGCAACGAGGTCCCACCATTTTACTGTGAAACCGTTAAATTGTAAACGCAAATTCTACTCCATCAGCTTCTTTTCTCGCACTTCTCGCCCGTGGAATTCCCTTCCGTTTGCTTGTTTTCCCGCCAGCTACAATCTTTAAGAATTCAAATGTAAAGTCAATGGTCATCTCCTGTCTCACCAACTTGCATCCTCTCACTCTCTCTCTCTCTCTCTCTCTCTCTCTCTCTCTCTCTCTCTCTCTCATGCTCTTTTTTCTGTCTACCCCACTCTCATCTGTATTCTTATTCTTCTCATACCCTCTTTCTGACAATCCATGTAACTTGTCACTTTTTCTCATAACATTCCTCCTATGTACCCCCTGCACAACAGTGGCAGTAAAATGCCTTGCTTGGGGCCACACGATCATAAAAAAAATGATGCACTTGCCACTTTAGGGGGGGAAGAGAAGATATTAAAATCAGTTCCTTGGATTGAAAAGCCTCTGGACCATGACTGTTAGCAAGGGAAGGACTACCTATTTTCTGCCCTCAATCCCAGCGAATAGGAAATCTACTTGTCATTTACTGTTGAATCAGAAAACTACAATATCTGGAAAATCCTGTTATTGGCATTTAATGGGGGTTAGTACAGTGTTTCCCAGACATGGTCACACTCGGTTGCTTTGCGATTCTAACATTGGTATTTTCACTTAGGCATTTCTTTCGTTTCAAATTTCACCATTCTTGTTGATTCATCATTTCTTTTTTTCGCTGAGTCTATCGTGGAGAACTGGATTGGCACATTGGTTATCAGTGCAGAAAGTGGAATCGGTTTGCTATGTTCAAGCTCTGTCTCAGACTGATGAGTTTTTGTTTTGTTTTTTGTCTATCATTAATCTATTTCTTCTTATCTTTCCACGAGCTGTGGGTTAAGTTCTTGAGCCTTGGATGACAGACATTCTAGGATAAAGGCTGTCCGGAATTCAAACTGGAAAGAAAGCAACGAGAAAACACAACTGTTTCTCCATTGAAATCCAGGCAATGGATAAGTTAAAATTTTGTGAAGAATTTCTACAAATGAAGTATAAACTTCGAATGAAATCAAACCGAAAAGAATGGCCTTGGTTAATGTAATATTTCAAACGAGAAATTATTACTGATCTGCTCGAGTAAATATGTCTTGGTTGTTATCGCCCGGTTCACACTCCACCCACGTCTATTGAACAGGTTAAGAGGCTCATCCCTTATTCCCTGTTTAGGATGTGGTTTCCGGCTTTCTCTTTTCCAATCTTCTCACTTTGTTTTTTTCTTTTTTAATTGGAGTAGATAGATCTATCCATCGCCCGGTTCACACTCCACCCACGTCTATTGAACAGGTTAAGAGGCTCATCCCTTGTTCCCTGTTTAGGATGTGGTTTCCAGCTTTCTCTTTTCCAATCTTCTCACTTTGTTTTTTTTTTTTCAATTGGAGTAGATAGATCTATCTATCGCCCGGTTCACACTCCACCCACGTCTATTGAACAGGTTAAGAGGCTCATCCCTTGTTCCCTGTTTAGGATGTGGTTTCCGGCTTTCTCTTTTCCAATCTTTTCACTATTACGTAGCCCCCTGCACATCAGTGGCGTTACCGCCTTGCTCGGGGTGATATGATTAAAAAAAAAAGTGCTTCAACTGTTTTGACAACTAGACTTCTTTAGTTGACTATCACATATGAAACCAGCGAGTATTACAATTCAATCCATGAAGGAAAATTGTTCGATTTATTTTAGAGATTATCGCATATCAGATGACCCATCTCTAAAATTTCGATTATCTGTTTATTTTATTTTTTTTTTTTGCACTGCCCGACCAAGAGATCGAAAACAAGACCAGCAAATAATTTAATTCAATTTACATCTGCCCCGCAAAGAATCGTCTTAATGATTGTTATTTTAAGTCTTAATTCTATTGCTTTTTGTTTGCCTCTTTACTCGAACCCAGGTACATTACTTACGACTTGCTGTCGTCATTGTGGGGTGCGCATTGCAGTGCAGTGGCTATCGGTTTGGAACGAGAAATAGGAGAGCCGTGTTCAAATTTCAGTTGAATTCGTTGCATTCCCATACGCGCAAATACCCATAAGAAGTCATTAATCCGTCGCTTCTCTCTCTAGCTATATGTTAAACAGCAGAACACATTGGGTTCTATAGGCTTGGTTAGCAAGCAGTTTACTGCACAGAATTATGGCAACCTACTGCGGAAAGATCTTCTGTCATGTCTCTTTTGAGACATGATTGAACAAGCGTATTCAACTTAACTAACTAGTAACTGTAAGGCCGTGATCGTCAACGTCTTGAAGGGACAGAGTATAGAAGTACTAACTTTGCATCAGCTGTAACGTTGTGATGGTAACAACCAAAATGGACATTTTGAAATGAAAATTATTCGAAAGAAAGAAAATCGATTAATTATTAAATGAACAAATAAGTTACAGTTAATTACGAAGGTTAATTTATTCTGGTACAAGGCTAATGAGTGAAACACAGTGTGAGGAAAGAATCTATTGCTTTAACAAATCGGTAAATTTTCGTTGTAAGTTCCGACGCTTTCCCCCTTCAAATTTATCCAAAATAGCATTATCTCTGTGCAAATGTATATGATGAACTCAAATCAATTGTGAGTTATTGAAGAAACTTACCTTTTTTATCTAAATGTCCATAAAAAAAACGAACTATATCTTGCACTTTTTCTCTCCCGTAACTCTCACGAAGTCATGTAATTAACTGCAGAATGACGTACTGCGTATGTGAACGAATTTTGGCAGATTTTTGGTCGATTTTTCTTCATTTACTGATACTTCCGTCGATGTACTTCCGGTAATGAAAGTAATGCGCAATTTATTTTTACGCTTATTACTTTCATCACAGGAAGTACATCTCCGGAAGTTTCAGTAAAGGAAGAAATTCGACCAAAATTCGACAGAAAATTGCTGTCTACGTAGAACGTCATTCTGCAGTTAATTACATGATTTCGTGAGAGTTACGGGAGAGAAAAGGTGCGAGATATAGTTCGTTTTTTATGGACTTTCAAAGCAAAAAAGGTAAGTTTCTTCAATAACTAATTGTTGATTTGAGTTCAGCATATACATTTGCACAGAAATAATGCTATTTTGGATAAATTTGAAGGGAGAAAAGCCGTCGGCACCTAAAACAAAAATTTACCAACAAATCAATCTGAATGAGAAGTTTCCTCGCTATCATGTTACAGGAATCTCCGATTTATATAAAATATATCTGCTAAGTTTAGTATAACGCAACACAAGGCCAAATATATAGACATAGCAACTATCCAGTCTATAAAACCTTTTTTTCTCTAGTGAATTGTCATAAATGTCTACTCTTTGAAACTTTCCTATTGTCTCTCATTTTTAAGCAAAATCTTTTTGGTGGGAGCGGGGTGGTTCTTGCAATGTGGAAACTATTTCCTTTTTCTCTCTTAGTCGTTTTTGTTTATTGACATTTTTAATGACTAATTCGAACATCGTCTCTCCAGATATGTAACTTGATGCTGACATTCAAAAACAGAGTTGTCTCCGATCGACATTCTTTGGAATGTCTGGGGCAGACGACACAAAAACCAACAACTGTAAAAAGTGGACCAAAATAACGATGAACAAACTGCAGACTCGCTACAAAATTAACTTTAGAGAGGATGTTTGAAACGTCAGAATTATTAAGCGGAAGCTTGTCTATAGCTTTAACTGCTTCTTTCATTCCTAACACCAGTAGTCATACTCTTTTATACTCTACTTCTCTTTCTCATACTCTCTCTCTCTTTCTCTCTCATACTCACTTTCTCTCTCTACGTGAGAGAAAGAGAGAGAGAGAAACAACCAGGGTAAAAACGTTTCCTTCACCCCCCACCCACAGTAGGAGGTTCATTGGCTAATAATCAGTTAACGACTTAATGATTCTTTCGAAATGTAATGTTCTTCCCAATGCTGTTCATTAAAAATGAGAATATTCAATCGTTTTTAAAACTGGGTACCCAACCACAACGAATATTTGGCCATTTCTAGAGGTTTCGAGATCAGATAAATGTCAGATGCTGACAATGACCCACCGATACTGCTTTCATTTTTGCTTCCATTTTGTTTTTTGTTTGTTTTGTTTTTTTTTGCTGAGTAAAGAGAAATGTGTTTTTTTTTTATAAAGATTATTGAAATTTCTGAAGTTCCTTAAAGTTATCAACAATGGCTTCGAATCATTAAGATGTTGTTAAAAACTGTGAATTATGAATTCATTTTATTATTTGCCAACAATTGTCCCTGCGTTTTTTTTAATTTCGAAACGAGTTGGCCCGTGGCTAAAAAATAAAAACAGAATATATATACCGATATACAAAATAATCCAAATCCATGAACTTGACATGAATCGTTTCACCCCAAGCAAGGCGATGCCGCAGCTGAGGCGCAGAGGGCTACATTTTAGTAAAAGTTTAGATAGGAGGAGAGTAAAGAGAAAGACGAACCAGCTACAGGGGATGTCAGAGAAAGGGCAAGAGAAGGATGGGAACACAGGTTTGAAGACATTTGCGAAGGTAGAGAGAAAGGAAAAGAACAAGATACACCGGGTGATGTAGAAAGAACTGAAATCAAGTGGATTATGTAGAAAGAACTAGTGTCAAGTGGATAACTGGAGTCAAGTATATATATATATATATATATATATATATATATATATATATATATTATAAATGTTAGTTTTGTTTGACACGTATCGAGCGTCTCTAAAATATGGAAATCTTTCTTTTTTCTTTTCTTTTTCTTTATCCTTCTTACCCCTTCCCTCCTTTTCTTTCTGTTTTGTTTAACCCAATTCTCAATCAAACACCAATTCTTATTCCATCCTTTAACCCCTTTCCTTTGTAAAGCTAGACAAGGCCAAATTTTCCAATTTTTCACTTACAACTCTAAAAGTAAAAATGTCCAAAATGTAAAAATAGACGTTGATTGCTAACCGATTTTATTGTGACGTAAATTTTGCCCTTGACTGATTCATTTCGATGTATTCAATGCTGCAGGTATGGAGAAGAAGAAGAGGAACCATCCGCGTGAGCCTTATAAACGTCAAACTGTTCAGACCGAAAGACTACGTCTGAGCATTTTTCAAACAACACAGCTTCAAAGGTTTTCATGCTGAAGCAATTTATCTGAGAAGAGAAAAACCGTAACCTACTGACAACTTATTTGGCAACTGAGGCCGAGAATGAATAGAGACTTTCGAACCAGGAGGAAGGCTTCAGTAGTACATGAAGAACTAACACATTATATATATATATAACGTAGAATACTTGTTCTAAATTCAGATAAAGACGAACTCAAAAGAACTTAACGTTAAATTTGTGTATTTAATTTAACAGAATAATAT
>JBBBDQ010029817.1:57500-60000 GCA_037127315.1 Ascarosepion bandense | reverse complement strand
GATAGATATGAACAGAATGAGATAGATAGATAGATAGATAGATAGATAGATAGATAGATAGATAGATATGAATGAATGAGATAGATAGATAGATAGATAGATAGATATGAACAGAATGAGATAGATAGATAGATAGATAGATAGATAGATAGATAGATAGAAACAGAACAGAAGATAGATAGATAGATAGATAGATAGATAGATAGATAGATAGATAGATAGATATGAACAGAATGAGATAGATAGATAGATATGAATGAATGAGATAGATAGATAGATATGAACAGAATGAGATAGATAGATAGAGGGAATGAATGAGATAGATAGATAGATATGAACAGAACAGATAGATAGATAGATATGAATGAATGAGATAGATAGATAGATATGAATGAATGAGATAGATAGATAGATAATGAAAGAGATAGATAGATAGATATGAACAGAATGAGATAGATAGATAGATAAGGAACAGAAATAGATAGATAGATAGATATGAATGAATGAGATAGATAGATAGATAGATAGATATGAACAGAATGAGATAGATAGATAGATAGATATGAATGAATGAGATAGATAGATAGATAGATAAGTGAACAGAATGAGATAGATAGATAGATATGAATGAATGAGATAGATAGATAGATAGATAGAACAGAATGAGATAGATAGAGAGATAGATATGAATGAATGAGATAGATAGATAGATAGATATGAATGAATGAGATAGATAGATAGATAGATAGAAACAGAATGAGATAAATAGATAGATAGATAGATAGATATGAACAGAATGAGATAGATAGATAGATAGATAGATAGATATGAACAGAATGAGATAGATAGATAGATAGATAGATAGATATGAACAGAATGAGATAGATAGATATGAACAGAATGAGATAGATAGATATGAACAGAATGAGATAGATAGATATGAACAGAATGAGATAGATAGATATGAACAGAATGAGATAGATAGATATGAACAGAATGAGATAGATAGATATGAACAGAATGAGATAGATAGATATGAACAGAATGAGATAGATAGATATGAACAGAATGAGATAGATAGATATGAACAGAATGAGATAGATAGATATGAACAGAATGAGATAGATAGATATGAACAGAATGAGATAGATAGATATGAACAGAATGAGATAGATAGATATGAACAGAATGAGATAGATAGATATGAACAGAATGAGATAGATAGATATGAACAGAATGAGATAGATAGATATGAACAGAATGAGATAGATAGATATGAACAGAATGAGATAGATAGATATGAACAGAATGAGATAGATAGATATGAACAGAATGAGATAGATAGATATGAACAGAATGAGATAGATAGATATGAACAGAATGAGATAGATAGATATGAACAGAATGAGATAGATAGATATGAACAGAATGAGATAGATAGATATGAACAGAATGAGATAGATAGATATGAACAGAATGAGATAGATAGATATGAACAGAATGAGATAGATAGATATGAACAGAATGAGATAGATAGATATGAACAGAATGAAAGATAGATATGAACAGAATGAGATAGATAGATATGAACAGAATGAGATAGATAGATATGAACAGAATGAGATAGATAGATATTGAACAGAATGAGATAGATAGATATGAACAGAATGAGATAGATAGATATGAACAGAATGAGATAGATAGATATGAACAGAATGAGATAGATAGATATGAACAGAATGAGATAGATAGATATGAACAGAATGAGATAGATAGATATGAACAGAATGAGATAGATAGATATGAACAGAATGAGATAGATAGATATGAATGAATGATAGATAGACAGAAATAGAATGAGATAGATAGATATGAACAGAATGAGATAGATAGATATGAACAGAATGAGATAGATAGATATGAATGAATGAGATAGATAGATATGAACAGAATGAGATAGATAGATATGAACAGAATGAGATAGATAGATATGAACAGAATGAGATAGATAGACATGAACAGAATGAGATAGATAGATATGAACAGAATGAGATAGATAGATATGAACAGAATGAGATAGATAGATATGAACAGAATGAGATAGATAGATATGAACAGAATGAGATAGATAGATATGAACAGAATGAGATAGATAGATAGATATGAACAGAATGAGATAGATAGATAGATAGATAGATAGATAGATAGATAGATAGATATGAACAGAATGAGATAGATAGATAGATAGATAGATAGATAGATAGATAGATAGATATGAACAGAATGAGATAGATAGATAGAAACAGAATGAGATAGATAGATAGATATGAACAGAATGAGATAGATAGATAGATAGATAGATAGATAGATAGATAGATAGATATGAACAGAATGAGATAGATAGATAGATAGATAGATAGATATGAACAGAATGAGATAGATAGATAGATAGATATGAACAGAATGAGATAGATAGATAGATAGATAGATAGATAGATAG